>CM040991.1:21523024-21547624 GCA_022985145.1 Pangasius djambal
TTTTTTTTTTTTTTTTTTTTTTTTTTTTTTTTTTTTTTTTTTTTTTTTTTTTTTTTTTTTTTTTTTTTTTTTTTTTTTTTTTTTTTTTTTTTTTTTTTTTTTTTTTTTTTTTTTTTTTTTTTTTTTTTTTTTTTTTTTTTTTTTTTTTTTTTTTTTTTTTTTTTTTTTTTACTGAGGAGTTCTTCCTTCATTCCAGACGATTTAATTAAAAAATCCAGTAACAGCTCATTAGGCCTTCTAATGGCAGGAGCCTACACACACACACACACACACACACTCCTACACATTTAATTTAATTTTTGTACTGAAAAAGTTACATTAGAAGCATGTCTCAGCTGATCGACTACACTTGGGCTAAAGGGCATGGGGGCATTGTGTGCACTGTGTGTGTGTTTATATTGTAAATGACAGTTGAATCCAAATTTGTCCTGCTGTTCTCATTATAAACTGCGACAGATTATTTTTTTCTCTTAAATCTGGCCTGAACAAATTTAAAGTCTGTGTTCTAAATTAAAATCATCTTGTAGACCATAATTGAATTTAAATATTTAAAAAAAAAAAAAAAAAAAAAAAGCTTGTCTCTGTATCTCCACTAGGGGGCAAAATAGAGCAACTCAAGGCCTTAAACTCAGCTACTGACAAAATTTGCTAATGATATTTAATACTTCATTAGCAAGCTAAAAGGACAGAACATACACTGATTAGTAGAAGTTCTACTATGGTAGTAATAAGTCACGAGTAAAAATACAATCATTACTCGAGTAGTGCGGTGAAAAACTACATGAGTAATTACTTTAAAAATTACATTTATTACAAGTCTACATTTGACAAAGTAATCCGACTATATTCTATTTTCTATTCTATTCTTACGTTAACTAACCAAGCGAGCTATGCTGAAGTGAACTCCACCTCCATTATTAATAGTACATAAAAAAACGTAATGTTAGCTGGCTAGCTAACTTAACCAAATGCTGTAGTAGCTTGCTAGGTTCGTTATCTAGCTAGCTATAGCCCATGTTAATTTATACAAGGTTCTAGCAACATAGTTAGCTATCTGTCAAAGACGCCCTTACGCATTATCCTGAGCATTATCTATAGACTGTAGCAACACTTAGATATATTTAACACAACATTAATTGTTAGTGAACATCAAAAGTGACATTTTAAGCTTAACACAGAACGTTCATGCTTTAACAGATAACATTAAAAGGTTAGCTAGTCTAGCTCACTCAGCTAGCTGTTAGTTTACCTGCACATGGTTCCCGCAGATTGGATCTTGAGCTCTGAAATTAGCTTGTATAATATAATTATAAGTTCATCATAATGCTGTTTCCTTTGAAGCATTTAAAACTGAAGATAGCTGATAAACTGGGCGAGAAATGCTCATCTGTCTCCACTGTCTCAGACATTGCTGCTAAGGATCTGTTGCCTTTCGTCAGGCTTTATATTTATTGGGTCTTGAAAATGAATTATTTAAACGCATTAAACGCATTTGTAAAAAAAAACTCAGATAAATAGTACGCTGATTCAACTATAGTCAAAAAGTATGGTCCGATACGATTTTGATTCTTAAGGCATATTGATATTTGATGATTCCACCAAATTTGCTATGATACAATTTGATTTATTCGCCTCTTTTCGATATGTGACCAACTTTGTTCAGAATCTGGGGTAGGCCTACAGTTAATTCACGAATGATGATGGGATGGAGAAGGAATATTTTAAGCATCAGAGTAACAGCCAGATCACCTGGCTAGCCTATTTATGTTACATTATTTTCTACACACTCTGTCCTTTTTTTTAATAATAATAATAATCAATTTATAATTGTTACCTCAATTCATTTGAACTGTTCCCTTACATTACGACGCATCGATCCAAATCGTCTGATCGTTACGCCCCTACTTGAAACCGCTGCCTTGGGGGAAAAAAAGCGTCACTGCAAATAACTCCAAAGTTCTTCTCACTGATCACCGTTACCGTACGATGAAACGGTTCTTTTCTGGTGGGCGTGGTCTCTTCCAAGATGACTCCACCCCCATTTCTATGACCTGAGGTTTCACTGAACGGTTTAGTGAGGAAATCAGATGCCATGGCGTTGCAGTCACTAGATCTTAACCTGAACACCTGAGAGACGTGTTAGACAGTGCTGTCCTCCTTCACCATCATCATCATCATCATCATCATCAAAACACCAACTGAGGGAAGATCTTCCAGTACTGTTCTTGAGCCATTAGAATCTACACCAATAATGTTCTGGTGGCTTGTGGTGATTCAACACCTTACTAACGTACTTTATTTTGGTTTTTCCTTTAAATTATTACTTGGCTGTATGTGCATTCAGAGAAATCAGCAGTTGGTCTGAATGATATATTCGGAAGATCAGCACTTTTGGCATTCAGAGGACCGCTGTGGCAGATTGTTTCTATTTTTATACTTTTAATGAGCCATGCACTAAGTCCTGTGTCTGATATCAGGTAATAATATTCAAATTAGAGAAGAAATGCCAAACACTATGTTTAAATGCAGCTTAATCTGTGCATGAGGGATTTTTTTGTTTTTTTGCATGGAAGTACAACTGACTCTTGAGAGAATCTGAATCGATTCTTTCAAGCAGAAATTTCTTATCCCTTGTTTCTAGTTCATGTTCTAAACACAATAATATCTCCAGCCATTCTTTCTCCTTCATTCTCTAGCAGCTCTCTCTTTGGAGCTGAACTGGCTGTAGACACATTAGTATGCATCCGACGTTCCATCTCCTGCGTCGTTATTTCTGCCTCCCAGCGCTCTTACACACATGCTAGCAGATATTGATTAGCATACGGTGATAAATACGAGTGAGCTGATTCAGGATCAACACTCGCATAACGAGACGCTTGATAAACACAGGCGAAATGCATTTCCAATACAATTCAAGCTTTAGCACGGTCTGTCCTCTCAGCTTGAACGTCTTCATGGTGGAAAAAAAAATCCTGAACATTCTCAAAATGCTGAAATCACTTTCAAAGTCAAACTGATTGGACCTGACCTTTCGGTTCATTATCTCAGTAAGCGAGCCTCTTTTTTCACCTTTTTATTTCATACACTAGTTCTCTTTGTCTTTGTCTTTCTGTCTTCATTAGAGGAAAAAAGACGACTCAGTCGACTCTTTCTTTTGTATTCAAGGCCATGTATTACTAAAAATAAATGCAGTATCCAGTTTTCAATTTTCTTTATTCTGTTCACTGATCAGAATGCTTCAGCTGGCCCCAAGACTGCAGGAAAAAAAAAGATGAAAACACTATAACTGACTTTGTTGAAAAGCAGACTTGTGTTCTATGTCTTTCACACCCACACAACCATTTTCCAAAAAAAGTACCAATATTGAAAGCATTTTTAGAGCATTGTCATCCTTTTCAATTTCCTTTAAAGCTAACACATCATGCATTCTTCCAACCCCATACTTTAAAGCTGTCAGTTAGCAAAACAAACCATGTCCAGATCCACAGTGCTTCATTCATCACCATTCTCCTACTTTCTTACTTTCTAACCCATCACTGTACTAACAGGTGTTATTTCCATCAAAAGCCAAAATTAACACACTGACATCAGCGGTTAATAACTGGTTTCTGGTTTCAAATCTGATTTCAAAGGTTCCTGGGTGTTTGGAGACCATCACATTTTCCTTCTCAAAGACAAGGGTTTTTTTTTCAGTAGATACATCGCAGCAGGGAAGTTACCAAACTGTACTCAGTATCTCAGTACTCCAGAACCAGAAACGGTGAACCCTGATCATGTTGGAAACCAAATTGATATCATTCCTGATCTGCTCACATCAGGTAACATGGAGCTCTTCAACATCTCCTCCATGCGGTCTCAGTGGTGTCCCACAAGGCTCAGTGCTCAACTCACTTCTCGTTTCCAATTTCCTCTTTTCTCTTCTCTTTACATCTTTTCTACCATGCTCTTCATGATGTCATATCTTGTACTACCACGGTTATACTTTTACTGTTATGACACATAACTCTACTTCACACTAAGATACACTAAGATGGGCATGTCTGCGTGGGTTTCCTCTCAGCTTCCAAAAACATGCTGGTGGATGGACTGGATACAAGAAAATGCCCCTAGGTGTGAATGAGCATGCTAATGTGCGTGTTCATGGCACCCTGTGATGGAATGCAGTCCCATCCATGGCGTATTCCCACCTCGTGTCCCGTGTTCCCGGGATAGGTTCCGGCTGTATCGCAATCTTGACCAGGACTGAAGATGGATGAACGAAAGAATGTCAGACACACATGTCGCTATTTGTATCCTGTCAAGACTCTTCAGGAATGGAATTTCATCACCTTAGTTGAATATGAAGTTGTAAATAGATTTATTAGGCTTACATTGTCTGAAGATTTTTTTTTTCCTGCCTCGTGCCCAGTGTTCCCAAGGTCAGCTCTGAATCCTCGGCGACCCTGACCAGGATAAAGTGGCTACTGAAGATGAATAAATAGTTAGTTCTAGTTAGTTCCAAAAGTCATAATGAATGAGCTAGTCATTCCTGATTCCCTCTCATATCAGGAAACATGGAGTGGATTCATATCTCTCATCAGTGGTGTCCCCCAAGGCTCAGTGCTCGGCCCACTTCTCGTTCCCCTCTATATAACCTTCTCTTGGTGATGTAACATCTTCTCCTAACAAAATTAAAATCTTTTTTCTCCCACAGTCAGATAAACTGTATCTGTATCGTGGAGAATAACAGATCATCATCTCTGTTGCTATATATTCTTAGAAAAGGTATGCCCCATGCTTTACTGTCACTATAGAAACAATAAAGTATTAGAAAGTGTGCATTAATATAGACTTGTGATTTGCATCTGCACTACTGTCAGAGCTGCTGGTATAGAAATTAAATCAATATTTTTCCGAAATCGAGAATTCAACAACGCAGTGTTTTTTAGGTCTTTGTGATAGCAGAGAGCTGGCGTGCGAAGGAAGACCAGCAGGAAGAGAGTTGTCAGGTCTAGAAATAACTAGGGCTCATATGATCAGTCGAGCAGATTCTGTGGTGAGAAAAGGTTGTGTTCTTCTGATGTTATGAAGCAGAAATGTGCAGGATCTGGTGGTTGATGTGATGTAATCGGAGAGGTTAAGTCTGTTCTAGCGGCGTGTGCCGGGTTGGGCTGTGAGGGTGTTGATGGTGATTGACATTTCCAGCAGAGTGGAGTTCTGGTTGATATTTATCAGGGGTTGCACGGGAACCTAAGTTTTATTGGTTGGCCAGTAATTGAAAAAAAGTATTCGACTAATGGTCTTTTCCATAGTTAAAGCAAAAAACGGTTTCAGGACATCGCTATTTGTATTTGTGCAATAAAGAACATCAAACCGCACTTCAATTCACAGCCACACGCAGGCCACAAATGACATTTCCAGCTTCAATCCTTTTTTCTACTACACTGTTAATGATGCAAGTGGAAAATAATAAATCCATCTATCATATTCCACTATTCCAAGACATACCAATTCTTAAAAAGCACTTGTGTGGGTGAGCTGGTGGTTCAGCTAAAATCTTCGATTCTGAAACTGACAGCGCAGCGCAGCACAGAAGCTCCTTTTAGCTTAATGATGGATGGCGAATGCAATGTTTACAGCAGCGTCTGGGAGATTTTTCCTCCCTCACCATATTCAACTCCGGCTTCAGTAGCATTCGAAGACGAGTCTGGATGATCCTCTTTGAGCCCGCATGCACTGCCAATCTGACTGCAATCTAGCTGAGTGGGATTGGATAGCAGTGGACTCCAGTCATGTTCACTGGGAAATGTTATGGAGATAATGATGAAATAAACCTCTCTTTCACTTCTTTCAGCTTTTAATTCCTGAACTTTCTATCTCAACAGCACATTAGGTCCAATTCAACACTATTTATATCTAACTACTTGATATAACTACTTGTTTTTGAGTTAGTCTCCAAAACTAATTTTTTTTTAGATACACAATCATATTGGTGTATATGACGCCAAATAACGGACCAGAACAAAAAGTTCTGAAACACCAATTTTGAGTTAAAGGCCACTTTAAATTCTGCAATTTTGCGTCGCCTCTGGCTCGCTCATTAGGGATAAATTCACATATTTACAATCTATTTTTTGTGAGTCCATTTATTTCTGTAAAGCTGCTTTGACAATGTCCATTGTTAAAAGCGCTATACAAATAAAACTGAATTGAATTGAATTTTGTAGGTATTTTGTACATCTGCATGTTTACACACTTGCTTGTTTGCACAAACTCCTGTGTAAACTTGGCGAACGAAGTGATTCTGATTCAACTGATGCCACCATCTTTAAATCACTACCATCAGCCTCGTATCTCAGAAGCAGCCCCATCAGCCGTCGACTGGCTTTTCAAACTCTCCAAAGTCCTGCTAAATTGAGACCTTGCATAATCCAGCAGAGCAGAAGAACGTCGTCGCAGGTCTGTAATGAAAGCTGGAGGTAATGGCAGCTCTGCTACACCAGTGGTTACACCGTGTGCTTCTGTAAAGAGCTTGCGGCCGAGAGACTGACCCGAGTGATTACGCCGGGCTCAAGCCACATCTCGGCCTGCCAATTAGACCATTGTTTCACAGCGAGAACAGAAACACAGCAGTGGACTCCTGTCATGTTCACTGGGAAATGTTATGGAAGACAATGATGAAATAAACCTCTCTTTCACCTTTTTTTTTAACTAGTGATCAACAATTCTTACTTTTAGACCTTGGGTACGGTGTGCTGTATCATACAACCATGTTGTTCAACTTCATGTGTTTTTAAGACAGTAATGATCCTGTGCCTGTTTATACACTTTCTATCACAGATGGCTGGTACAAATGTGCTAGCAGGGCTTTCAGAGATGAAGAGACATCAGTGTCAGGTTCTTTTTATGCACCAACAACAATTTCCTGTTAACAAATGTTAAAAAATAAAATAACATGAATGCTTGTTTGAAAATATTCCAAATCCAGGCAGGAGGACCAAAAGAAGCCTTTCTATTTAAAGGTGCGCGTTTCTTTTTGCTTCTCTGTCAATCCAAAAATGAAATCGCAAAAACAGAAAAAAGCTCCGTGTTTCTAATACCCGTGCTTGTCCCTGATAGCGCCATAAATCATTACTGGGAAGTCGGCCAATATGCCTATAACACTTAGCTAGACTTATGTATATGGCTTTGGAACGATATCCTGAAATGATTATAGTCATGGCGAAAAGACGATTGTCAGATTGTCCTCCACAAAATATCAGAGGTTATGTCTCCAAACATTTTTGGATAAAGGACCCCCACATGGACACTGCACATTTTCTGCGACCCTGAGCCTTGGCATTTTGGTTTCTCTCTGCTATGTACCATCACGCTTATAAATCCATATTCAGTGAACATTTCTGCATTTTTCTTGCCTTCTCTTGTTCCTCTGAGTCAGAGTCACTCGATGTTTTTGAAGAATTAGCAGAAGAAGATGGATGTAGTTTTTTATAACTCTTATTTGCGAAAAAAAAAGAAAAGAAATTAAAATAGCATGTACCTTCAAAATAGTAACGAAATCATAGTTAGAGAGATTATTAATAATATTGTAATGTAGGAGGCGTGTGGGTTTCTTTCATAATCACCATTTCTACAGTAATGTTTAGCCTCCAGCTACATTTTGGGGGGAAAATGATGATAGATTAAATCACAGATCAGTTGAAGCTATGCTCAGAGCAAAATCCACTAACAGTCCTTGAGGAAAAGTCTTTTGCTTCGCTTTTGCAACATAATCTCTGATATTTTTGCCGAGGCCGATCCTCTTCTCGCCATGTCGATCATCATATCAGAATACAATTCCAAAGCCGAACCTAAAACTGTAAAACTATAGACGTAATGTCTGGCCTTGACCTAATGATTCACAGACCCATCAGTAACAACCACACATTTCAGTAAAAACTGTCCATTTTTCTTTTTTTTTGTAATTTTTTTATTTCGTTTACAATTTCATTTTTTTGATTTACAAAAAAGCAAAAGAAACACACACACACACACACACACACACACACACACACACACACACACACACACACACAGCTTTTTGTCTCTATGATGTCTCTATGATTTCTGTTAATAAAAATGATGAATGAATTTTTAAATTTTGAACCATCAATTAAAGAACAATTAATTTGTGTTACTGGTGACCTAATGACCAAAATTTGGGCTTTTTGTTGAGCCAAGTGCACGAGCGCTCATCAGAAAAACACACCGAATGGAACAAAGGAGTGACTAACGAGGCTGGGGGTTATTTCTTTCACAGCCGCAACATGACACGTGACACACAAATCCTGGACATTGTGTTCTGTCTCTGAGTTCATTTGACAGAATGTGCGTTTAAACGCCAGGTAATATTTTGCAAATATTTCAGAACAAAGTCAGGAATGAAAGAGCGTGGCTGAGAATCTTATCACTGCTGTTGTTGTCAAGTTAATGAGAAACATTTGAAACCTGCAAATAATGCAGTGTCGAGCCTGAAACTATTACCTGCGTTGTTTTGCTCTTTAGAGGAGAGGATTGTAAACTTCACCATATAATTACCTCCTGTGTGCAGAGGAAATGTGCTAGCAGAGCTTCTGAACATAAAAAGATCATCAGCATAAGGTTTTCTTTTTCTTTTTTTTAAACTAAAAGTACATTGAGTCGCAAGTTCCCAAAATATAGGGGCTTGTTTGATTTATAAATGACCAAAACTCACAATCTCTTCTTTTGTGTTATTACTATTGTGTAGCAATAGTTAATATTATGAATATTGCTCTATTAAGACAGATTACGTTACTATTCTGAAATGTTACCGAGAGTCGCATTCAAACCAGCAACATTTAAATGAAGAGTGTACGTGCTGTTTTAGTCTTTTCCGCCATCCTGACACGCTGCACTAGTGTAAGAGTTCAGCAATAAAAATGGACAAGTGTCTCCGTCCGTCTTCCTCCGAAAATTCCTCCGCAACATCGAGTGACTCTGACTCGGTGGAACAAGAGAAGTCAAGAAAACAAACAGGAAAATACGCCGACATGTTCATTGAATCTGGATGTACAAGTTAAATTAAATAATGAGGAGAAACCGAAGTTTCAGAAAATGTATAATTTTTATAATTTGCACCAAATTTTGGAGCCCCTCAACTAAACACGCATTGTCCAAACAAAAGAAATTGCGCAAAAGGAAATTGTGCAGAAGGACAGACAACAGAACCGTAAGTGTATTCATTTATTTTTTAGCAAGGGTTACGACCTTTCTGTTTTTAGTGTATTTGATATTCGGAGGAAACACGGCATGAAGCCAGGAGAGAATTACAGACTTGAAACACTTAAAAAATATTAGAAATCATAAATGCTGCTGCTGATTTATCTTTAAGTGTGTGTGTGTGTGTGTGTGTGTGTGTGTGTGTGTGTGTGTGTGTGTGTGAGTGAGAGGATTTATTAGGCCTCGATGAGACCTTGTGTTACAATGCATTGCTCAACACTAATATTTTTAGAGGCGTGATATTGATAGACATTAAGATATCTGATAGATATCCCCCATCGCTGCTTTCCTGTTGAAGCATTCTGCAGAAGAATCTGTTGAAATATCTCCACTCTAATGCTGCATGCGGAAGAACTACAGCGTGAATGTGAGAGAAACTACTATAGATGCTACGCCATCCTTTACAAGCATGAATGAGAATGAGAGAGAGCTTATAAAGTTCTGTCTCTCACCCTGAGTGCCTGAGTCTCGCAGTTAGACGGAGCGAGAAGTTTAATGTTGTGCAGCCTCGAAACCTTTATAAGAGACAATATTCAGGTGTCATTCATTAAACCAAAAGAGCACCACGACAGAGTCAGTGAGAGGCTGAAGATTCATTTCAAGCAGGCGGACATTAGGGAACGATTAAAGGAAGGGACCGTGGGTCATAAACAGGATGGGGCTGGGCTCTAGGAATATACAGTACATTACATGTAAATTATTATTCCCAGTAAGTGACGTATGAGCGATTCCTATAGGCAATAGAACGAGGATGTATACTTTCATACACACACACACACACACACACACACATATATACAGTATGTATGTGTACATATATATATATATATATATAGAGAGAGAGAGAGAGAGAGAGAGGCAGAGTCTTCAGTGATGTAATACGTTATCTTGTTTTTTTTTTATTAATTTATTTTCATGTGCGTTTTTTTTATTTATTTTTTTTTATTAACCCAATCATGCATAGTGTCCACATTTATGGACAGTCATAACCTGTGCACATTTTGAATGTTAACAATCTGAATGTTATTTTATTCAATTTTATTCATTTTTTTTTTTTTTTCAGGAATAAGGCTTCATAATTTTTTAATATTGTTATTCATACAACTGGACAATCCATTTACTTTTTAATACAAGTGATATTTAGACCAAATTCTGCCCCAAAGTGGGCCAAAAAAAAAAATTATCAGAGTAACTGCAAAAAAAAAAAAAAAAACCCTTTATAAAATGTACTATGTGTAATTTCACCTGAATGGAGTGAATCCTAACTTTGAATGATGCCCTTTTTTTTTTGTCCCAAAAAGCTTTTTTTTTTTGTTGTTGAAATGATTCTTCAGAATGATTCCTTCTGATTGTATGAAATACATGAAACACCAACGAATAAAATTCATATTTGACTCTTTGGATCATTTCATTAACCTGCACCTTTGTGACATTTGTGAAAAGTCGAACAGTGACAGCATTTACGGATCAACAACAACTACAGATGTAATGCCATACTTTTCTGTTAGGTCTTTGCACATCTCTGTGTAAAGATAAAAAAAAAATTACATTACAATGTCTTATATGCTTTAAAAGTAATAACAATGACTTAGTGACATTTGTACATCTCTCTCTCTCTCTCTCTCTCTCTCTCTCTCGACAGGAGAAAGGAATGAAATTACATCCTAATGTCACAGTCTGCTGTTTATCTGAATATTCATGTGTTGATGTATTAAAATGCACTGGAGCTCCTGCTCCACTGGGGGTGAGTCAGTAATTAGTGTAAAATTAATTTACCTGTGCAGTTTTACATTTTTCTTTGCTCACTTCCCTGAGCAGAGTTTACACTTGGTCAGTAGTTAAAAAAAAAAGTCTCATACATTACAGAAAAAGATATTCAAAGAACATGTTTTGACGTTTTGATTACTCAGACTATTACAGTGAGATCTTTATTAAATTAATTCTTTACTTCCGCCTTATTATAGAGCTGGAAGCTCGTCTTTCGCTCCTCTGAAATGAAGATTTCACACACATATATGGAATTCCCTTGGAGCTCCGTACCTGTATATCTGATACCACTCTTTCATTGAATGTCTCGGTCTCGAGGGTCTAACGATCGGCCTTGAGGACATTTATATTCGAGACGTTTGAAGCTTTTGAAGTGACCTACTCGATGCTTTTCAAAGAAATAAGCTGGGAATGTGCAGTTATGTATATTTTAACGGTGATCACAATCTTTGAATTCCTCAAATAATTAAATAAAACTGTGATATTCAGCAGCTTAGCTTAAGTTAACTAGTTAACAGTTAGATATTGTTGTTTTTTTTATTGAAACTCTCATGAATCAGGTCATGAGCTTGAAAACATTAATGAGAAAAATTATACAGCTTGCACTGACTACGAAAACTACCACCACCAGCACAACCGGTCAATTCTGCATGATGGTGTCTGAAACACAGGGGGAATTTTCCTCGCTGATAGAAACTGGATCATAATATTAACTATCAGAGGTCATTATTTTCTTCTTAATACACAGACCCTATTTAGCTCTTGGTACTCGGTATAATCAAGGGTTCTCATCACTCTGTTGTAGGGTTCTACATAAAACCTATAAGGGTTCCTGTAGAGGGACAACCGAAGAACCTTAAACAGTCTGAATTTTCTCTTTCTTTCTTTCTTTCTTTCTTTACTTTATTTATAAAGCATAATTAAACGCAACGGTTGACCAGTGTTCAAGTTCAAGTGGAGTTTATTGTCATTTCGGCCAAATACAAGTACATAGTGAAATGAAACAACGTTTCTCCAGGACATAAGACTACATAAGACGACACAGAACTACACAGAACTACACTGTGCTGTTTAAAGATATAAATAATGAAGGTTTTGTACACATACATTGTACACTTTGTACAATGTGCTGTACAAAGATAAAAATAATGAAGCTGAAATATCCAACATGCATTAGCTACCAATTTAAGCCAGAGATAAGAAATGTGGTTTTACCCTAGTTTTAAAAACAGATAAAGTTGAAGCTGCTCTGACATGCAGAGGTAAAACTGTTCCAAAGCGTAGGGCCAGCTAAGGAACGGTCACCCCTCAGCTTTAATCTGGACCCGGGAACAGTTAAGATCAGCTGGAATTCTCCAGAGCATTCGTGTTGTATGTATTAAGGTCTTCACCTACACCACATGCAGCTATGCAGACAGTTAGCTTACAAGGAACAAAACCGTCAGCGTTGTGCTGTTATACGAAAATAATCAGTGACGTGGTGCTGTAATGAATTACCTTCCCAAAATTGTCAAGTTTCCTATAACAGCTCCTCCCCAAAGTGCTTTATTCCTCTTACACCACAGCAATTTGCCAACGATTGCAATTTTTGTTTACTAAAGAACACCTCCTGTTTTATCCATTTATAGTTACATTTAATGTTGAGGAATTTCCTTGAAACGAGTTAGTTCTTGTTCTCACTTATGTTACAGCAGATATAAAAAGTTGTTTTTCTTCATCATCCTCTATTATTTCTTTCTCTTGAGGTTAATAAGACAAAAAACGCAGCTTGTCATGTTTCTGAGTAACCGCAAAGCGTAAACTCCTCAGTCCTGAAAATGTCGGAAAAGTTACAGCTTTACCTCGGACTGTTACAAAGTGCTGACACTGGCGACTCCTTCCCTAAATGTTACATAAACATCTCCTTACACAACATCAATAATTACACACGATTTAATGTAATTGAATCCGTTTATGTGGAGCGTCTGGCGTACAAGTCTCTGTGAATGAGCTGTTACTATAGAAACGGTAACGTATTAGAATGAGTGCATTAAAGTAAACCTGCACTACTGTCGGAAATGCGATTACAGAAAATTAATCAACGCATCCCGACCAGTCAGAATACAGAATTCAACAGTGCTGTGGTATAATGCGTTTTAAACATTCTCAGCCAGTAAACACAATTATGGTTTTGTTCTACATGAGAATGAGTAAAGCACAGCTGTGTCCTTTTTGTGGTTAAAAGTGTAGAAGATGCCGGGCTGAGAGAGGTTTTGTCTCAGGAGTGTGACACGGTTCAAAGTGAGGTCCTGAAAAGGTCACAGAGTTAATTATTCATGCCTCACTGATAATCATCATGTGTGTCTTGGCAGGTAGCTCAAAAAAAGAAAAAGAACAAAAACAGCACAGATCATAATGTAAATCATAAATCATATCCCAACAGTTAAAATTCCCTCATGGAAAAAAAATATCACATCTGTTTTACATGTGAGTAATATGTGATCGGGGTCAAACCATTTGAAAGTGCATTTCAACATTATATCCCGAAATTACATGTGATATCATGCGAATAATATGTGAAAACAAATATGCGTGAATATAGAGGGGAAAAAAAGGGAAAAAAAATATATGTGAATATAAAGAAATGATCAAATAAATGAATCATGTGTAAAAATGAAGTGTGAAAATAAATAGTTATGAAAAAATTGAATCACATGAAATAAATTAATTAAGTGTAAAAAAAAAAATCCTGTGAAAATAAATAAGCCTTGGTTAAAAATCCAAAATGAAAAAAAAAATAATCTTGTGAAAATAAATTGAGTAAAAAATATGACATGAAAAACAAATGGAAGAAATCATTTGCTAATAAATGAATCATTTTTAAAAATCACTTGAAAATAATTTAATCAGTTGTATAAAAAAAAAAAAAAAAAAAGAATCAAAGAATAAATGAATCGTGTAAAAATCAGGTGTGAAAAGAAGAATCATTTGTAAAACTCTAATGTGAATATAAATGAATAAAAAAAATTCACAACTTTAAACCAAATCAGGCGATTATTCACAAGTGAAGTTCATGTAAAGGTTTTGTAAATGTTTCATGAGGTAAATGCGACAGAAACGTATTTTTGGGTGCCGCTTTATCGAATATTGCTAAAGAAAAAGTTTCTCACTTGTCATTTCTGTGCAGATAAAATGCCCTTGAAGCATTTTGCGTTTTTTTTTTCTTTATCTGTGGAAAGTCCACAAAATTAAAAATGCATTGAAATCGGTGGTGTCGTGACGGCATGGCTGTGTTCACACGTTAAACAAACACATTAAATTCGAGCACATATTGGATGGTGGTCGTCTCTGCAGGTTCTGGGGATTACAACAAACACATTAATTGCAGATTATCTTCAAACCTGCAGATGATCAGGTACGTTTTCTCCACAAGGCAGTGAGTGTAAACACCTGCGAGGTTTTACAGCCTGCAGCACTTTATCTTGTTTTCTCAGATGGAGAACAAGAAGACGGATATAAACCTTCGGGGGTTAAAGCTGAGGTGGAAGTGTGGTGTTGTTTTTAATAGTCACAACTTTCAGACTGAAAACAATACCTTTAACAAGTTTGCTGTTGCCCTGTTGCTCTTTCCTGAGTAAAGAACATAGACAATTCAGAGAAACATGTAGCATGTAGCAATGACTAGCACAGAGCTAAGAATTGACAAAGTAAAAAAAAAGAAATACTAGCATAAAGCTGGAATATACCAAAGTTTAAAGGCTAGCATGGAGCTAAAAATGGACAAAGTAAAAAATAAAAAACTAGCATAAAGCTAGCTAAGTATGGAGAAAGTACAAACTAGCATAGAGATTCAGGATTCAATAACTTTATTGTCTTTCTTGTTCTCACAGATGATGCAGTAGATTTCAAACAGAAGATAATAATGATAGAATAATGAAAAATAAAATAACAACAGAGACTGTATTGACTTGTGTGAAGTATTTGTGCAATATTTTGTGATGGTGGAAGAAAATAACAAGACCATACTTTGTTGATTCTTAGCTCTATGCTAGTTTTGTACTTTATCTATTCTTAGCTCTATGCTAGTCTTTGAACTTTTGTATATTCCAGTTTTATGCTAGTTTTGTACTTTATCTATTCTTAGGGCTATGCTAATCTTTGAACTTTGTATATTTCAGCTTTATGCTAGTTTTGTACTTTATCCATTCTTAGCTCTATGCTAGTCTTTGCTAAATTTGTAGCTTTCCAGCTTTATGCTAGTTTTGTACTTTGTTGATTCTTTGCTCTATGCTAGTATTTGAAATTTGTCATTTCTATGCTAGTTTTGTTTATTTTTATTATATAAGCTACGCACTTGCCTGTACATGATGTTAATATTTTTTAATCAGCTTAGATATATTAAATAAATATCTGACATCAGAAAGATGTCAAAGTTTTTCTCCTGGGTTTGGTTAGGTATGGAGAAATTCTTTCATTCTTTCAGGATGTTTTATCAGAACAGGCAAGATTCTTTTAAGATGTTAGTCAGAGATTTTGTTTTGTTGATGATTTTCGCATTATTCTGCCTGATGCTGAACCTCTGCCAGCTTCGTTTTCTTCATTGTTCAATACATTCACATAAAACTGACAAGTCCGATGTCGGGTCTCTTTGATTTATATTGCGAGCCTCTCTTCTTATTGACACGACGAGCCTGATGCTAATTTATTTTTCGAGATAAAAAAAAGTATTCAGAAATGTGATCACTTCCTTATTGAAATTAAGCTTAACCTGATAGCACTATTAGATATTTACTTTATTAATATAAAAATAAGAAATGCCATTCCAGGTCATTATTAAAATGAATTAAAAGTAAATTCTGTGTAGAAACGCAGAATGGCTAATCGCCCGTCCTCATTAAACACTCGTTCTTTGGCTAAGGGGCAATTTTAAGCCTAATGTTTCTGTTATGACCCAGTGAAAGCACATCTGCATATAGAGTGGTATTTTTTTAATCATCATTTCATATCTCTGAGCAGCAGTTGTCGCTAATGGGACAGAGAGAAATCTCATGGCATGTTTTAGTGAAATCCATCGTGGATTGGTCGTGGACGCTGCAGGCTTTTTCTCTAATGGACGGATTGCACTGAACTTGTGAGTTATTGCTGGGTTTAGAGCATCATTTCTGACTTCCAACCTTTTTTGAGCCCTTCATTCACAAATGCATTATTACATTATTACATGCATTATTACTAGGCTTCAAACTCCAAACTGTACAGCCATACAGTAAATTTATTACTACAATTATTTTCTTTTTAATTTTATTTTTTAGTATAATTTCCTGGACCTCCTAGCCTAACAATACAAGTCATTATTTTATGATTAATTATTAATCTAATTTTTATAGTAGCTTTTTAAAATTATTCTGTGTGACTGGAAAATATATATATTTTTCATGTTTCTTTTTAAATTGTAATTATATTAGTTTCCAGGACCTCCTAGGCTAACTAGATGTGTCTTTATGTAATGAGAAATTATTAATTTTATTTTTATAAAAGCATTGTTAAGTATTTTGTGCAAATATTTTTTTTTTTGTTGTTGTTGTATTTTATTTTATTTGAATTTATTTTTAGTTCAGATTCAGAATTATTAATATGTACTGAAAACGTATGCATTTTATTTTATTTATTTCAGTTGTCTTTTCTTTTCTTCTCGACTGAAAACTATTGTTAGTTGGCTTTCCACATCCTCCTAGGCTAACCAGATATGTCATTATGTTCTTAATGTTATTTTTTATTATACCTACAGTATATAGAAATATAGTTTTATAATATTTTATAATAACGAATCTATCATTTATCTATCATTGAAATCAGAAATATATGTATAGGTGAATATAGATGTTAAATTATATTGCATGCAACATTTTTATTGCCTTTTATTTCCTCCCACCTTCTTCATTTTTTAACCAAACGTCTAAGCTGCCTTTTAAATAAAATAGGATACTGATCTTGGTATAACCAAACAAATCATTTTCAGACACAATGCAGGTGAATTATTTAAATTAAAAATAAGTAATAAGTAAAAATAAAAATAAGTGGACATGGGGTACAAAGGAAATCATGTTGGAGAGAATGTTGTTATTTACAGATGCTTCATCGCTGGAAAGCTTCAAGTCTATGAAAGGTTCTGTTTGTTTTATGTGTGATAATTACATTGGTCATGATTAATGAAAGCGAGAAGACAGAGTGAGGAAATTCATCGTATGAGAGGTTATATGGACAGAAGCGCTGCGTGGCCTTTAATGGTCGATAATGATAGAGGAAATGGGCAGGGGCACTAAAGACCTTTATTATATATGAGAGAAAAATGGAACTGGTCGTTAATTATACGAGAGCTCGAATGTGACATTTTTAAAGACATTTAGACCTCAGTGCTATTGAATTCCTGATTATGGTGGGTCAGAAGGTGTTGATTAATTTTCTCTGACCGTAGTGCAGCTACAAATCACAGGTTCATATTAATGCGCTCGTTCTGATACGTTATCGTTTCTATAGCAACGGCTCACTCACAGGGACTCGTACAGCCGATGCTTCTTTTTAAAACGTGCGTAATTTCGGAAAATGGCGACGTCTTAAAGTAAGGAGATTATTTATTTAACAGTCATGGAAGGAGTCTCCAGTGTTAGCATGGTCAACTGTTTGTAATAGTCAGATGTAAGGCTACAACTTTTCTTTACGTTCTCCGTCATCTTTAGGACAAAGGAGTTAACGTTCTTTTGCAGTTTCTCAGTAACATGACAAACTGCTTTCATTTTTTTTTCTTTCTAACTTCATGAGAGAGAGAAAAAAGAGGGGCTGGTGATGGAACGACCGTTAATCGCTGCTATAACAAGTGCTATAAAAAGTTAGCTTTGCGAACTTTAAATTAAATGTAACTAGAAGTGGGTAAAAAGTACTACGTGTTGTTCTTTAATGAATAAAATTATGTAATCATTAGCAGTTTGCGGTGTTATAAGAGGAATAAACCACTGCAGGATGAGTTGTTATAAAAAAAATAATCACAACAGTTGGTATTCCGGCAGCTAGCGTTTAGCATTCGGCTAATTTGTGTCATGCTAGCTAACATTTAAGAGATTAGCAATAAAGCTGTGGTAAGTTAGTGTTAGCTAATGTTTTCCCTCATCTGTTGGTGTAATTTAAAATTGAAGTAGGTCTTTTGTAGATTTTTGTTGATCTTTTGAATTTTGTAGATCTTTTTTTTCTACTTTTGCTTTCATACTTTATTCATTTCTATTTTGACATGAGAGAAGAACTTCTACAAACAAAAAACTAAAGGTTAAAAGAGTTTCTGGTCAGTTGTTGGAAAATTAATCTCGCAGCACTTGTATCTCTGTCAGCTCATTGAACAGCTTTACGCTTGAACTGCGTTCCGAATCACTCGTACGACGTTTCGGCATTAATTTATCTGCCAAATGAATAAACGTAGAATAATTATTGTACGTGTTTAACAATCTGGAAGGTGCTGAGCTGGTCACTGGAAAATTTAATTCATGTAATACAAAAAAAAAAAAAAAAAAAAACAGGCTGGGCAAAGAATAAAATAAAGATCCGTCACAAGTCTTTAGTGTCCAAGGATTCTAACAGAGCTCAGGCTTTAATGGTCATTTCCTGAAAGCGTCCGGTTCTGCTGAAAATGACCCGAGAAGGTTTAATAAGAAACGATTCTGTATCTTTGAAGGTCAATGTTTTTTTTTTTTATCTTCATCTCTTTTTTTAGGCTCAGCAAAATAAGCTCTTCTGTTTTTATCCTTGAAAATCTAAAGGTTAAAATGTGGGTGATTTTTTTTTTTTTTTTGGTGCTCAGTAGTACTTGGTGTCCTTGGAAGTACCTTTCTGAATGTTAACAGCTAAGTTAAGCATGAAAACATTTTGCTGGCTGGTCTGAATGATGTCATGAAGCATAAGCTGTTTCTCTTGTTCTTTCTTTCTTCCTTTCTATCTTTCTTTCTTTCTAGTGGACCCTTGTCCATAGGGACAGAGCCCCACCGAATATATATCTAATTACCTCTTTTGAGTGACCAGCAATTTAAAAACGTTACTATTTGACAGATATAAGCCAGTGTTTTCTTGATTTGCTCACCTTTCTAGAGGTCGCACAACTGTAGCTGTAACATTTAGCTCCATATAGTGGAGGCAGTCGTGGCCTAATGGTTAGAGAGTCGGCCTTACAACCTGAAGGTTGCGGGTTTGAGCCTCAGGTCAGCAGGAGTTGTAGGGGCAATACCACGACTGAGGTGAGACCCTTGAGCAAGGCACCGAACCCCCAAGTGCTTCCTGGGTGCTGCAGCAAAAAAGGCTGCCCAATGCTCTGGGCTCACTACTGTGTGTGTGTGCACTTGGATGAGTTAAATGCAGAGCACAAATTCTGAGTATTGGGTCACCATACTTGGCCACATGTCACATCACTTCATATTGACATTATTACACCTAGGGAACTGCAACAAGTGCTAATAGAGATCAGTGACTATCGAAACAGCAGATTAAATGTAAAGCTAAAATGTCTCTGACTCTGGTCCTCTAGTGGCTGGCTGCAGTGCAATTTTTAACCCCGCCCATTCCCAAGTAAGAATGAGCCAAAGTTACATTTTACTTAATAATCAAAAGTTCAGTTGACCTTAATATCTCCCTTGATATTTCTCCTTGCGATACCTACGTTTAATAGGAGTTATTTGGTGATAAAT
Source organism: Pangasius djambal (assembly GCA_022985145.1). NCBI lineage: Eukaryota > Metazoa > Chordata > Actinopteri > Siluriformes > Pangasiidae > Pangasius > Pangasius djambal. The sequence continues at coordinate 21,542,749 of CM040991.1, forward strand.
AAAAGGGCGTGGTTGATGAGGTGATTGACAGTTTTGGCCATTACAGTCAAGCTTCATGAACACGCACGCACTTTCCAATGCATGCCTGAAGCTCTTGATGGTTCTGGAGCAAAGCCATGTCTTGTTCTGCTGTAAACTGTCATAACAGACACTCAGAGGGGAGTTCTTTGCAGTTGTTTTGGTACGTTGCTCATTTTGATGTCTAAGCTAGCTCATAATGGCATAAACAAAGGTAGCTAACACTAGCTACATTTCATAATAATTTACTATTTACGGTATGACCGTAGCTAATACTCGAAGTAGCTTGGTAAGTTTAGCCAGTCTCTCCTTTTTAAATGGCCACCATTTATGTCCCTGGTGGTCTAGCGGCTAAGGCTCCTGTGCTCTCATCGCCGTGGCTCAGGTTTGATTCCTGGGCAGGCAAGCAATCCAGCCACTGGGAGTGAACTCTCAGTGCCGGTTCCAAGCCCGGATAAATTGTGAGAGTTGTGTCAGGAAGGGCATCTGACGTACAAACTGTGCCAAATGAAACATGCAGACCAATTATCTAATGGGAGCAGCCGAAAGAACAACGATGCTACCTAGCATGTCAGCTAGCTACAATAGCAAATGATAGCTCAGTCAGTCATCACTCATAGCTCTAAAATCTTTTCCTGACAACTGTAAAATCAATATACCTGCACAAATTATATGACCACAGTTTAACATTTTACATATTAATTAATACATCTTTACTTAACACTTTGAGCTAGCATTCAAAGTTCAGGTAATATCCCTGAGCGTGTTCGCTCCCTGCATGAAGAACAACCAATATGGTGGGTGAGACGTGAACTTACAGACTGACCAACAGCACTGCTGTCTACTGTACAGACTCTGGTTCCAATTCGGCCGACTGTGCAAAGTCAGTCAAGAGGGCAACTTTCAATTCGACCAAATAGGCTTCAGAATCGCACAATGGGAGTCAATGGCGCCACATTGTCCACTCATATACAGTATACAGTCACTGATAGAGATGCACTGGGGCAGGAATCATGCTGCCCGATGATCACTCTATGAACAATTTCACTTGCAGAAGGCAGGACAGGTCATGACAGGGTTGCCAGATTGGGCTAGGGCAATAACACTCTGCAGTTGCCAAGATCTTGTTTTATAGAAACTAATCAGAATTAAATCTAATATATTTCAAACAAATGCAGACATTGTGTCTATGATGTACAGCACCATTTCTACTGGGAGGGAAAGGGGGATTATGAGTGGATAATGTCCGTACATCAGAAATGCACGTGCACCACCGTGACCTTGTTTTCTCACGCAAAAAGAAAAACGTGTCTCCCTTTTCCAAAATATTTGGGCTAGTTTCTTGTGTTTGGTTTTTGAGATGTAGCTAGACTGGAAATGTTGCTGAGCTTTTTCTTTCTTTCTTACTTTCTCTTTCTTTCTTTTGTTTAATGGTTTAATTAATTTATACACAGCAGTTTCTTTCGTTTCATTTCGTTTTTTATTCTCGTCCTCTGCATTCTCCACTTCTTTTGCGCCAAATGCAAATTTCACATAAAAGCTCTGTGATGTGAAGCTGCACTTGAGAGACGAAGTGTATTTCATGTCCTTTTTCATGTTCATTTCCCCTCAGTGAATCCTCATATGTATGTACAGTATATCGCTGGCAGTGACATTGAGGTTAACTGCTGAGAGGTTGTAAAAGCAGCAGAAACACAAATGAGTAAAATGATCTCTTAGGAAGCATATATATATATATATATATATATATATACACACACACACACACACACACACACACACACACACAAGTATGTGGACACCTGACCACCTGACCATCACAATCATATGTACTTGTTGATCATCCCATTCCAGATTTATTCCCCCTTTGCTGTTATAATGAGCTCCATTCTTCTGTGAAGTCTTTCCACTAGATGTTGGAGTGTGTCTGTGGGGATTTGTGTTCATTCAGCTACAAGAGCATTAGCGAGATCAGGCGCTGATGTTGGGATGTCGAGGAGGTCTGGGGTGCAGTCGGTGTTCCAGTTCATCCCAAAGGTGTTCAGTGGGGTTGAGGTCAGGGCTCTGTGCAGGACCCTCGAGTTCTTCCACTCCAACCTTCACACACCATGTCTTCATGGAGCTCGTTTTGTGCACAGGAGCATCGTCATGCTGGAACAGAGTTTGAGCCTCTTAGGTCCAATGAAGGGAAACTGTAAAGCTATAGCACACAAAGACATTCTATACAATTGTGTGTGTCCAGCTTTGTGTTAACAGTTTGGGGAAGAACCACATATGGGTGTGATGTTCAGGGGTTCACATACAGTGTATATATGAAACATCTGGGCAAAACATTTCCTTTTTGTCTGTGCTTCACTTCACTTTCTGCATAAATCTACTCTCTCACTTCAGCAAACACTGTTTTATGCTTTTGTACTGTTATAGATCTTTGCTTCCTTCTGTAATTTTCTTTCTTTTTGTTTCATTTATTTATTTGTTTGTTTTTTATGTTCCTCTTCTTTTTACTTCCCTTTTTTTCGGATTACTTCCTTTCTAAACTTTTAGACTATTACAGAATCCTTCCTTCATTCACTATTTCTGCACTTTCTGTCTTTCTATTTCTTTCTTCACTTCTTTTGTTCATTCGCTCGTCCTTCCGGATGTTGGAGCAGAAGAAGCGCTACCTCTTAGGAACATGAGTTGTTTTTTTTTCTTTCTGCGCTTCCCTTCACCATTTTGTTTCTATACAAATCTTTCCATCTTGTTTCGATGAAGAGCTGCGATGGAGGTGTTGCATTAGAACGTGGGAACCGAGTCGACCCTGAGATTTTCAGCCTTGGTTGCTGGATATAGACTCTCTGAGCACGAGCCAGTGCTGAGGAGAAGAGTGTGTAGGGTGTGGAGGGCGAGCGAAGATTCAAGGTGATTTCTGAGCCACAGGCGCTTCTGAGATTTATAATTGAAAACGAGGCACATGAGGAGGCGTGTACTCCGCTCGGAGCTGCTGTACGGGTTCATACTGAGTCATGTTTTTTTTTTTAAATAATTACTGAGACTGCTTTCAGATATCAACCTCCTTGTTTTATGATAAAAAAAAACAGGTGATGAGGTTCTACTGCTTTTATTTAATTAGATATTTTACTTCCCCTGATTACAACCGTCAGTCTGATGGAAATTAAAGCAGCCTGATTGGATGAAGTGAATGAATAATGCATAAATAAATAAATCAACAAACACAAACAAACATAAATTATGGAATAAATTATGGAGACAAACAGTGTCAGTCAAGAGACGAGACAGTTTTGCTTTTCTTTCTTTCTTTCTTTCTTTCTTTCTTTCTTTCTTTCTTTCAGTTATTGTTATGTTCTTTTTCCTTTGCAACTCTCTTTTTCTGATTCTTTTTTTCTTTGTTTCATTTATTAATCTGTTTATAGATCTATTTATTTATTTGACTGACTTTCTATTTGTTTCTTTATTTATGCTTTTTCTTCCTTTACTTGCTTTGTTTTCTTTCTTTCTTTTTAGATTTATTTATTTATTTATTTCCCTTTTTTTTTAACTTTTTCCTTCACTCTTTTTATCCCCTATTTATGATTTCCCTCTTCTTTCTTTCTTTCTTTCTTTCTTTCTTTCTTTCTTTCTTTCATCCCTCCAAATGTAAACAGACATTAAACAGACATTTGAAAAAGGTAGAAACATACCAGGGAAGTGTCCCTGTAAATAAATGGAGCTTACGTGCGTTTGCTCTCGTGTAATAAATGTTCCTACAGAGCAAACACATTTCTACTGGCTGCTATTTGTGTATCTGTGTGTGAGCACTAGCTGTCAATTTCTCCGATGTGTCTTACAAGTTCGGCGATTAATCACCGTAATGAGCTACTGGACTTAGATGGAGAGAGGTGAAAGAGAAGAATCATAATGGTCATGAACAATGTTAGATGAACAATTATAAAGACATTCGGGGAAGGTTGAGACGCCGTGTCCTTTCCATCTGATGTCAAGAACCTCACCTGTTCTCCATCCATCAAGTATAATTCCTGCGTTTATGGCTCGGCTAATAACGATCAGAGAGACAGGTGTTAAATCTCAGGTGGTACGTTCCACTACACTGAGCACGGCTGTGGCCTTGAACCTTGAACAAAGCACTGAACCTGAAATTCACCAGGACAAAAAAAACCATCATTTTATCTCCAGCATCTTATTTCTTCTCTCTATGAGAGTTCCTAGAGAGTCCCATGCTTTCCTCTTATCCTGTCATATATGACCATTAAATGTGTATAGAGACACTACAAAGGAAAATAAAGCTTAGAGGGATGTAGCAGAGATCATTCGTGCCTCTGGTGAGTGTTTGTATCTAGTACAGTTAGCTTGTGCTGCCAATCTGCTAATAGCTAATACAAAACCGAGCATGTAACATGTAAATCAAACAACCAATTTTCATCCTGAATAGTGCATTATTAAATTTGTGTTTAACAAGTTAGAAGAAATGTATACATACACTATATTACCAAAAGTATTCGGTCACCCATCCAAATGATCAGAATCAGGTGTCCTAATCACTTGGCCTGGCCACAGGTGTATAAAATCAAGCACTTAGGCATGCAGACTGTTTTTACAAACATTTGTGAAAGAATGGGCCGCTCTCAGGAGCTCAGTGAATTCCAGCGTGTTCCAGCGTGTTATCATAGGATGCCACCTGTGCAACAAATCCAGTCGTGAAATTTCCTCGCTCCTAAATATTCCACAGTCAACTGTCAGCTTTATCATAACAAAATGGAAGAGTTTGGGAACAACAGCAACTCAGCCACGAAGTGGTAGGCCACGTAAACTGACGGAGAGGGGTCAGCGGATGCTGAAGCGCATAGTGCAAAGAGGTCGT
>CM040991.1:21557176-21574589 GCA_022985145.1 Pangasius djambal
AAGAGAGGGAGAGCGGTTAGGAACGGTCACACACACAGTGTGGAGATAAACATGAAGTACAGGGGACTCCGGCAGGACTAACTATTACAGCATAACTAAAAGGAGAACCAGAGGGAGACAAAGACGTGAGAGATCCCTGGTGTGCAAAGCTCACAGTCACTCTCACCGCCAACAAACCTGAGTGACCAGTGAGAGTGATTTGTTGGTACCTTGAATAGTGAAGGCTACAGCAGGGGGTAGGGCTTTCTCTTACAAAGCCCCACAGTTATGGAACAGCCTTCCATTTAGTGCTCGGGACTCAGACGCAGTCTCAGTGTTTAAGTCTAGGCTGAAAACATATTTGTTTAGTCAAGCCTGAATATTATTTCTTAGGTAAAGGAACAGATCTGGAGGGTTCATGGGCATAGAGTGTTGTGGTGATGAGGATGGGCTCCCTTTTGAGTTTGGTTTCTCTTAAGGTTTTTTCCTCACCACCCTCGCCTCTGGCTTGCTCATTAAGGATAAATGCTTACATTTACAGTTTAGATCCTGAATGTATTTATATCTGTAAAGCTGCTTTGTGACAATGTCCATTGTTAAAAGTGCTATACAAATAAAATTGAATTGAATTGAATTGAATCGTTCACGAAAGAACTGCAGTGCAGTAACACAACAGCGAGGCAAAAATAGACACAATTTATCAGTAATAAAGCAGAAATGAGATGTCTAATAAGTGGATATCATTTTTTTAATATGAGGCATTACTTTTTAATTCTGAATTCTAACTTCCTTTGTGAATTCTTTACAGTACAGTAAATGTCAGCAAGCTCAGCTTGTAGTTTTGTGAACTGCTGGCATTTTGATAATGAAAGGAGACATATGATGGTATGAAGAGGGGACACAAGATACAAATGCTCAGGAAAGCAATTTTTGTTAGTAATTAGACAGTAGTGGTAGTGAAAGGTCAAATGTCTAACAGAAACTTCATCTATGGGCTGTCTGTTGATTCCCTGATGAGCTCCGAAGGGCCCCTCTGAAGGTTTCAGTCATTAAGAGTGCAATTTAACTACATTGTTTGAAGCCCAAGCTTGCGTTCTGTCCATTGCAGAATTACTAGAACATGTGTAAACAAGGACAAGTGTCACAAATTAATGTTACAAAGAAAATATCTCGTTTCTTCTCATTAGTTATTTCAACTCTCTGCGTTTCCTTGTGTCAGTGCTGTAAGTCTTGATGTCTTGTTTATTATCAGAAGCAAATTTTAAACCTTTGTGTTATTTCTTATTTCTGGGTTAATTAATCCAAGATATAATGACGTATGGAAAACTGACTAATCATCATAATTCCAAACAGGCTAATTCAGCTCTTTTCTGAGTTTTTTTATATATCTGCACTCATGAAAAGCACAATCTAGACCTTGTTTACACCAACATTCACAATGCTTACAAGGCTGCACCCCGCCTCACCTCAGCTGCTAGGACCACATCTCTGTTATGCTAATCCCACCATACAGACCACTTCTCAAACAGGTGAGAACCTGGTCTGAGAGAGCCATCTCAGCATTTCAGGACTGTTTTGAGCACACAGACTGGAATATGTTCAGAGAGTATGCTATATACAACCACACTACAGACTTGGAGGAATACACAGCATCAGTGACTGGCTACAGTCAGCAAGAACATAGATGATGTGACTTCCTTCAAGACTGTCACCACATGTGCAAACCAGAAACCATGGATGACTGCTGAAGTACTTGCTACTGAAAACCTGAGACACAGCCTTCAGGTCTGAAGACAAGGCAGCCTTCCGCACAGAGAGGTCCAATCTGTCTGTCAGAGAGGCGAAGAGCAACTATGCAGAAAAGAATTCATGGTCACTACCTAAACACCAAGGACATGCGGTGTATGTGGCAAGGTATCCAGGTCATCATGGAGTACAAAGCTTCACATGTCTGTGCTGGTGATGCCTCAATCACAGACGCACAAATGATTTCTGTGCATGGTTTGAAGCACAGAACAACATGCGAGTGGTAAAGACCTCCCTAAATTCCACCGACCAAATACTCTCTGCATACAGGGGACATCAGGAAAACTCTCTCCCAAGTTAACCCAGGGAAAGCTGCTGGTCCTGACATAATACCTGGTCAGGTGCTCAGTGAGTGTGCTGATCAGCTTACAGCCATCCTTTGGGGACAGGCGTGGCCTAATGGTTAGAGAGTCAGAATTATAATCTGAAGGTCATGGGTTCGTGTCTCAGGTCTGGCAGGGATTGTAGGTGGGGGGAGTGAATAACCAGCGCTCTCTTCCACATGTTGGGCAAAATGGCTGAGTGGTTTCAGACTTTATCTGAGTGCTGCTGGCATGGAAGATAATAGTCAAAAATGTGGTTCAGATGTGCAAGACATATTTGAGATGATGGAGGATGATAAAGATTTGATGCAGCATTGAGTAAACTGAATGAGAATTTTACTCCTCAAGAGACGTATATTTCAGCATGCTGTACAAGAGCATGGTGAATGTGTGGATTCATTTGTAAGCAGATTAAAGCAATTGGCCATGTGTTGTGACTTTGGTGATCACAAAGAAAATTTTATTCATGATCAGGTAATTGACAAATTCACTTCCACTGCACTTAGGAGACAACTGTTGTGTGAAAAAGATCTCACATTGTCTAGTTTGCAAGACATTGCAAGAACTGCAGGAATGGAAGCTGCAGATCAACAAGCTGCAAAAATGGAGAGACCCTCTATTAATGCGGTTGGGAAGTGTAAATACATGCAACTAAATACATGTTCTGCTAACAAAGCATCACAACCAAATTACAAGTTCTCTGAATCTACACAACAAAGCTCAAAGTTTGCATGTCCATTAACATGCTGCCGTTGTAGTCGCCCTGGACATCATGGGTTGAATGTGTACCATTATAAAAGGAAAGCAATGCCATTCCTGTGGCAAAGAGGTCCATTTCCCAGCAGTCTGCTGTACAAAAACAGACTTCAAATTGAATCAAGTGACAAATAAGTTCCCACATGACAAAATGTCAGGAGATATCACAGTCAGTGATGAGGCCAAATTTTGTGTGGTGAGGAAAATGAAGCTGAAATGACAATAACATTGAATGGCATGCCAGTGACCATGTTAATAGACTCTGAAGCTAGCTGTAACATCTTTGGCTCAAATGTGTTTCATGCATTGCAAAACATGTAACATGCAGTTAAAGAGTACATCTAAACGGCTGTATGCATACAGGTCAGACACACCACTGACAGTAAAAGCCTGCCAGTAGAGTTAAAGGTGTCAGGGCAGATTTTCTCGTTGTGAATGGTGCACAGACAGAGCAGTGCTGGGTCAGAAAACTGCTATTGCCCTTGGATTTACCCACCAAACATCAGTGCACTCTAAAGATGCTGACACATTTACAAGTACATCGCAACAGAAACATAAGGTGTGTTTTGAAGGTCTGGGGAAACTGAAAGACTACCAACTAGAATTGCATGTTGACTGTACCATCATTCCGGTTTCCACTTCACTGACTGCTGTTTAGAGTAAGAGAGCTGGCTGAAGCCAAACTATAACAGCTGGAGGAAATGGATGTCATTTGAGAAAGTAGAAGGGCCAACCCCATGGGTCTCACCACTTGTGGTGGTACACAAAAAGAGGGGGAGACATCAGGATTTGTGTAGATATGTGCAAATGAGTCAGTGAGGCTGTTGGACTTGAATGACACCCCATTCCCACCTTTGATGAGATACTGGAAGACATGACTGGAGCTAAAGTGTTTTCCAAACTGGACTTAAAGTGTACCAGCATATTATACTTAAAGTGCTTCAGGGCATAAATGGGGTTCACAGCATCTCAGACAACATTGTCGTGTTTGGAAAGAATGTGCAGGAACAGGATGCTCGTTTACACTAAGTGCTGCAGTGTTAAATTGACATTAAATTGTGAGAAATGTGTTTTTACAATGAGTGAAATGGAATTCATAGGGCATGTACTTTCCAAAAATGGAATTGGAGCAGCACAGTCCAAAGTGTAAGCAGTGCAAAACACACGACAGCCCACATATGCTATGGAAGTCAGGAGTTTCCTTGGCCTTATGAATTACTGTGCATGTTTCATCCCCAACCTGGCTACTGTGCCTTGGCTACTAGAGCCACTAAAGGGACTCAGTATGTCTTCACGCACCTGGTCATGGAATGAGGAACAAGAATCTGCTTTCAATGCTCTTAAATCCGCACTAGCAAGTTCACACCATGGCATATTACAGCCAAGAGGCTGATACACGGGTGATTGTGGATGCCAGCTCAGTTGGGCTCGGAGTGATCCTGAGTCAAAAACAAGCTGATGGTTTGTTCAAACCAGTTTACTATGCAAGTTGAGCCTTGACAGTTGTATAAAGGCATTATTCCCAAACAGAAAGGGAGGCCCTAGCCATAGTGTGGGCTTGTGAAAAGTTTCATGTTTTCCTCTATGGCAAGGAATTTGTGACGATCACTGGTCATAAAATTCAAATTCAGTTTTATTTGTATAGCGCTTTTAACAATGAACATTGTCACAAAGCAGCTTTACAGAAATAAATGGATTAACAAAAAATATATTATAAATATTTGAATTTATCACTGTGAATTTTTCCCTAATGAGCAAGCCAGTGGCGACGGTGGCGACGGTGGCAAGGAAAAACTCCCTGAGATGATATGAGGAAGAAACCTTGAGAGGAACCAGGCTCAAAAGGGAACCCATCCTCATCTGGGTGCAACAGATGGTGCGATTAAATAAATAAATCCCTTCTATTATTGTGCGCTATAAGGACAAGTAGTGCAATTGTGCAACCCACAAATTCATCACAGTTTCCGCAAGAAGTCCGGTTGGTTAAAATCTATCCACTGTCCACTGATGGAGTCCTGAGCCACTGGAGGTGATATATTCACCCAGATCGAAACCACTTGTCATGATTGAAGTGAAGTGACGTGTAGCCAAGTATGGTGACCCATGCTCGGAATTTGTGCTCTTCATTCAACCCATCCAAGTGCACACACATAGTAGTGAACACACACCCGGAGCAGTGGGAAGCCTTTTTTGCTGCAGTGCCCGGGGAGCAGTTGGGGGTTCGGTGCCTTGCTCAAGGGTCTCACCTCAGTCGTGGTATTGAGGGTGGAAGAGAGCGCTGGTCATTCACTCCCCCCACCTACAATCCCTGCCGGACCTGAGACTTGAACCCATGACCTTCAGGTTCACCTTCGGGTTACAAGTCCGACTCTCTAACAATGGGCGCTAAGGCTGCAACCCTATAGATTCAAAGTGGTCTACAAGCATAGCCTGCAAAATGTTGCAGATTCACTCTCACACCTTGCCAGGAATCCACCTCTAGCCACAGCATGTGATGATGACCACATCTACTTTGTTGCAAAGCATGCAGAGAGGACGGAGAGTGCACTCTGAGGACGGATATCCAGCAGAGTTGTTGGAATCTTTGTAGTCCTGAATACAAGCACATCATAGATGAACTGTTCTGCATTGGCCATTTGATTCTAAGGGGCAACTGCATAATTATTCCCCATGCAGCCTGAAAACAGACTTTGTTGTTGGCCCATGAGGGGCATCTGGATATTGTTAAGACGAAACAAAAGTTTACATCCAGTGATTTTCGAGAGTTCTTGGCAGTCAGTGGAGTTCGTCACAGACGTGTCACACCATGTTGGCCCCAAGCAAACTGTGAAGTGGAATGACAAAGTAGAACTTTGTGTCAGGCCATATGTGCAGCTTATTCTGAAGGTAAAGACTGGTGCAAAGAAATGTACACTTTTCTGTTAGCTTACAGAAGCACACTACACTCTGTTACAGGCCGCAGACCTTTTGAGTTGCTATTCAACTGCCAGCTCCGTAAAATTTGGCAGAGGTGCCAGCCATCAGTCCACCTGCAGTGAGTGACACCGTAGTAAGATTCCATGATATTAAGGGATTATGTTAGGTAGGCAGTTGACAAAATGGAGCAGATTAATCTCCAGCACTGTCTTGGTGGCAGGATAGTTTTGCATTTAGATTGCTAAATTACTGGTTCATTTGTCCAAAGTGTAAAATATTAGTGTTAAATTTGTTTTAGATTTGAATGTTGACCTGTTATATTCCATTTTCAGGTTTTTCTAAGAGCACTGGGTTTTTTGTTGTTTTCAAACATAAATTCTGCTGTTGAAATTGGTAGAAGCAAGGGAGTCTTTTTTTGTTCCCCCTTAGGGGTAAAATGAGGAACAAAAAGGGGAGGTGTTACAGAACTGTGACCGGGAGAAGTGATGTGTATGCAATGAGGAAGTAGTTATAAAATTTTGACCAGTGTGGTCTGGGCTATGGTCCAGAAGTCTGGAAATGCACGAATGGTACGGAAGCCTGAAAGGGCCAATACAAGTAAGGAAATCATAATGCTTGTGTAAGAATTAACTGCTTGACATTGTGCCCACATCTTGGCTTTTTTTTCTTGTCTAAAGAACCGTGCACATCCTTTATTTTAAGTAGGTGTAGTTCAGTCTCTGCTCAGTCCTCCTACGATTATGCTGTGGGTAACATGCTAATTGTCCAACTAATTGCTAATTGCCAACTGACATGCTAATTGAAATGCTAATTGTCCAATTGTCCAGCATAATCCCCATGCTAATGCACAATTAAAAAGTCTATCCATAAGTAGACTTATATATTCTATATTAGAACAAGTGCATTAATATAAACCTGTGATTTGCAGCACCGCTGTCAGAGGTACTGTTATAGACAACTAATCAACACCTTCTGACCAATCAGAATCAAGAGTGGAAAAAACCTGTTATATAAGGTCACTATGGAGTCATAGATACATATCTATACCATGTTCACTCCTTTCACACCTCATATAAAGCACAGAACCAAGACTGAACCATTTATTCTTAGGTATAAATAGATTTATGGGACTTTCTTCCCATAATGGAACCAATCAGAGGAGTAGTGTCATTGTAAAGAGCTCAACACTTTTCTAACTCATTAACTGTTGTTTGGGAATGTGAGATAGGCTTCATTAAAAGTTTGAACACCTGTAGCGGTGACATTTAGGCTGAAAACCTGGCAGTAATTATTCTCTCACTTTTGGAATGAACAACAAGCTCAAATCAAGGTTCAAGCCGAATATAAAATCCTTAGAAGCTCAGGATGGGGGGGCATACCCTCTCTCCTTTGTCAATTAGAGCTACGCTAGCCAATCGTGGGTATCTGTGAGCTCATGAATGTAGAAGAGGGTGGATAATGCTTTCCATATGAGTGTGATATGCCACCATATGACTTAAAAAAAAATCTTACTTGTCTATAACCTTTGACTAAAATGCAATTACTTTTTCCTGCCTCTAAACTGCCGAACTGCTCTAACAACCAAGCAATGCCTGAGATTCTCATGACATTGACCACAAACATTGGTCTTGGCGTTTGAGAAACAAATGTGGCCTCACTCTTGGGATGAAATTATGTCTTTTTCTTCCATCTGTACCCCTGCATTACCATACGTATCTCCACCTCCTTCTTCTCAAGTGGTGATCTTATTTCACTGGCAGAATGACTGCTGGAAGAGAAATCTAGATCTGACTCAGTGTTTGTTTTGGAGTGCCCAGTTTTCACATGGAAATCAAAATCTGATGGATAAACCCAAATCCCGCCCCGAAGCTGCGGTAGTGAAGAGACAGGAAATAGACACCAAGGTAATTGTTGTAGATGGAATTGCTCTTATTACTGTAAATATCACCAGGAAGAAAGTGCAAAACAAAGAACAAATTGTGTGTGTGTGTGTGTGTGTGTGGACAAACAAACTAATAGTAAAAAGTGACTAGTTGTTGGGAAACAATGGTGATCAGCGATTGGTCATTGGGAAACTATAGTGATCAATGATTAGTCATTGGGAAACTATGGTGATCAGTGATTGGTCATTGGGAAACTATGGTGATCAGTGATTAGTCATTGGGAAACTATGGTGATCAGTGACTAGTCATGGGGAAACTATGGTGATCAGTGATTAGTCATTGGGAAACTATGGTGATCAGTGATTAACCGTGGGGAACATCAGCTTAGACAGGCTTTACATGCTGGTGGTGAGTTGAGTGAACTTGCTCTCTCAACTCATATAACCAGCAGCTGTGATGTGAGCTGGAGAGCTGTATCCAGTGCTGGACAATCACCAACATCTGCTTAAAATGTCACTAGATTTGTTTCTAGGCTTTTTTTTAAAAAAAATAAAGTTACTAAACATGTCTTAAAAATTGCCAAATTTAGTGACATGAAACTAGATCTAATATCAAGATGTGACAAAATAAGACATGACCACTTAAACCTTGTCACGTGTCCAAACACCTGAATTTAATCAAATCTGTAATCACCTACAACTGTGGCTTGATATACTTAAAAAAGTAAAATTTTTTGTGTCATATTTCATGCTAAAATCAGACACACCACGAAACTCTATTGGAAATTTCTAATTTCTCACGCTTTATGCTTTTCTTGACTTTGCTACTGAACTAAACATCTTTTGTGACTGTTTTCACTTCTAACAGAAAGTGTTAGTTTTTCTCATTTGTGGACTCTATAAAGCACTTAAATTTCTTTACGAATAAATGGAATATTATTGTTAACCTATTGGCTTCAGCGTGTCTTATTGTGTCAGTATTTACTGAAAGAAAGCTACATGCACTGAGTGTTCATTAGAAACACCTGTACACCTACTCATTTTTGCAATTATCTAATCGACCAATCATGTGGCAGCAGTGCAGTGCATAAAATCATGCAGATATGGGCCAGCAGCGCTGAGTAATGTTCACACCAACCATCAGAATGGGGGGAAAAAATGATCTCAGTGATTTTGACCAAAGCATGATTGTTGGTGCCAGATGGGCTGGTTTGAGTCTTTCTATAACTGCTGATCTCCTGTTCAGAAACTCAGACAACCACTCTATACAATTGTGGTGAGCAGAAAAGCATCTCAGTATGCACCACACATCAAAACCTTGAGACGGATGGGCTACAACAGCAGAAGACCACGTCTGGTTCCACTTCTGTCAGTCAAAAACAGAAAGCTGAGGCTGCAGTGGGCACAGGCTCACCAAAACTGCACAGCTGAAAACTGGAAAAATGTAGCCTGGTCTGATCAGTGTTGATTTCTGCTGAGGCACACAGATGGACCCAACCTGCCTTGTGTCAACAGTCCAGGCTGGTGGAGGTGGTGTCATGGTGTGGGGAATGTTTTCTTGGTACACTTTGGACCTGTTAATACCAATCAATCATGGCTTAAATGCCACGGCCTGTTTGATTATTGCGCTTGTCCATGTCCAACCCTTCACGGCCACAATTTACCTATCTTCTAATGGCTACTTCCATCATGATAATGCACCATGTCACAAAGCAAAAGTCACCTCAAACCGATTTCATGAACATGCCAATGAGTTCAATGTACTTCAGTGGCCTTCGCGGTCACTGGATCTGAATCCAATAGAACACCTTTGGGATGTGGTAGAACGGCAGCATGAATATCCCCCAGAAAAATCTGGAATGGGAAAAATCAAAGGAATGGTTCCAACATCTTATGGAATCCATGCAATGTAGAATTGAGGCTGTTTTGAGAGCAAATGAAGGTCATACCCAGTATTAGTAATATGTTCCTAATAAAGTGTTTGGTAAATTTATGCTTTTCTTGATACCAAGGTCATACACAATACTGCAGGAGCTGTACAATGTGCTGTATATTCCTACACTCAACAGATGTCGTGACTTTGAATAGAAACGCATTTTGTATTGCAGAGAAGAGTTTGCTCTGTGGCCTTGAGGAAAAGTTTTCACAGCTTGATCCATGCAAAACATTTTGAAAACAGAGTGCGGAAGGCTAAAGTACTGCTGAGCTGTCAGTTATCCCAGGGACACATCTATGTAAGGCGCTGTCCCACATCTCAGGCATGAGTGGAGACCATCTGGAGTTTGAAAGTTTGATAGTCGAATCACTTGACTCTTCTCACGGCTCACTCAATCCCACCTTTATGGAACAGAATTGACATTTCCACTTAGTCATTTTCAGTTTCATGACCCACTCGCAAGTTAGTTCCTGACCCAGATTGCATCTGGCTCTCGGCAGTTTGCAAATGTTTCTGCAAAAAATCTTGGAGCAGTAAGGAAACAGTGACTGATTCACAAAACCCTGAGCTTGCTTGTTCTGAGAGCATTTGCCCAGCTGTCAGTCAGCGGCACCCGGTGCACACGGAGTGCACAAATACAGAGTGAGCTACGTCTGTTTTCTCAAATAAGTGCACCAACTGTCACTCAGACACCGTAGACGTAAACATGGCACCACACGGAGGCGACCTCAGAGCTTTAAGTATGTGTTTGCATGGATAGTCGAAAAATAAATCTGTCCGTCAGCTTGGACCTGTTTAGATTTTTGTGTAATAATATATCGATTTTAACTTTTTAAAATTTTTATTTCTACAGCACTTTTATAAACAGATACTGTCACAAAGCATCATTACAGAAATTCGGACATAGATTGGATTTAGCCTGTCTTGACTGGGGGTGCAGTCTAAATGTCTTGTTGATAATCAATTAATCAATTAATCTCTCTAACTACAGTGGCCCTAAAAAGTATTTGGACACTTAAGCCACACTTGCAAATATATGAATTTCAAGGCATTAGAAAACACCATGTCAAACCAAGTGGCATTTAATTTAAAGAAAGAGACCACAAGCACACATTTCAAGCAAAATATTTCCCAAAAAATAGATAGTTATGTTTAGAAATATCTATCTATCTATCTATCTATCTATCTATCTATCTATCTATCTATCTATCTATCTATCTATCTATCTATCTATCTATCTATCTATCTATCTATCTATCTATCTATCTATCTATCTATCTATTAACATTAATTCTATATTAACACCAACAACCTAGGCTCTGAAATTAGAAAAGGATGTTTCTAGTAAAAAGAAAAGCTAATAGAAACTATTTAAGTATATGCACTATTAGGTGACATACAGTTATTATGCTTATTGAAGTTTTTTAATGAATGCATTCCTTTGATTAATCACGTATTATTGGCTACCAGCTGCCATGGTCAACAGGATTAACCTTTTAACAGGATTGTGCATTTCCCGTTTCATTTTGAAAGCTACCAGCCAGATAGCTACACTGTAAGCATAGAGGTGTTGGGGTGACAGCTGCAGAAGTAGAACCAGACCTCAAAAGGGAAGCCGTCTGATTGGTCAGATTGGTGTTGATTCATTTCTATAACAGCAGCTCTGACAGTAGTGCAGGTTTATATTATTGCACTCGTTCCAATATGCTATCATTTTTCAGGACTTTTTTGAAGATTATTTTGCCTTATTAACTTGAAGAAAGAGAGGCTGGTGTTTATAGCTGCTATGAAGTAAGTGAGAAAAGGAATTAACTTGTTTCACATGCATTCTACATCAATATATGTAACTATAAGTGGATGAAAAGTATGACAGGTCATTCTTTACCAAATAAAAAAAAAAAGTACAATTGTTGGCATTGCTGTGGTATAAGAGGAACAAAACACTTCAGGACGTGTTGTTATAACGAAGTAATCAAGTAAATCATTGATTATTTTCCTATAACAGCATGATACTGAGTGTTTTATTCCTTAAATAACTAAAGTTGCACATGTTGGTTCAGTCTTCACTTGTTTGTTAACTTTTTAATAACTAAATTAAAGCTACTAAAGCCATAATTTCTTGAAATTATTATTTTAAATTATTTAATTTGACTGAACTTCGGGGTGGTAACAGTAACTCTGTTTCATCACAACCTAGCATTGTTGATTATTTTCCTGACCCGGAGTGTTTTGTTCCTTATTTAGCACAAGACGCATATTTAAAATTCCAATGCAAACTTAATATCTGCAACTCTTTTATACAACAAATTCATTTTTGGACAAGACTCATTGATGAAGATCCAGTGATGTCACCTTCTATACAGACTCAGTGATTATCATTTCACATTTATTTGGTTATATATATTTAGTTCAACTCTGATGACATGATCTTGTACATTTGTGTAGAAATGAAATATTTTGGGGAAAAACAAGACAGAATCTACCAGGAAAATACACCAACATGCTACCAATACAAATGATTTGATTTAGTTCTTAGCCGAATTCCTCCAGTCATGGAGCATGACCTTTTGTGGAAGCTGCTGGAGGCGAGAACAGCACCTCCTAACCCCGCTGCACTGAGTGACTGACAGGCTGTGTTTCAAATACACGTGTGTGTAGGGGGCTTGGGGCTCGTCAGCTCCCCAATGGGTTCAGGGTCATGTTGTACAAATCGACAGAACACCGGGGTTAGCTCTCTCAAACACTTATTTGGACTTTGATCTTCACTGCTCTGTTTGAAGGCTTCAGTGTTTTCACTTGATTTATTTGCGAGAGAGCTGATGAAAAAGATTTCTGCAGGTCTGCAGAGGAAGTTTCAAAAGCAAAGCCCGATGTTGACTTCATACCCGTTGTGTCATTTTACATTGATTAATCATGCTGTTCTCCTTGTGCTGTCTGGGAAACATTTATTATCCGTGTACATGGCAATATGCAAAGTTTTCTTTCTCGACTTCATGCTAGGGAGCGGAGCTGCTGAATTCTCAAATCTGATTGTTGATTAATTTTCCTTAACAGCAGCTCTGACAGTATGTTATTGTTTCTATAGTAACAGCTCATTCACAGGGACTTGTAAAGCAGACACTCGACATAAACAGATTAAAAACGTGTGTAATTGTTGACATAATGAAGTTTGCTGTGAGGAGATGTTTATTTAACATTTATGGAAGAAGTCTCTAGTGGCACTGTCATATTTAACCGTCAAAACCATCCTACGACCACACCGACGAGCGACAAATCTCTTCTTGCTATGGATGTCGCTTGTGGGTGTGGCCTGCCAAGTGTTAGTTCCAATGAGAAACTGTCATGGCTATATATCGCTTCTATAGTTTACTAGTTAAACACAAGTTAATTAATCAGCACTAATCAGTGTGAAAATTGTTTCTGATTTATATGCACACGCTTCATTCTCAGATTAGATATTGTGTCATTTATGTTGGTATGTGCCACATGCATTTTTTTTTAAGACATGCACAATCAGTGTGAAGGATCACATGATAAGTGTGGCCACCATTTTGTGTATGCATATGCATAGGTGACAGCAAGTATACTGTAAACAAAGACCAACAGTTCTCAGTCAGATGATCTAGCATTATACAATCTGGTTAAAGTGAAAAGAGAAAAAAAAATCACATTTACTTTACTAAGGGAAAAGAGTTCTCATGGTTGGTGTTCATATCTAACATCAGAATGTGGAAAAAATGTGATCTCAGAGAGAAACAAAAAAAAAAGTGATCTCAGGCTGGTTTGAGTATTTCAGAATCGTCTGAGCTGGGATTTTCATGCATTTTAACATCTCTAGAGTTGACAAAGAATGGAGAGATAAACATAAAACCTGGAAGTTCTGCAGTTCTTGTTGATAAGAGAGGCCAGAGGAGAATGGCCAGACTCGTTTGAGCTGACAGGAAGGCTTCTCTAACTGTAATAACCACTCTTTACAACCATGGTGAGCAGAAAAGCATCTCAAAACGCAAAAGCAGTTGAATGTTGAAGCGGATGAGCTACATCAGCTAAAGTCCACATCGGGTTCCACTCCTGTCAGCCATAAATGGGAATCTAGGGTTATAATGGGCAGAGAATTTGGCATCAACAGAATGAATCCATGGATGGAACCTACCTTGTGTCAGCAGTTCAGGCTGCTGGTGGTGTAATGGTGTGGGGAGTCATTCTTTTCAGTCACACACTGGGTACTAGTTGAGCATCGTTTCAATGCCACAGGCTATCTGAGTATTGCTGCTTCATGTTATGGCCACAATTGAATCTTATAATGCCTATTTCCTGCATCATAATGAACCAGGGCATGAATATAATATTTTGAACCAAACAAGAATTTATTTGTGCGGTTTAGAGAAAATGTATACTTATGCCTTTTCCTTCTGAATACAAACCAAGGCAGCAGTAGATATCCGAGCTCGGGATTATCCGCATGACATGCCGGGTGAAATATCTGATTCACAGATGCTTATACTGTTCTTGAAGCATAAGCTGCTCATAATAATAAGAACACCACATGGGAAAAAAGAACAACAAAGCAAGGCAGTGGAAAGATTTTAGCACTCTATCTCTACAAACATGAAACATGAATAATTCACGTACACACACACACACACACACACACATACATCTGCTAATATGCAAATCGTGCCCTTGACTAAAATATAATTTGGTTATCCGAAATAAAAGGGAGGGATTACAGTTGGTCACTTATCTCAGGGCTGCTTTCTTGCCTCGTTTTAGGAAACACTCCGTGCTAATTGGCCGTGTGTGTATCGGTGCCAGTGCGATGGCTAAGCCCTACATTTAGTGCCTGGAATTAAAAATGAGCCTCCTTGTCATGATGAAACAGTCGGGGCTTTTCTTTAGAGGAAAACAAACAGGCACATTCATTAGGAGGCAGAACATCTCGATGGGAGCCTCCTAGTGGAGAGGATGAACACACACACACACACACACACAAATATACACACAAACTGCTTAAATAATGGTGTAAAGAACACACTCGTGTGTATGTTAGGAGAATGTAATAATATTCATTGCACAGATGAATTTTCTACAGGAGCCACATTTATGATGTTTTTTAGACATTTACTTCTGCATTATTTGTTAAAAACCTAGTAACATCTATCCATAGAGAAGTTACTTTTTCAAAACATTCACACACAGGCTGAAACTGAAAGTCACTGGCCCAATTGACACATTTTGTTTGCAGCAATGCTCTAGCACTCACAAAGCATTAAAAACACGCAACAAAAGCAAATATTTCCATCAAACACCAAAAATTGTGTTCAAATGAATATATTCTTTCAATCAATCATCATATAACGGTGGTCCCTGAAGGATTAGTGGTTAGGCCACGGCACTGCCGCGGCCCGGGTTCGATTCGCGGCCAGGGAACCAGCCCCGGCCACTGGGGTTGCATGCAGCAGTGTGCTCTCAGTGCCAGTCCCAAGCCTGGGTAAGATTGGGGAGGGTTGCGTCAGTAAGGGCATCCGGCATAAAAACTGTGCCAAAATCAAATATGCAGACCAATGATCCGTGGTGGTGATCCCTAACGAGAGCAGAGGAAAGAGGAACAACAACAATCATCACACAATGGACAAAAGCATACAGCTATCAGTATGAACCTTTTCAACCTTCATTTGTGCTGTATGCCTGTGTTATAGATCACACATATCATAGTGTGTGACAAAAAAGGCAAGCAAGCATAACACAACAGGAACAATATTCTTTTCTCCAAAGGTGATTTTTTTTTTTTTTTACCAGAGATAACAAACCCTACTGCACTCTACACTTTTTACTTCTGTTTTAGATGCCCTGATGAAGTAGTATATAAAAAAAAGACATTTTCCAAGAAGTTTTTTTTTTTATTCATTTTATTCTTGTGTGCAGATCTTTCCATGCCCACGAACTGTTGTTTACATGCAAGACCCAAGACAAATTCAGACATTCATTATGGTACAGTTCTTGTAATGCATTGTTTACGGTATTACATAACCAAAGAGCTAAGAAAGAATTTCACCCAAGATCAGAAATCATCACATTTTTGTCCATTCGTTCCTGATGATTAGGCCACAGGTTCTCGTCTACATGGCAGTTGATGTTTTCCCTTGCAATACACCGAGGGAAAAACCTCCTTGCATTGCATTCTCCTCAATCAGGTTCAGAAAAGGAGAGTATGCAGGGAGGAATTGCATCATCAAACCATTCATTCACAGGGCAAGAGTGGTGGAAGGCAACATTGTTCCAAATGATAATATACAGAGTCATGTCAGGCCTCAACAGGCTTCTCTCTTCAGGCGGAACCAGTCTTTCGTTCAGTGCATGCAGAAATATGTTGAGATGCTCTGTACTGTATGGGCCAACAGTTGGCATGTGGGAAAAAGGACACCATTACTGGAGATGGCAGCACAAACGGTGATACTGGTGCCCCTCTGCCATGGCCTCTCTTTACAAATATGTGCCTTTGGCCTCTTTGATCCATGCTTGCAAATAGCAATTCAAAGGTGGCATCTTTTATAGATGGATAGGAACTGCCTGCTGATTGAATATGTGTACAAAGGAGTTTCACACAGGTGCATTGCAGAATCATAATTTTGCAGAATACTTACTCTCTTTCCTTCCTTTCTTAATGTTCTTTCTTTCTTTCTTTCTTTCTTTCTCCACCATCAGAACACTGAGTGAATATACAGTACACCAATCAGCCATAACATTAAAACCACTGAAAGGTGAAGTGAATAACATCGATTATCTCATTACAATGGCATCCGTCAAGGGGTGTTTATCTCTCCAGTTGTGTAGAGTCGTGAGTATTGAGGAAGTTGTTCTGGTCGTTCGTGGTGGCTCAATACCTTACTAACTCTCTTTATTCCGATTTTTCCTTTAATTTGTCACTCTCGCTATAGATCAAATTCCAGATGAGTCTGAAATAAAAAAAGGAAAAATCAAGCCTGTACTCGGGACTGGACTCAAGCACCTCCACTGCCTCCACAATTAAAAAGTCATTTTGTGATTTTGAGCGATTTGGTTGCACTGATTTCTCACCCAACGCTGATGTTAATCAAGTCAAAGTGTCGAGAAACACATCATAGATATTTCCACTCAGTGGACCTGATTATATTCAGGCTTAAACTCAAGCACTCATCGTGATTCATTCCCATCTTAGCTCTTCTCCATGTCAGGAATTCAAGTGTAGAGAGAACTACAGAAGTTCAGAAAAAAAGTTCTCAACCTTTTATTCTCTCAAGTGAAGCTTTAAATCTCTATTTTTAGCGTAAATTCAGAACTCAGAAACAGCTTAATAAGACAGGAGGTGAGGAGGAATTGGGTAGTTTTCTGCTTTAATAATCCCAGGGCTCTGGAGGAGACGCTCTGGACTGATGTGATGGATGGAGATATCAGATTTAACGGCTCGACTTCATGCGGTGAGACAATTGTTTTAGCAGTGAGTAATACACTAGGGCGGGTCAATTGTACTTTGGATGATCATATTTCATCCTTATATTTCATTTTGGCTCTATTTTTTTATAGGTTTCCCTTTACAGATGTAGCTATAACAAGGTCTGGTGTGCGTTGTATAAAATAAATGAGTAATCCGTGAACTAGAAATGCCTTGTTAGTTCAACTTGCCAGAAGTTCATCTTTCATCGATTTCACTCCTACTAATTTGCATCCAAAGTAGAAACAATGGGTTAAGACATGAATATGTTTCTCATTAGCAGAGAATAGATAAAGTAAAATAAATAAATAAAGTTAGAAGCATTGCACCATTTGACATAAATT
>CM040991.1:21574689-21596735 GCA_022985145.1 Pangasius djambal
AAATCCCACACATTACCCTCAACGTTCCACTGTCAGAAGTCAACCATTTGGCATTTAATATAATTTCGACATTTTGCATTTGCCAAGCTGTGTCTACATGTTTTTTTTTTTTTTTTTTTATTTCACACTATCGAGTAATAATGTGTTAAAAAGCCAGTTGATGTATTTATATAAAAACACAGGACAAATCGAACAAAATAAACATCAGAGATGCCACGTTTGCACATGAAATTATAATTTTGAAGTTTGCTAGACATGATTCTTCTTCTTCTTCTTTTTTTTTTTTTTTTTTAAAGCAATGATATCTTGGCAGGAAAAAATACCCAAATGTGGGTGTATATACAGCGCTGTGCAAAAGTCTTAGGCACCCTATTTTTTTTTAGTACAGACTTTGTTACAGATTTGTATTTTCTGACTTCTACATTATTGATTCAGTACAGAAACATTTTAGATTCCAGACATTAGTTTTCCGGCACAAAATGAAACGTTACAGAAAAATGTTTGTGTGTCAGTAAAGAAAGCAGCAGATTCCATAAGAGACGCTTTTCAGAAAAGAATTTTAAAAAAGCATAACGAAGGCTGCTGGGTTTCGCTGCAGAAATAAGAAGCGAGTCGACAGTCGAAGTCTCCAGAAGAACTGCGGCTGCTTCTGCAAGATGCTCAGTAACACTTACAGCTCATTGCCTTATAAAACTGCACACGCTGTGCCTGAGACTACTGTTTTATTTATTTAAAGCAAATGGTTGTTTATTACTGTTTACTGCTCTTTATAGTTTTATTTTAAAATTTTTTTAGAAATGTTTAATTGCATTGTTATTATTATTATTATTATTTTTAACTTTTTCAGCAATTCGAGATGTGACAACATCTCTTCTGTGGGATCGGACTAGACGGGCTAGCCTTCGCTCCCCACGCACATCAGTGAGCCTTGGGCGCCATGACCCCGTCACCGGTTCACCGGTTGTCCTTTCCTGGACCACTTTTGGTAGGTACTAACTACTGCATACCGGGAACACCCCACGAGACCTGCCGTTTTGGAGATGCTCTGATTCTGTCTCTGATTTATAAATGTGCTTATAAATAGTTTCTTATTCATTTTTATGGTTTCCGCATAAATAATGGGATTGGGTATAATTTTTTTAATTCATATAGTTTGAAAGCAAGACAGCCTTGGCAATGAAAAGGAATTTTTGCCATTATTGCAGTATATATTTCACATCAAGAGTGGATAGATGTCACGTCTATGCCAGAATTGGTGTTGCTTCACACAGAGTGGCCTACAAGCATGGCCGCCGAAGACTACAACATCCAACAGCCATCACAAACTCTGTCACGTTTATGTTCGCCATCCTACTGACACCTACTTACACACACCTGGACTCACTTACACAGTCATGCCAGCAGTATATAAGGACATGCATTCTACCACCACAGTGCAAAGTATACGCTCGGTGTTTGTTACCTGTCGATACCAAGCCTTTATCTTGCCATAGTGTTTTCTACTTAGGATCCCTCTTCTGCTTATTTGGTTTATGTTTGAAGGCTGAAGAAAGGCAGAAAGCTCATTCCATTAAAACATGATTCTACAGTATAAAGATGTGTCTTCATCCACGATTGCAACAGTGTACTGTCTTCGCACAATAACTGCTCTTTTCTCAAAGGTTCAGCCAATAAATCATCTGAAAGTGTCCTTCAGCTGAGACTGCTGACGGCGAGTCCTCAAGAGCTGCCAACGTGCTTTAATGAGCAACATAGTGTATTATAAACTCTCCCCAAAGGATTAAGTGTTAAGTATGAACAGAATGAAGGTTAGCTCGTGAAAATAAGTATAAAGTACATCCTCATGAGGACACCAGTGTGGGATATGATGAGAGATTTACATTTACGGCATCTGGCAGACGCCCTTTTCTAGAGTGACTTACAATTATCTCATTTATACAACTGAGCGTTAAGGGCCTTGCTCAAGGGTCCAGCAGTGGCAGCCTGGCAGTGCTGGGATTTGAACTCTCAACCTTCTGATCAGGAATCCAACATCTTAACCACTGAGCTACCACTTCCCTCTGGCCTAATGGCCTAGAGATGGGCCATTTTAATGGATAGACAACGTCTCAGCCAGTCAATAAACCATGTGACTCTTGTGTACTCGTGGATTTTCATTGAACTGAGTGGAACTGATGGTTGTAAGGGAAACGAAATCACACAGGAGGGTAGGAAGACATGAGAAGCGAGGCTGGGTCTGATTTCTATCTAGGCCAGTCTGTAAAGTCTGTCAAGAGTGAAACAAATTTGATCTCTATTTGGTCTGATAGATTTTTTTTTTTTTACATCATCAGCAGCGATTGTAAAATACTGTCATGAATATAATGAACAAAAACCAAGGTGGGTTATTTAATCAATCATCCTTCTTCCAGCTCTGGAAGAGAAGAGAATCTAAAAGTAGACAGAATTAGCCGGGGGGGTCGCTTTATATTATAAAATTATAAAATTATAAAAGTAAAAGAAATCTCCTCATTGGTTTTATTCATTTATTTCACAAATTAACATTACAAATATCACACTGTCTACGAAGATGGATTTTGTTACTAGGTTGAAATGTTACTTGAGTGTCAAACAAGCCACATTTAAATGAAGAGTGTACATGCTATTTTGGTTCAGCAATGAAAATGGAAAAAAAAAAAAAATTCTCCATTCATCTACCTCTGCTAGTTTGTCAAAAACATTGAGTGACTCTGACTCAATGAAACAAGAGTAGTGAAGAAAACAAATGCTACGGTACGCTGAAACGCTTATTGAATATGGATTTACAAGCATGACAGTAATTAAACAAGGAGAACCCAAAATACCAAGTTCTCAGGAAAATTGCCCAATTGGGATCATTACTCCTGGATTAAACACACTTCATTCACTCAAACTTACTAATTACACAAAAGGATGGAAAACACAACCATAAGTTTATTGTTTTTGCTTTGAATGAAGAGGTTCCAGCTTGGCATCGATGAGACCTAGTGACATCATTCATTACTCAAACTATTATCACGACCAGTATTCAGTATGTGAGACATCCAGCTAATGCATCATCCATGTCTCTACTCCAACCTCTTTAATCACAGCGTGTCCTCCTACATTTCCATTTTCATTTTTATCAGGTGCTCTCATCCATGGTGCCTTACGGACGTGCTTTTGTTCTCTACTAGGAAAACTTGTCCATATGCTCATGCAGACTTGTAGAGCTTTTCTACCACACAGCAACACCATTACAGCAACTCCATAACAAATGAAAACCCAGGACTCTGAATCCTGGCTAAGTCCGTGTGTTGGTTTCTCTGCTGCTTCTGAGAAGTGTCCAAGACAATCTGTGAAATCTCTCAGGAAATTTAGAACGCTTAAAGGCAAAATCCACCCTGAACGAGACGTATATTAATCTTTAGGACCTTGAACGCCATACAAGACTTATTTAATTTTATAATTTCTTTTTGATATTTTGGTCTATTTTTGCTTGGGTTAAAGGTAGAGTCTAATGCAATCCTCACTTCATGTCCACCTAAAGAGAATGATACAACAGTGCTTTGGTCTGTCCAGCTCTCTCACCTCCTCATCAGTACACTCTGCTGAAACAGATCAGCATCCAAAGCTTCAGCTTTCAGGATTAGGCCACCATTAAAGCCATTGTGCTTATCCTCTCGTATCACTAACTAGACGAGCTGAGTCTCTGTCGTAACTCAATATTGTATAGCTGCTTTGCATTCTGGGAGTTTGAGTCGAGCGTTTGCGTGAATGTCCGCGCTACTATCGATGGATTTCTCATTAATATGATGTTACTGGAAAATGGTGAGTGAGAAATGAAGCTCTTGCTCTTTCATTTTTTAGGAGCGGAACCGGCCCGTTATTGATTATGCTTGATATGTTTGAATTTTTCCTTCAATTAAACATCAGTATAACTGCTCAAACGATGACAGTGTTCTTCTGTGACATCAGCACCGCACACAATCGCCAACTTCGCAAAGGGACAAAGAAAGTGTCTATACACTGTCTATACACTAGTAACATTCAGGCAGCTGATTCTGTCACTAATCAGTGGTCGGCACCATTTCCAGCTCCACCCACAAGCCCTTGCTCGGCGTGTAAGGTATCTCGGGTACGGCTCGTCTCCTCTGAGCAAACAGTAAAAAATACGACATCAAAAAACAGGAATCAGTGCTGATACGTACATAGTGATGCAATGACTATCTGTATGTGTATATGAATTTGGATTTGATCTTGAAGTGGGTGTGGCCGAAACAGTTTTTTTTAAAAATGTAAATGCAAACATTTGTAACAACACATTAATTACAATGACTTTATGCTTTTCTGGTAAGCTTTTCACTTAATAATGATGAAGAATTCTGAAAAACGCACGCAACATGCAAGTTAATATTTTTTTTAAATAACTAAATAAATAAAAACAATTAGTGCACATTCTGTTCGAACACATGTATCTGTATTCGGTTACATCCCTAACAGAAAGGTAAGAGACCATGAAGATAGGAAAAGTTGTGTTGTGGTATACATGGATTTTAAGTGTTGTTGGCATTGCATGGGATTGAAAAGGCACATCTACACTTGCGAGTGAGATGGATCACAAGTTCGAGTCCGAATCAATCTCTCCCCCAGTTACAGACTAAAGGAAAAGGACAGCTAGCAAAAAGGATTATTTGTTTGCCGCTGATTCAATCAGAGAATAAAAGGAGGTAACAGACTGCACATGTGCGGCAGGCAGTCAAGCGAGTGGCCTTGAGTGATAAAATCTCATCATGCTATTTGGGAGCGTGGGTGAGACTTCACTGACCTCTGACCTCTCCAGCTCCTGAATCTGCTCATCTCAGCTGAAAAATAAAATGTTTTAGTGCTGTGATCATCTGCAAGGACTCACTGTAATCAAATGGACACACACACACACACACACACACACACACACACACACGCAGATCAAAAGCTCTCTCTGTCTTTTAGGCAGTCCTTCAGTGCAAAAGTGCAATTTTAAATTGATGATAAATTGTAAAATGTCGTGCAACTAAATTAAAAGGAATGAAAACAATCCAAATCCAGGAAAATAATCAACAGAAGGGTGCTGTGATGAAGCGAAGTTACTGGTATCACCCCAAAGTTGATTATTTTCCTGTAACAGTACGTCCGTGGTACACATTTTATCCATTTATAGTTGCATTTAATGTTGTGGAACATCCACAAAACAATTACGCTATATTCTAAATGCCAATGCCAAGCTTTGCATTTTCATGTGGTTTCCGTGCTTCCTGGTTTGCACTCTTCCGTGTTTGCCTCGTGACCGTTCATGGATTAGCCTTCATTTTGAACCGTGACATTGTTGGAATCTCCTGAATAAACCCCACGCTGAGTCTGGCCTCAATCTATCCAAATCCTTTGCAGCTACCAAACCCACAGTTGTACTTTACCTTCAGCTAAACTCTTTGTTTGATGCTGTGAAGTTCGAGAGTTTAGTCATCCTAAACTCGGTGCTGCTGTGGTTTTACTCTCCAGATTTAATTGCACATGCAGAAGTATGGAAAGTAATATCTGAAGCCTCAAAGCACAGCTGGTTCATTAGCATCCACAGGAAGAAGACTTATAGGACGTTATCATTAAGAACTACAGACCATTTTTCATACTTTTTATGCACTCTCATTGAAACTCAGTCAAAAGCTGTACTTTACTGAAAAGACAAAATGTAGATACTTTAGTATTTAAATGGCTTTTAAATGACAGCATTAAGTAGTAGTATTCTGTTATACCACTTTACAGCCATTTATTTGTATACAGATGTGGCTAATTAAAGAAAGATCAAACATAAAGTGTGTTAGTAACAGGGACGTGCACAGCAGATGCTTCGGATAAAAAAAAAAAAACGTGTGTAATCGTTGACATGGTGAAGTTTTCTGTAACATTTATGGAAGGAGTCTCCAGTGTCAGCACTTTGTAACAGTCTGGGCTAAAGCTATAACTTTTTTCTGACATCTTTTGGACAGAGGAGTTTATGCTTTGCAGTTTCTCAGTAACAAAAAAAAAAAACTGTGTTTTTTTGTCTTGAGAGAAAAAAAAGAGAGGTTGGTGAAAGAACTGCTTGTAGCTGCTATAACATAAGTGGTAGAGGAACGAACTCATTTTGTGGATGGTCTACAACATTTAATGCAATTATAAAAGGATAAAAAGCATGACGTTTTTTTAATAATTAAATAGTTATGGTTTATTGTGGTATAAGAGGAATAAAACGCTTAAGATGTGCTGTTTTAGGAAAATAATCGTCAGGGTGGTAACAGTAACGTTGCTTCATCACACCACTCCACTGTTGATTATTTTCCGATAATCAACCCGGCCCTGTGTAGGATAATTGGGACAGAGGATGGATGGATATTCTGTCTCTCCGAAGTTTTGACTGCCTGAAAATATATATTCTTTCAATAAATTCTCTTGTAATATGATGTGCTGTAATGAATTCTGTCTGAGATGATAATGAGTTCTGCACAGTGAAATCATATGAATATGTTAATATGACTTTGAGTAAAACGTGCTTTGACATTTATTTTCCTAAATGCTTATTTTTCTAAAATGCTTGAAGAAAATGTTTTGGATTGGATATTAAAACTTCCTTACATAAAAAAAAACCTATTAAATACACCAATATGGACCCATATTTTTATTCCAAGTATCCATTATTACAAGTGTACAGTACTTAGTATACTTGTAGTAAACTTTCATAAGAAGCTTTCTTAGTCCTCACTGTTGTAGGAGGATATGCAATGCAATGCAACACAAAACATTAGCACGCATTCTCTTCCCTCAGGCAAAAACATGAACATTTCAACCTGGGACTTTTTTAAAATGACTTTTCCTTTCATTTTTAAGTCATTGTTTTCTGCTGCACTAATAAGGAAGGCCACTGCACTCTGCAGGGCGTCTTCTTTAACAAGATGACGGTGGTTTGATGTTATTGTTATTGTTAGTCATAAGGTGGTCAATGTTTTTTCATTTATTTATTTATTTTTGCCAGACCGCC
Organism: Pangasius djambal; assembly: GCA_022985145.1. Classification (NCBI taxonomy): domain Eukaryota; kingdom Metazoa; phylum Chordata; class Actinopteri; order Siluriformes; family Pangasiidae; genus Pangasius; species Pangasius djambal. The sequence goes on from CM040991.1 coordinate 21,581,738, forward strand.
CCCAGGCTGGTTGGATGCATTACTCAGAGAACACAGGAAGCTATTATACAGAACATACACATTTGCAGCTGTTACAGTGAGCCCGATCATGATATTATAATGCCAGCAATCCACTTTAGATGAACACAAGTGAATAAGTCCTTGGAGGACAATGAAAGGACAGTGGGAGTATCGGATAAACACAGTACAATGGGCACAGCTCAATTCAGTTCAGTTTTATTTGTATAACAGGTTTAACGATGGACATTGTCACAAAGCAGGTTTCCAGAAATATATAAATTCAGGATATAAGTTTTAAACTTTATAAATTTATCCGTTATTGGGCAAGCCAAAGGTGACGGCGGCAAGGAAAAACTCCCTGAGAGGATATGAGGAAGAAACCTTGAGGGAACCCGTCCTCATCTGGGTGACAAGGATAGTGCAATTATAAATCATTCCCTTCTATAACTGTGTATTGTATGGTCAAAAACCAAGAAATTTAACATGATAAGTTCTACGAAATTGACTTCACTGATGGAGAATGGAGTGCAAAACTGTTTGTGGCAAGTGCAGTCCAAAGCCATCTTCATGGTTTCTATGTGGTACCATCCTACCATCCACAGTGATCTCATGTGTCTTTAGGCTGTCCGTGTTGGAGGCCATCCTCAGCAACAGTGAGTGATTTCCAAGTGATGAGAACTCCAACCAGAAGTAGTCATCAGGATGGACCAGGCAGGTCCAGAGAGCAGAAGGGGTCAGGAACACTGATATCTCAGGAGTAGCATGTGTAGCTTGACAGTGAGAGAGAGAGAGAGAGAGAAGGAGAGAGAAAGATTATTAGGTGTGCTAATTGTTAAGGAGAATGTACATTGTGTGCAGAGTGCAAGCAGGGACTCCAGCAAGACTAGCTATGACAGCATGACTAAAAGGGAGAGCCAGAAGCTAACACAGACATGAGGGCGCTCTAAGGCATAAAGCAGCCAGCCACTCCACCGTCAACAAACCTGAGTGAACTTGTGAGAGTGGGGAAGTGACAGCATCCAAACATCCCAGTTCACCAAAATACTCTATGCCGTGAACCCATCTGCTCTTTTACCTAAGAAAAAAAAACTAGTCACAAAAGGCTTGACTAAATAAATGTGTTTTCAGCCTAGACTTAAACACTGAGACTGAGTCCTGAACACTAAGTGGAAGGCTGATCCATAGCTGTGGGGCTTTGTAAGAGAAAGCCCTACCCCCTGCTGTAGCCTTCACTATTCGAGGTACCAACAAATAGCCTGCACCTTTTGATCTAAGTAGGCGTGGCAGATCATAAAAGACCAAAAGTTCGCTCGGGTACTGAGGCACGAGACCGTTCAGTGTTTTATAGGTCAATAGTAGTGTTTTATAACCAGCATTGGGAGCCAGTGTAGTGTGGATAAGATAGGGGTGATGTGGTCATATCTTCTGGTTCTAGTAAGGACTCTCACTGCTGCATTCTGGACTACCTGGAGCTTGTTTAACATCCAGACAGTAAGGCATTACAATAATCCAACCTAGAGGTAACAAAAGCATGAACTGCTTTTTCTGCGTCGTGCAGTGACGTTATATTTCTTATCTTAGCAATATCTCTGAGATGAAAGAAAGCTATCCTTGTAATATTATCTACAAGAGCTTCAAATGAAAGGCCGGAGTCAATAATCACACCAAGGTCTTTTGCTGGTGCACATGATGAAAATGAAAGGCCATCCAGAGTTACTGTGTAACAAGTACTTCTGCCTTGTCAGAATTAAGTAGAAGGAAGTTAATAAGCATCCAGTGTCTAATGTCCTTTACACATTCCTCAACTTTATTAAGTTGGTGTGACTCATACAATATACAACAGTGCATCATCAGCATAAAAGTGGAAGCTAATACAATGTTTATGAATCATTTTACCCAGAGGTAGCATAAAAGGAAAAAAAAGTGGGTCTAATACAGAATCTCCACAGCTGTTTGCTTTTACTGACCATGAGAAAGGATATACAACAAGCTCTTCATTATTATTCAGACTTAGGACTTGGAGCAAAATGTCCTCCAGAAATAATTGACTAAATTTCAATTTAGTGTGTGTGTGTGTGTGTGTGTGTGTGTGAGTGTGTGTAAATGTGTGTGTGTTTGTGTCTGTGTGTGTGTGTGTGTGTGTGTGTGTGTGTGGGCTGACTGAGAATTCTGGGATAAGTTTGTGTTTGTTCATTGTGTTGGCTGTGACGTGGCTCGCTGAGGATTCTGGGAGTTCTGAAAAAGAATTAAGCAATGAGCTTTTATAAAACAGTTCACTCAACAAGAATTTAATATCTAGTGCGTGACATTTGCAACAAAATATGGCCAAGTGTTCTGTTTATTTTTGCTCCGCTAGCGGAAATAGATTCCTAAGAAGCCAGAAACTCACTGATAGCCCATCAGCTAGCTGGCTAGCTAGCTTACATTGATTTGTACATTCCTGTTAAAGATGATTCTGGTAAAGGTAGTGTCCCTTCTTCCTTTTCCTCTTCATAGAATGAGCTTTCTTGCTTTAAGGAAAAAGTTATATCCTTGAAAAGTATCATTTGCCAAGTCCTATGGTGATGTCACTAACTCTACTGTAGTAACCGTTTCGAAGCAGGAAGCAGAATGTTACGTGGCGAACACAGATGAGCGGAGTGATACACACAGTGAAAAGTCTCAGTGCGGTTATAGGAAATATAAGCTCTCTGCTCGTCCAATCAAATTAGTGGACCGGAACTAACTGTTGTTTAATAGAGTATATATTAGTGTAATAACGTGACACATTTTTGTTTGTGTTGTAGCATTGTACACTGTTCTCGTGCAATAAAACCTAAGGAAAAAAGGTAACTGATTTTAAGGGATATATTTATTTTCTTTATAAAACGAATAGTGAATAATTAAAGTTATTATTTCTAAAAGTGTACCTTGTAGTAAGTACTGGCCATTTTTCTCTGTCTTTTCTAGCATAAACTCAATGTAATATTTATTACACACAGGGGGTGGAAAATACTTGAGTAATTATAGTTTAATACCATACTTAAGTACTATTCTGGAAGATTCACTACTACTTTACTCAATATTATTGAACCTGAATAATCATAGTCTTAGTAAAGTAACTTCCAGTAGAAAAAAACTTACATTTTACTCCTTACATTTTCAGTCTGATGAGTAAGTTCTCGTTACCAATCCCAAATGGCAAGAAATTAGCAAATTAGGAAATTAGGTTTTGAGGTAGCAATTCTTATATGATGAAGCGTTAAAATTCTTCTTTAAAGTCTTTAAAATTGGCAAATAAATCTAAAGATGTATGTTGTTTGTTAAATGTTAAGGTAACTTTAAGTTTGGTAAAATAGCAAGTTGTTTAGCCAGCTAGTTATGTTTGTAAATTAGCTTTGTTAGCTAGATCATTCATCCATTCCCTCATTCATTCATCTTCAAGTAAGCGCTTTATCCTGGTCTCAGTGGATCCCGAGCTAATCCCAGGTGTAATTTAGCATAGCCAATCCACCTACATGCATATCTACCTACATCTCATATCTCTGAAAAGAAAATCTGTGAGCTCAGTTTTGTATATTATTTTCCTTATATTAGCTGATTGCATAAGTTTGTTGCTGTTGTTGTTGTTGTTGATGCTTATGTTCCCTAGCATTCATTCCAAAAGGGTTATTAAACATTAGCTAACCAGCAAGCTAAGTTCTTGGTTTGTCTGAGATAGCAGAATATTTCCCTTATGACAGATTGCTTAAGGATCTAACTAGTCATGCAGAGTCAGGCCTGATGAACTTATAATCAGCTCGTTCATGAATATTTGAGTATTAGTGTGAAATGTAGCTACTTCCTGACTTTCACTCAAGTAGATTTTTCACTCAAGTAGATTTTACCTCCATACATTTAAATAAGTTTTTGACAGTATACCCACGCTTTTCCCACCTTTGATCAAGGACAATCCAAAAAGCGTAGTCGATGTTCGTGACATGAGTGAAAACACAGGCTTAACACAGGATAATCCATGACTGAAAATGAAAAGAAAAGGGTCAAAATCCGGAAATGCACAATAAGACTTTGCAACAATGGACATAAATAAAGAGCAATAGACAAGCTAATCAAAGGCAAAACACAGAACAGGCGAACACAATCAGGTAACAGGGTGGAGACAGCACTAAAACCAAAACAAATGCACATGGAGAGAACTCAAAATGAAACTACACAAGAGCAGCACTCGCACACACTGCGAGGGGGAATTCATGACACCATCTGTTGTAGAGTTATAAATATAACCTTTAAGGGTTCCTCCAGTGAGAAGAACAGAAGAATGCTTTAGGGTACCAGATGCAGCCTTGTAGCCGTTAAATTGATCCCTGTCACTGATTTGGTGCTACAGAAAACAGCTTGGCTGTCATTTCAAAAGGTCACGTCAATGTTTTTTTTTTTGTTGGTTTGTCTTGTATTGTAAATTAAAACACTCTATTAATACATTGCTAAAATATTTTATGTGTTCATCAATAAAAGCCAGATTCACTGGGACTGAACAGAAAAGTGTTAATCGAGTTCGTGAGGCTGAGATCTCGTTTCAGCTCCTGCTCTCTCCTCCATCACTCGATTAGTATCAAGCGCCACGTTGTGAATAGAGACGCTATGATATTTGGTTGATCGATCTGTACAAGACAGCGGAACGAAATTAATCGGAGCTTTCTCACTGTGCTGTGGAGGGGGCTGGAAATAAACTCCTTCTCCTGTTACCAAGTAAGGAATAAAACACTCTCTGTCATGCTGTTATAGGAAAACAATGAACACCTTCTGACCAATCAGAAACCAGAACGCAACAGTGCTGTTATATAAACATTTATAGCCGAGTTGTGGTACTGTGTGTCGTGTCTTTAACACCAGCTATAGCGTTAAAGACACGACACACCGGTGGCACGTTACTGAATACCAGCCATATGACAGATTTTACTCCATTCCATTTGGATTTCTTTGTCATAATGCATAAGCGAAAATGATTCTGTCTATAATTTTGAAGCATTTACGGCTACAACACCACATATACTCTGCAGAAGAAATTTTATACTTGCCGTTGAAAGCTCGTCATGCAGGTGAGCTTTTTTTGACACTTTATTTTCTGGCTCAGTGAAATCTTGCGAAATAACCGTTACTTCCATCTCAGTGTGTCTTTGAATGTGCAGGTGGGAAGCTGCAACTAACAATTAAGCCACCAAGGACACTTCCTGCTCCTGCAGCTCAGGGATTATTAGACTCCCAAATCCAGGACGGTCAGGCTGCCGCACATCGCATCGCATCGCATCACATCACATCACATCACGTCACATCACATCACATCACATCACATCACACATGGGTTTTTATTGATTTGTTGATTTATTTATTGACCCATACATGCATACCACAGCATTACAACATTAGTAATTAGCACTGATTTTTTAAAATTAATTGTTTAATATTTAACAAGGAAACCATGCAGCCATGCAACAATATTAACACAGCAACTTTGCAAAAGAGTATTTATTTGTTTGTTTGTTTGTTTGTTTGTTTGTTTTAAACGTATTCCGTCGTCATGTTCACACAACCGGTCAGCTATTAAATTGCTATAAGAATGTCAGGCGCACACCACTCAGGAACACAGCAGGTCCAAAGTAAGATCACATAAAAGTGAGTTTTACATTTTGGCTCATGCCTGTAGCACGATAGTTAAAAATAAATAAATAAATAAATAAATAAATAGATAAATACATTTTCAGCAGCTTTCCAGCTCACTTGTCTCATTCAGCTTCACTCCTCTCATGGCTACATCCAGAAAAAAGAAAGAAACAGAGATCGTATTAATATACAAAATAAACAAGGATCTGGCGCCGCACCAGTCATTACACCTGCAGCTGATTGGTCAGAAGGTGTTGATTAATTTTCTCCGCACAACAGAAGAAAACGTGTACAATCGCTGATATGGTGACATTTTCTGTAAGGAAATCTTTGTTTAGCATTTTATGGAAGGAGTCACCAGAAGAACAATCAGAAGTAAAGCTGTAACTTTAGGTTTTCCAACATCTTCAGGACAGAGGAGTTTATGCTTTATATTTAATCATTTAAATCATTACAGCTGTGTTTCCAATTATTTGTAACTTTGTATTGAGTTCGTATAACATTTTATTTTATAAACTAATAATGCAACTTCACCACAAAGCGAATAATATCTTAATAATCAAAACATTATAAACATTACATTACGCTTAATTCAAGATTAATTACAGAGCCACACATAGACACTTTACTGCAGTTTGAAAACTTAAATATCCAAAAAAAAAAACAAAAAAAAAAAAACACAAGGGTTTTAAAACATCTTTCTGACTAATCTTCTGACCCTACTGTCCTAGACTCCAACAAAGCTAAACACATCTTGACTTCATATCGCATAACTGTGTGATGCTAACATCACTTTACTGACCACTGAGGCAGCTTTAAGCTTCCCGGCGCTTTAGATCCAATTTCAGCTCTCCAGTCCATCTGTAGCGTGAGCCTCAGGCTTCAGCCTCTAATCCCCTCGTCTATTTGAGCTGCAACAGGAAGTCGGTGCTGATCCTTTTCCTCTGGCCTGCTGTTGATATTTAATGGAGCCGTACTGAGGTTCGTCCAGCGTGCGGACCTCTGGAGGCATGTGTGGGGGGATGTACATGTTAACCATACTAATTATTGACAAGTAAGTCCTGAAATTCAGGCAGTGTCCTATAAAATACAACATATGTACACATCAGAGCAGGGTTGTGGAGGCAGTATGGGAACACTTGCTCTGTTGGACCAAAGGATTACCGTAACAACTTAATGTGATTGACAATTTAGATCACATTTGCATGACAATAATGTCATATCTTCTGGAGTTGCTGTAGTTTAGTAGCCTGTTTTTTTTTTGTCTGATGTCTTCCTACAGAAGCATTTTATGAGTACATTTGCTGACACTTAAGGCTAACACATTTGTTTCATTCCAAACCATTACACTGACGTGTCGTTATTTAATGAATAAAAATTGTAATCGTTGCCAAATTGATGTGGTATAAGAGGAATAAAACTTTGACAGGAGGAATAAAACTTTGTGTCGTGCTGTTCTGGAGAAATAATCAACGACATTGTGATGTGATGAAGTGGAGGTGCAGTTCCCACCCACGACTTTATTATTTCATTCCTCTTATACCGCAGCGATTTACGATTACAGCAAACCTTTCATTTATTAAAGAATATATCATACTTTTTTCTATCTATATATAGTTACATTTAATGTTGAGGAATGTACTGTATAGCAGCTAGAAACAGTCGTTCCCTCACCAGCCTCTCTCTTTTCTCTCTCATGAAGTTAGACTAAAATCTGCACCTTGTCATGTTACCGAGAAACCACAAAGCGTAAACTCCTGTCCTGAAGATGTCAGAAAATGTAAAGATACAGCTTTATCTCTGACAGTTACAAAGCGCTGACCCATAAATGTTACATAAACATGTCCTTACAGCATATCAATGATTATGCGTGTTTTTTTTAATCCGTTTATGTGCAGTAAAAGTCCCTCTGAGGAAGCTGTTACTATAGAATGAGCGCATTAATATAGAATATAAGTATATTATAATCTGACTATAAACCTGAATCAACACCTCCTGACCAATCAGAATCTAGAATTCGACCGCACTGTGAGATAAAATCATTTCTTGGGCTTATTTACTGGCAGTTGATCAGACGTGATTCCTACTTTGCTCAAAACTCAAAAAAGTAATGTCGTTAATATGATATTATTATGTTGTGAGACCCACATTATGTAGCATTATCATTCAGTTGAAGAGGGAATGATACGATATGAGCATTGTTGCCACTGAAGCTAAGCTCAATAGCACAATATGAAGATCATAAACACTTGAAATGAACCTTCAATCCAGTTCCAGAAAGCTTTATTGCATATGCAAAAAAATAATAACCTGAACAATTATTGCTTTAGCCTTTCAACGACGTACTTAAGCATCTGTGCTAGAAAAAAAAATGTTCCGATTTCAAATCCATTCACTGCCAAAGACCCAGTGCTGTGCTCTTGGATTGATTTCTGCCTCACCGTCCAAATAAATTGACGTAAATACCCATATTTTTACGCATAGATCCATTTTCCAGCCACCAGTCTGCCATATATTACACTCTTACCATCAATTTGTCATTTTGCCGCTCGCCATTTCCCTCTCTGCCTCTCGTCAGAATTATGGCTCTCAGGTGAAGGATAAATATGGAAAATGGCTTTGAGGTGTGAAGAAGGTTCTTGATTTCAATACTGCAATTTTAGATCAGACGTTATTTCGGGCGTGATGGTAATCTCGCATGAATAATGTAACTCTGATACTGATAATGTGCTCTGACGCTTTATTAAAGCTGGTATTGTCTGATAATATACTTACACATATCACATATTTGTTCATCAGACTCATATCCGGCTTGCAAGCTGGCTGAATTTACTGATATCACTCTTACAGATATGAATATAAAGTACAACTAAAAGACATTTTAAACAGATACAACCCTGCGACCCAGCGCAGACGCTCAGGTCCTCTGATTCCGGCCTACTCATTGTACCACGTTTTCGCTTTTCCAAAACTTTCACTCCCTCAAAATCTCCAAAATATTACCTCTTTTCTAAATCACATTTATTTCTTCAGTACTTTGGCTCTTTTCCTAACAGTTGAAATATTTCCCTCATTGCTCTTTATTTGTTCTTCTCCTACGTCTATTAGTTTTTGGAATATAACGTGTCCTTGAGCTGTGGAAAGGTGCTATATAAATAAAACATATTATTATTATTAGATAAAATGGTAAAAATTCGGTAAAAAACTCAAAACTTTAATAAAGCTTATGAAATCTATAGCACTTAAAAAACAGCGCTGATGTACACTATAACTACTTTAAGTTGAAACATAATAACTAAGATCAGACCAATTTTGCATTAATCCATTTAAAATCTCATCCCTGAAACATCCTTTTCCACGAGTCCATCCATTGTAGTTTAAGACAAATGCACATTTTACTCATTTACAACATTCAACCCTGTTATCTAACCACATTCACTCCTACGAACGATCTGGAATATTCCACAAACAGAAATTTGGATCCTATGAATTTCCTGAAGATCATGAGAAGAAGAAAAGTTTGTTCTATCGTTGTTTGTTTTATTTTCTCTATTTACGATGTTGAGATATCGACTGACCAGGTCTAGGTCTGTTACCCAAATTATAAATTGAAAGTAAAATATTTTATAGTTTACTTTGCTATTAGCTATTATGCTGTTAGCATGCTGTTAGCATGATAATTTTGTGCTAAAAAATTCAGCCCTGTTTCTCTTTTAAGAGCAAACTAACGTCGTGAAGAAATAATTTTTTTGGTTAATGGATAAATGCAGATTTTCTTAGATTTACATTTGGAAAATGATTTTAAAACGTATTAAGGTTTCATTTTTGAAGAGCTTCTAAGTGCTATAGGCAGGGATTAGAAATGATATGTTTTTCATTTTGGTTTGTTCTGAACGGAAATGATATTTTTATTGTTTTCATTTTTTCTGATCCTGCCCCAGAGCGCCACGCTCACTTTTAGTCGGAAAATGGTTAGAACGAAATAAAAGAATGGTTATTAGCATTCTTTAATTACTATGCTTATCATATTACTCTATTACAGGAAGCTTAGAGAATAAATAAAACCAAAACCAAACACAGCCTTTAACTGGAAACGTGTATTTAGGTTTAATATTTTAATTTTAATATCCTTTTACTTTGCAGTGTTTGATTTGTTGCTTGCAGAATTGTAGAAAAAATGTTTTCCACTGATTTTCCTGTCAGTTTTCAACCCCTCTTTAAAACCTGGCTATAGGAGCTAATGTTTTACGTCATATCTTCCTGTATCAAGACAGGAAGTGATGAATTCTGGACAGGAAATTAGGCCTACTGGGAAAATACCATTATTAACCAGTTAAGCACTTTTTTAAAAGAATATTTTGATTCGTTTTGTTCACATTTTCGATCAATGAAAAATTCTGGTTTTTTTTTTTTTCCTGTAACATTTCTAATCCCTGACTAAATGTCAGTGCAATCGTAGAATCAACCAGAAATTGTTTTATTTAATTCTTTTTAGAAACATTTTATAAATAATGGCATTTTTATTTCAGTAACTCGACTGAGAGGCCCGAGGTATTTAACTGACAACAAAGCCTGCTACGCTGAGACGTCAGTTTAGTTCGAAACGTGCTTTTAAGCCAATTTTTAAATGTTAATCAGTCTCAGATGGCCCACAATTAGCACTATAAAGTTTAACCAGAGATATATATTTAGTAGATAGATTCTAATTGCGATGGATTAGATGTTTAGCAGGGCATTATGAGACCATAAGGATGGCAGCCATCACTCAGAAATTTGCTAGCAGCACCAGCGGGAGAACATTTTAGCCAAAACTGATGACTTTAATATTTCTAGCATACAGTTTGCTTGGGTGACTCCTGGACCTCGCTCTTATCACAGTGAGGGTTACGGACATGTTCACTGAATCCACAGAATCGTGCTTTACTCTATATGATGATTCAGACTCATTTCTGCTTTTTTGGACGTGATCCTAACAAATTGAAACAAATTGCCCACTTTAGCCCAATCTCTTTCTGGCATGAATCGCACCGTATGAAACAAGCTGAAGCAGCTATTAGCTTGATTTAATGGCTCGAAAGACACAATAGGATAATTTAATGCTTTACTCTTTTTTTTTTTTTTTTTTTTTACAAAACAGAATAAAAAGGTATAGTATATAATATTAAGGTATTCATGATAGACTGATTTTAGAAGCACTTTAAGCACATTACATATTTTATTTAATAATGTTTACATTTTATTCATCAATCTCATTGCTAGTACTACTCATAACTCATAAAAAGAAGAAATAAACGAATAAATGAATGTGTAGAGCGAAGATGTAATAAAAAAGGGAACAAAAAGCATTGCAATAAGGATGCTTTGTTGTTATTTTGACTTAATAACGCTCAAGACGTCCTTTTGTTATTATCTTGTTATTTCAAGATATTGTGCCATTATTTAGATTTTTTTTTTTTTTAACTTACCTTTATTTCAAGATAGCATCACAGTATTTTATTATCTTATCGCCTCGGCTTAATGACTCATTATTTCCAGATGTTATGTTATTGTTTTGTGTTATCATGGCAAGACAGTATTATTATTTCCAACTAATTATTTCAAGATAGTATGTTGTGTTTGACTTGATAAAAATTAGAATAATAATAATATCTCATGTCAAGATAGTATGTCATTATTTTGAGTTATTATCTCATTCTTTAGATCTCATTCTGCAATGACATGATGAAATGATTTTGTGATTACTGCGTTCTCATTATTGTATTATTTATGTTATTATTTCACGTTATTATCTCATTATTTAGATGTAATGACACTTTATTTCAAGCTATTGTCATTATGTTGAGTTATTATCTCATTGTTTAAACTTAATAACTTGTATTTCAAAATATTGCCATTATTTCGATTTATCTCATTATTTTGACTTAACTCGTTATGTCAAGATAGTATGTCATTATTTTGAGCTATTATCTCATCATTTAAAGATTTTGTCATTATTTTGAGTAATTATCTCATTGTTTAAACTTAACAACTCATTATTTCAAGATAGTATGTCATTACTTTGAGTTATTATCTCATCATTTAAAGATTTTGTCATTATCTTGAGCTATTATCTCATCATTTATTTTTAAAGATTGTGTCATTATTTTGAGTTATTATCTCATTGTTTAAACTTAACAACTCATTATTTCAAGATAGTATGTCATTATTTCGAATTATCTTGTTATTTCAAGATATTGTCATTGTGTTGAGTCATTATCTCAGTGTTTAAACTTAATAACTCTTTATTTTAAGATGGTGTGCCATTCTTTTGGCACAGGATATTATGTTGTGTTTTAATCGTTATCTCATTATTTTGACTTAATCTCTCATTATTACATGGTAGTACGTAATTGTTTTGAGTTGCTCTCTTGTGATTTTATTTTCTGGAGATCTCACGAAGATCTGAGCACGAAGAGCACTCACAAAACCCTGCACTTTCTTTACATGTGCCATCATTTACACAATTATTCTCTGTAAACTAGTTGAAAGCTGCTGACTAACTACAATCTATTGCGATCTATTAGACTGCAGGAACAAATTAGCGCTCTCAGGGGCTGAGGCAGCAAAACGCAGCCGTGTCCATGAAGCCGCGTGCAGCAGGATTATTCAGACGGCAGACAGATAAAGAAATCAGATGAACTCGACTTTCTGAGTGACAGATTTGCTTCTGAATTGTGTCAAATCCAGCTTCCTCCATGTTCCACTCAGCTGCAGAGATAATTATTTCTCGGGGAACTCAGTGTGTGAAAGTCTGACAGACACACAGATCCGAACAGCATCACCAACGTGACATTAAGACAAAAAAAGAGAAATTGGTGTCCCAGTTTGTATCTGGGTTTATTGTCTCTTTTATGTAAAAGATTTTTAAATTAAACATCCTGCCACCATTCAAACTGGACTCAACATTTTTTTTTTTTACTTTAGCGTTAAAGGAAGCTCGTTTCTTAAACTGTCAGAGGAGGACGGGGGGAAAAAAATTATACATTGCGACTTTAAAAGAAATGCTGACTCGGCAGCATGTATTTAGCAGCACCAACTCTGAATGCTAAGCTAAATTCAGTGACGGTCTTAAGAGACGTTCTGCTGTACTCATCAGAACTCTCGGGAATACCGGATCCTCATCTCCGCTAGTCATTCCCTCTGCAAATGTTTAAACGATTAAAGCTCAGGAAAGGACGGAGATGAAGAATTTCTTAGGCAATCAGCCGAGTCAGAAAAAAAGATCCACCTTTCTAATTTCACTGGGAAATTCTGCTGGAAAATCGTATGACTCTGCAGAGGCAAGGTCTAATAGCAAAGACACTCTGAGTATGTGTGTGTGTGTGTGTGTGTGTGTTTAAAGATGTGCAGCATAATGAACATAACGAAGTGGGCGTGGCCTAAATCAGAAACGTTAAGTTTTTTTAATGTCTCCATCCGTCGGAGATTCTTGTTAGCGTGATATCTCAGGAAGGCGTGATTGAATGTTTGTAGGATTTAGATGGAGTTATCATCATAATGAGCAGATGGACTGATTGGATTTTGATCCAAACAGAGTCAAGGTCACAGCAAGGTCACATGTCTGAAATAGTTTCTTCCTATATGAAGTATATTTTTAAGGGTATTGGAGGTAGAGCAGTGGGTAGCATCGCTGCCATACAGCTCAAGAATCTCAGGTTCGAACCTGATCTCGGGATACTGCCTGTCCAGATATTCACATGTTCTCCCTGGGTTTCCTCTGGGTTCTCCAGTTTCCTCCCACTATCCAGAAAACATGCAGGCAGGTGGATCAGCTATTCTAACTTGCCCCAAGGTGTGAATGAGTATGTGGTGCTCTGTGATGGACTGGCGTCCCATCGTGGGCCTGCATTGTGCACCAGGATAAAGTGCTTACAGAAGATGAATGAACAAATGAATAAGTAATCTTTACCTTTATCTTCAAGTAATCTATCTTTACCTTTATCTTTATCTTTAAGGGTACCAATAATTCTGGATGTGAGTGTGTATTGGGTAAACATGTTTAAACATCATGTCTACATCTCAAATATGGTTTGAACTGAAAAACAGAATTAATGTTAATATCGCATAATGATGTTAATCCAAAGGGAACGTTAAAGACAATGGAGATTATTAATGCATTTTTATATACACTCCTGAACAAAATCTTAAGACCAGGGAAAATATTACAAGTGTTCACACTTCGCGCTGGTGGATCGTAACCAGGTTGTAAGTACTTCTTCAAAATGCCAAAAGAAGAAACAAGAGCAAGAGACAAAAAATAGAGAGTAGGCAATTTATTGAAAACTGCATTTAAACTCAAACAGGCTGGTCATCAGCCGATCAAAAGTTTAAGACCATAGCCTTTAAAAATTTTAATCTGTGCAAAAATATGGCTTTAATGTCATTGTCCTTCAGACAGTCACACTGTCATGATCTCCTGATGGCAAAAGCAAAAAGGCTTTCTGTTTTTGGACGTGGCAGGATTGTTGAGCTGCACAAGCAAGGGCTCTCGCAACGCGCCATTGCTGCCGAGGTTGGACGCAGTCAGACAGTCATTGTAAATTTCTTAAAAGATCCTGAGAGTTATGGGACAAAAAAAATCAAGTGGTCGACCCAAAACAATTTCACCCGCACTGAGCCGGAGGATCCGACGGGCTGTCCGTGAAGACACAGGCCGATCCTTGACCCAAATTAAGGCCCTTACTGATGCTGACTGCAGCCCAATAACCATAAGACGGCATCTGCGAGAGAAGGGCTTAAAGAACCAAAAACGTCTTCGAAAGCCACGTCTCCTCCCACACCACAAACCTGCCCGTTTGGAATTTGCAAGGGAGCACCAAACATGGGACACTGAAAGATGGAGGAAAGTTTTAGGAGAGAGCAGCTTAAAAATTTAACCTGGATGGTCCTGATGGCTTCCAACGGTACTGTCATGACAAGGAGATCCCACTGGAGATGTTTTCTACGCGGCACAGTGGAGGAGGCTCCATCATGATCTGGGGTGCTTTTTCCTTCAATGGGAAAATGGAGCTTCAGGTTGTGCAGGGGCGTCAGACGGCGGCTGGATATGTGGACATGTTGCAGCAGGCATCCTTCTTGACTGCGTCTGTGTGGTAATGACTGGGTCTTTCAACAGGACAGCGCTGCAGTTCACAACGCCCGCCTGACGAAGGACTTCTTCCAGGACAATAACGTTGCACTTCTGGACCATCCTGCGTGTTCCCCTGATCTAAATCCCCTTGAGAATGTTTGGGGATGGATGGCAAGGGAAGTTTACAAAAACGGACGTCAGGTCCAGACTGTGGATGCCCTTCGTGAAGCCATCTTCACCACATGGAGC
>CM040991.1:21596835-21632184 GCA_022985145.1 Pangasius djambal
GCTGCAGTTCACAACGCCCGCCTGACGAAGGACTTCTTCCAGGACAATAACGTTGCACTTCTGGACCATCCTGCGTGTTCCCCTGATCTAAATCCCCTTGAGAATGTTTGGGGATGGATGGCAAGGGAAGTTTACAAAAACGGACGTCAGGTCCAGACTGTGGATGCCCTTCGTGAAGCCATCTTCACCACATGGAGCAGCGTTCCCACCAGCCTCCTGGAAACAGTTGCATCAAGCATGCCGAAACGAGTGTTTGAAGTTATCACCAAGAACGGTGGGGCTGCTCACTACTGAGTCCTTTTTTTGACACTTTTAGCTCTGTTGTGGGTATTTTTGGGATATGGCCTTAAACTTTTGATCAGCTGATGAACAGCCTGTTTGAGTTTAAATGCAGTTTTCAATAAATTGCCAATCTCTGTTTTTTTGTCTCTTGCTCCTTTTTCTTCTTTTGACATTTTGAAGCAGGTCTTACAACCTGGTTATGATCCACCAGCGAGAAATGCAAATACTTGGAATGTTTCCCCCGGTCTTAAGAGTTTTGTTCAGGAGTGTATATATATATATATATATATATATATATATATATATATATATATATATATATATATATTTATTAACCAGAGAGACGGGATCCTCTCACATCTCTCATCAATTCAAACCCTTGTTTTTAATCAGACTTCATAAATAATACGTCTAGACACACAGAGACGCCCAGCCAGTGACGACCTCAATAAAGCCGAGACAAACAAAACCTCAGCATCACATGTCATATAGACTGATTGCTAAAACAATGCTCTCTCTCTCTCTAAGACACACACACACACACACACACACACACACACACACACACACACACACACACTCCTCTCGTCTCTCAATATTGCTTTCTCGCTCTCTAATTGCTCTGTGTTTTTCTCCAGGTAATTAAACCTCATCGCTATGATCTAATTACCGCCTGTCCCCTGCCTCCTCATAAAGCTTCAGCGCTCGTATTGTGTTTAATGAAAAAGCAGACTTTTGTGAAGAAAATCACAGAGCCGCGCTCATGAGTGATGCTCCATTTGGCCGTCATTCAGCTCGGCTCGTGACCCATTTATGTCGTAATTGGAGGCTGCTGTAAAGTCGAGAAATTGGGTCTGAGTCCTTTCATTTCTCCGCGTTTTTCTGCACAGATCATTCTCGACCTCGGCTAATTTCGCTGCTAATTTGCTTTGAATGTTCAGCCGGATACAGGACACCTTGAACAGAGTGAATGAATCTGTTTTCCAAGCTCATGTTATTAATTCCTTGGTAACCATGACGATTTCAGTTATTTTCATTTATCCTCTCGCATTTATAGCTATAGCTATTTAAGAACTAAAACATTCAGTGTCAGTGCTACTTTAGTAAAATAATCAACAATGAGGTTGTGTGATGAAGCAAAGTTATTGTTACCACAGGAGTGTTGATTAATTTCCTAAAGTCCTGAAGTGTTTTATTCCTCTTATGCTACAACAATTTACCAACAATTACATTTCAGTTTAAGTCAAGAACGACTCAGTAATTGCCTAACTTAGTAAGGATATTTAGTTTAATTATTTTTATATATTTTTTTTATAATTAGTTAATCCATCATGCAAATGAAAGCTACACATTTTTTTTAAATTAGATTTGAATTAAATGTAATTGTTAATTGAATTATACATTTCACTTGTGAGTTTATTTCTACATTTAAGTTAACATTTTAAGTAATAAATAATATAAATATAGATTTTATATATTTATGGATAATACTGATCTCATTTACTCACTGTCAGTATACACACACACACACACACACACACACATATATATATATATATATATTTAAAAAACTTTTATTTATTTATTTGTTTCTTTGTCATGTTAATTTAAATTTTAAAGTTAATTCAAAATTAAATTCAAATTTTTACTTTTACATGTCGTATTATTTATATTTTTTTGTAGAATCAATAAAAAAAATACATATTTATGGATAAAATCTCAATTAATCTCACTTACTCACTTTCACTAATTTTATTTATTTGTTTGTTTGTTTGTTTGTTTGTTTACTGAAAATTTTACACTTAATTTCATTTATAATCTAATAAATAAATATAACACAATAATAAACGCACTCACTCTCAGTAGCCTCTAAATTCAGAATTGAATTATAAATGTTAACTTTTCTAATACATTATTTAATTATTTGACTTTTCATTATTTATTTATTTATTTTTTTAATTTAATTTTTTCCAAATTGTTGATCATCGCAGCTCTACAGAGAAGGTGCACGCGTTAATCTCACTGATTTCGCCAACAGAATTGAGTTTGATGACTGTGTGGTGAAAATCACACCAGCGATCTATCGTCCGGCCCTAGGATCTGAAATCGGTTAATCAGATGTCTGATTAGTGCACATCAGACGAGGGCAGGTGAAGCTGATATTCAAGCCGATTGTGAAAAGTGATCGACAGAAGCTGAACGGGGTTTAAACACAGCGTCAGACGGTAAAGTGTTTAGTGTGGCTTTATTCTGTCTACTGTGTAACTGAGTAAAGTGTGTTTTATAGTGAGTGGGAGTGCAGTGTGATGAACCGAGTCTCCACCATCACGGCCTCCGTCTCAGTGCTCGATATGGATCGATACCACAACATCACGACTCACACACACACACACACCCTGCTCTAAACCGTTCTTGAATACAGCTACTTCACAAAGTCCTGAACAAAGTGTGTGATCTGAATCAAGCCAACATTTAAACAGGAAATGAAATAAACGATAAATAAATAAAGCAGGATTTAATTCAGTCCAGTGTGTCTCAGGAAGCTGGGCGTGATGACAGAGCTTCACCATCTTTGCAGGTCAAGAGGATCACTATCACTACCGTGTGTGTGTGTGTGTGTGTGTTTGGTTTGATGCTCTCTCCTTTAAGTGCAGGTACAAATAAAGTAAACGTAACAGGACTGTTAGAGCAAGTACTCTAACTAAAAGCCCAAACACAAAGGAGTGGAAAATGTTTGGAAAGGTTTGTGTATGTGTGTGTGTGTGTGTGTGTGTTTCATATCTTGGTGTGAACCAAATGTCCCCACAAGGATTTTGATGTAGTGGGGCCATTAAAAAAATCATTATTATTCCTAATAAGAATAGAATAGCGAGCAGAAAAGAAAATAGAGCTGAACTGTGTAGAATAAAATACATAAGAGGATATAGAATAAAACTGAGCACTATAGAATAGAGGAGAAAAGAGACTATAGAATAGAATAGAATAGAATAGAGAACTAGAAAAACTGTAGTTTAGGAGGAATATACATTAATGATTAGTTCTGGTTTGTGGAAGAGCTTCGACTCTCACAGGATTTGGCGTTGGAGCGTTCTCGCAACGTTCTGCAAGCGACGCAATCTAAACTAGTTCCTCTACAGAGTCACAGAACCAGGGCTCTGATGGGCGTTCGCATGAAGTGGGCGGGGCCATCACCCATTATCAGTCAGGTATTGAGAAGGGGGTGTGGTTGAACTCGGACAAGGACATCAGAGTGAACGAGCATGAAATGCTCATTCAGGGATTATTAAAGGTAAAAGTCGGAGTTTTCCATGTCACTGCTCTGATCTTTCTCCTGGCTCGACAAATGTCATTCAGCTCCTCCTCTATATTCAGTTAAATTCAATCAGACGTGCTCTTTATAGACGTGCGCTTTTCTTATAAGGTATTTAAAAATAATATATCTCTGTGGTGGCCTATGACTCTTCACATTTCACACTTGAAGTGATAGTATGTCACGCTGAAATTTACGGCACGTTTCCGTTGTAAATACACTAAAAAAAAAAACTACAGAATGCCTTTAAGGACAATATTGAATAAATAAATTAGACTATTAATTAATATCATAAATTTTATATAAAAATATATAATGTAAACAAAAAGTTTTGGCAATATACTAGACTCCTATGCTAACGCATGCGGCCATTCCATTCATATATCATCATTTATTGATTTCATTTTTAAAACATCTCTTGTTTTTATGTTACGTCATATAACTTTTATTGCTATAGTGCTTCCTTTATCAGTCTGCATTTTCTATCCCTGATTTTTTTTTTCAGGTTTAAAGGCAAGTGCTTGTGTTTAAAGGCGGTGGTCTAGATGATGCTGATAAATCTCATCTCGGATATTTATATTCAAGAATCTGGAAATGTCGATGGTGTGTACTACACACCTGTGATTTGCATGATCTGAACGCCGCCTCCAGAAAATCAACGTAAGGAAGTGCGCAACTCAACTCTGAATACAAAGAACTTTCCCCCTGATGCAAATCTGTAGAGTCTGAATTCTGAAACTATTGATCCTAATTATAACCAAGGCTTCCTCTTTCTTCTCTCTAATAATAATTGAAAATAATTACGCTGGAAAACTGCAAACCTGACAACCTTGGAAATATCTTTTCCTGAGTAGTGACTCAAATCTTCATGAATCTAAGACTCCCCAACATGAGCCCAAAGAGAATTTTTATATGCCACCATTTAAACTTTAATTCCGATTCTTGAACTTCTTCCGATGAACTCTGAAGTGTGGCATTTCCTGTTATAGACCAGCTTTCAGGATGTGAGCCTCGTCATTAATTAAACACGAAGCATGACTATGGACTTTCTCTGTATTCTCTCTGCGCACACATCTTGAGCTCCAGGAAAAAACGAGAAGTATGAGTGGGACTAGTGCTGCGTCTCCATGCAACCTACTGACCTGAAAACTTCAACAGGCAGTCAGCCTGAAGGGAAGGGATCCTGAGGACGGGAAGACTGAGGAGTGCCATAAATAACAGCAGAATGAAAATAAAGGGGGTGGATCTGGTGACGCAAAAGATGTTCTCCTTGAAGTAATTGTGCTTTAAAAAAAAAAAAAAAGTACATGAAGCTCAAAGGTATCTGGTTGATAAAACCAGACTGACTGAAAGGCTTCACTTTAAATGTCTTGATAAAGTTGCAGCAGGAGTTTAGAAAACGATAATGTTTTCTGAGTTTGTGGTTCAGCCTGCGAGAACTGCGATGTACAGGCATGCAGCTTTTGTTCCAGAGACATCATTCTTTTATAAAGATAAAGTTTTATAAATGTCAGCTCAGTAGGGGAATGCACAAACCTTCCTGAATCATAAATGCCAATACTACATCAAGTGATCGGGGGAGTTAAGAACAAAAAAAGTTTGTTTACTGCCACAGAAATCAGCTATTACAGTACAAATGCAGTAAGTTTGGCGTAAAATGTGTAACAGTTTGCGAAATCCTTTCACATAGTCAAAATTTTACATTTTCTGCTATACATAATTCCGAAAACTATGACTAAGATTTTTGACCAGAAATGTGTTCATTTGCAGAAGTGATGATCTGGTTATTTCCAAACGTGAAAAGGGAGAAAATTGCATTTAACTATTTCATTCCAATTATATGTTGACAATAGGATATGAGTTTTCACTTTGATTATCAGAATCTTGAATGTCACACATGGAAAGCAGGAAGTCAGATCTCAGAATTGTGTCATTTTCGACCTCCATGCATTCAAGCTACAAAGTGGAAAAAAAATAAAATAACGTGGACGCCTCCAACAAGCTAGCTAATTAACTGCGATGAGTGACGTATATTTTTCTCCCTAAAACAGCAAACTGTATAGTCAGTGTTATAGATTTAACATGTGAATATGAATCTGATGTTGATTGATCGAAACCTAGCACTTATATATACAGTATAACTCTTTTAAAGGTAGGTTGCTATGTTGTTTACTGATGATGATGTGAGCAGCCATATTGATCTGATGTTACTTGCTGAGTTGAGGAGACCATCCCAAGGTCCTGGGTAGGAATTCTGAATTGAGAAGGAATTTTGTTTTTCCTGGTTGGAGGTTGGAAATCACGGGTTATAACCTCTAGTCGAATGCAGTGTCTGTCTCATCACATGAGGTAAATGAGTCACTCATGGTATAAAAAAACGCTGAGTCCTTCACTGTTGATGAAATTCTTGTTATGATTGTCTTTTTATTTATTAGGTCATTTAAACATCTTAAAAATTCATTGTCTGAACAGAGTGTGAAAGCACTCTTCTCTGTTTTGAGTACGATTTTGACAGTGTCAGGGCCACGTAATCCACAAACTCCACTTCCCAGAACACACCTCGGCCTACAAACATGGCTGCCCCAGACTACACACCCCAGAACCCACTGCCACCAACCTGATCCCAATCACTGGACTTTTGATCACACGCACCTGTCCCCAATCAGTCAGATGCCAAGGCAAGGTTAGATATTCGCCTAAATAAAACATTTCTACACTGGCTTGATGAAATATATTTATGGCTTCTTAAGTTAGTGTACTGATGCATGGAAAAATCCAATTTTTGCCAAAACTTGCCAATCTTTACTGGAATTCAGCTACATATTTATCACTCCAACTAATTTGGGAATAAAAAGCAACAACAATACATTTATGTTCTTTTTTTATTAAAGTATATTTTAAATTATCCAGTTTATCTCCTTAAAGCATATTTTTGTAACTACTTACATAGCAGCTACAGTAAAACTACTAGGAACATTTTCATTTTATAGATTTATATAGAATATAGATTTTTTAATGGGTTCATGCAATAGAATAACAATAACCTAGTTTTGATTTGTTTTAATTTCCCTTTTCCTGTGCCTATGAAATGTTTAATCCTTGTTTGTCTGGCAGCTATGTGGTACATGAACACCATGTTTGCTTCTGAAAATCTGTGATGTGAATTAATCACATCGTTGCTTGATTAACCAGATCCTGTTATTCTGTTTTAAGTAGCAGGGAGCTGTGGATTGATTGAAAAATGATGTGTAAAATGAGTTTGATTGAATGCTTTAACATTCCTTGAAAATCTGCTACTGTGCATGGCGTTTTTGCTTCTGAATTAACAAAATGTAGAAAATTTCCTAACAATATGTCATTAGCAATTCCAAACCGTGAACTATTTAATTTTAATATCAGTTATGCAATGTGTAAAATGCTGTGTGTTGTGCTATTATAGGAAAATAAACAATGACAGTGTGGTGTAATGAAGTGGAGTTAAACGTTACCACTCCAATGTTAATTACTTTCCTAAAACAACATGTCCTGAAGTGTTTTACTCTTCTTGGACCACAACAATTTTCCAACAATTACATTTTTATTCATTATAGAATGACACACTTTTATCCATTTATAGTTATATTTAGTCGTCGAATATCTGCAAAACAAATTCCTATTCTCACTTATGTTATAGCAGCCATAAACAATCATTCCCTCACAAACCTCTCGTTCTTCTCTCTTGAAGTTAATTAGACAAAAAAATAAAAAAAACACTCTGACCGTTACAAACTGACACTGGAGACTCCTTCCATACATGTCAAATAAACGTTACACAAAAAGAAAATCACCATATTAATGATTACACATTTTTCTTTGCATCGAAAAACAAAAATAAAGCAGCAATTATTCAAATTAGTTATGTATTTTACATAACCTATAAGTTGTTATGGCAACTGAAGAGTTATACCTGCTGCATAAATAAGAGTCAGTACAGTTTACAGTTCTCTCGAATCACATGCTCTAATTATTGTGGCAAGCCACTAGGAAAAAGTTCATAAGTCAGGTTGAAACTTGTGTAATTTTTATGCGTATTTCAAATTCCAGTTTTGTAAATTATTCCTTAGACGCTTGTTTTTTTATGTATGATGGTTTTAAGAATAAATTGGTGCATGTGAATGTTTTAATGCTTGTTGATATTAGATTCATGGACATGTAATTCTGTACATAATACTGTATAATTTCAATTCAATTTTACTTGTATAGCACTTTTAACAATGGACATTGTCACAAAGCAGCTTTACAGAAATAAATACAGTTAGGATTTAAATGTACGAATTTAACCCTAATGAGCGAGCCAGAGGTGACAGTGGCAAGGAAAAACTCCCTGAGATGATATGAGGAAGAACCTCAAGAGGAACCAGACTCAAAAGGGAACCCGTCCTCATCTGGGTGACAAGGACAGTGCAATTACAGTATAAACGAATCCCTTTGATAACTGTGTACTACATAGACAAATAGTGCTACTGTGTAACCAGGAAATTCATTACAGTTTTCACATGAAGTCTGTTTTGTTGAATCTATCCACTGGAGACCTGAGTGCAAATTTGCTCACAGCAATCGCAGTCCCAAGCCACATGAACCGCAATCCAAAACCATCTCCACGGTCCCCAAACGGCACCATCCCCAGCAATCCAAAATGATCTTCAGGCTTTCCATGTGGGGCCACCCCCAGGATCCAACCGATGAGAACAACAATCAGAAGTAGGGCATCAGGATGGATCAGGCAGGTCCAGACAGCAGAAGGGGTCAGGATCACTTATATCTCAGGAGTAGCATGTGTAGCTCGACAGACAGAGAGAGAGAGACAGAGAGGGAGAAAGAGGGAGAGATTGTTAGGTATGCTTTTTGTCCTCTAATGGTTAACGACAATGTACTTTGCCTGCAGAGTGCAAGCAGGGACTCTGGCAAGACTAGCTATGACAGTATAACTAAAAGGGAGAGCCAGAAGGGAACATAGACATGAGGGCGCCTGGAACATAAAGTGGCCAGCCACTCCACCGTCAATAAACCTGAGTGAATGCATGAGAGTGGGGGGACGACAGCATCCAAACATCCCAGTTCACCACAACACTCTATGCCTGTGATCCCTCCAGTTCTGCTCCTTTACCTAAGGAAAAACTATTCACAAAAGGCTTGACTAAACAAAAGTTTTCAGCCTAGATTTAAACACCGAGACTGTGCCTGAGTCCTGAACACTAATTGGAAGGCTGTCCTTCCTGAAGGACTCTCGCTGCTGCATTCTGGACTAACTGAAGCTTGTTTATGAACCTACTGGAACATCCAGACAGTAAGGCATTACAATAATCCAACCTAGAGGTAACAAAAGCATGAACTAATTTCTCTGCATCGTGTAGTGACATTATATTTCTTGATACATGAGCTTCAAATGAAAGACTGGAGTCAATAATCACACCAAGGTCTTTTACTGCTGCACATGATGAAACAGAAAGGCCACCCAGAGTTACTATGTAATCAGAAAGCTTACTTCTAGCTGCATGTGGTCCTAGTACAAGTACTTCTGTCTTGTCAGGATTAAGTAAAAAGAAGTTAATAATGTCCTTCACACATTCCTCAACTTTATAGTTTATAGTCTATAGTCTAGTCTATCAAGAAGAATAACATGATCACTGGTATCAAAAGCTGCACTAAGTTCAAGCAGCACAAGCACGGAGACACAACCCTGATCAGAGACCAGTAGTAGGTCATTTACCACTTTAACCAGTGCTGTTTCTGTGCTATGATGAGGCCTAAATCCTGACTGATACATTTCATGAATTTTATTCCTATGTAGGTATGAGCATAACTGCTGTTCTACAACATTTTCTAGGATATTGGTGATAAAGTGGAGGTTTGATATTGGCCTATAGTTGGACAATTGACAGGCCAGGGTTTTTAATCAGGGGTTTGATAACTGCTAGTTTAAAAGATTTAGAAGATTTAAAAGATTTAGGTACATAACCAGTGCAAAGGGAAGAACTGATTATCTTCTATTGACTATCTCCATTTGATTATCTAAAAACTATCTGTTTGAAGAAACATGTATGTAAGGGATCTAGTATACAAGTTGATTATTTTGATGAGTAAATTAGTGAAATAAGTTCATTCTCTCGAAGGAGAGTAAAACATTCTGATCGTTGATCTAATATTGTTATATTATTATCTACAACATTAGTTAAGAAACTGTCTGGTTTTAAATTAATAGTCTGAATTTTTGCCTGATATTTTCAGTTTTTCTGTTGAAAAAATTCATGAAGTCAGCACTGCTTTATAATGATTGTGTGCATGTTTCTGTTGTGGTCTTATTTCTAGTCCTACGGTATTAAATAAGAATCTAGGATTCCTTTTGTTATCTTCAATTAGGGTGGAGAGATACATTGATCTAGCAGCACTAAGAGCTTTTCTGTAGCTCAGGAGGCTCTCCTTACATGCCATTTGTAACACTACCAATTTAGTTTGATGCCATTTACATTCTAATTTTCGACTGTTTTAAGGTGCGTGTCTGATTGTTATACCAGGGTGCTAGCTTTTTCTCTCTAATTATTTTTTCTTTTAAAGTGGAGCTACCTTATCTAGCATGTAGCGGAACGTTGACTCTAAGCATTTGGTTGTCTGATCAAGTTCTTCGGGATCAGACGGTGATCCAATCATGGTTGGTAACTTTCAGATATTATTGCTAAAAACTGTACAGTAGAATGCGTGAATGTGCGTTTGCATATATTATGAATAATGTATATTTTAAACGAGATAAGATAATGATCTGAGATAGCTTCATACTGTGGAAATGTGACTATATTTTCTATATTTAATCCTAATGTTAGTATTCTGTCAAGAGTGTGACCACCACTGTGAGTGGGTCCTATTACATTCTGATTAACCCCTACTGAATCAAGAATGAACATAACCGCTATTCTCAGAGGGTCTTCTGGGTTATCAAATTGAATATTAATGTCTCCAACAATTAATGCTTTGAGACTAAAGAAATAACCAGGTTTGAGACGAAATCCGCAAATTCACAAAGGAATTCAGAATATGGCCCTGGGGGTCTGTAAAGAAACATTAGCGGTAAATAATTAGTGGAATCGTCTGGGTAGACTTATTTTTTGTGGCTACGTATGTTATGTTAGTATGAAGAACTTCAGATGGGTTAAATTTATGACTAGGTTTTGTATGACGCCTAGATTATCATTATAAATAACTGCAACACCTCCTCCTCTGCCAGTTAGACAGGGCTGATGTATATAACTGTATCCAGGAGGACAAGGTTCATTTAATGCTTCATACTCATTTGGTTTAATCCATGTTTCTGTTAAACACAGTGCAATAAATTCTTGATCAGTAATAGTTTCATTAACAATAAGAGCTTTAGACGTAAGAGATCTAATATAAGTCCTAACTTCAGATCAAAGGTGCTGGCTGTGCCTTCAGTATGATCTAATTTTATGTTAATTAGTAATTGCTAAAACAAACTTTCTAAGTATTTCCACCTTTTTTTAGCTTCGGGAACAGACACAGTCTCAATATGTTGGAACCTGAGTGACGACTCAGTGCAGCTAGCAGACGGTCAGTTTAACCTGCGACTCCCTGGCCTTGGCTCTGGATTGTCACCGATTAACTAGGCCTGTTCCGAGACTATGAGCTATGCTGCACCTTCCAGAGTGGGATGGACACCATACTGCCCTAACAGGCCAGCCTTGCCCTCAAAACTACTCCAATTATCTAAAGCCCACATTGTTTTTCAGAGCACCACCTGGACATCCAGCAGTTCAGTGACCATAACTTGCTGTAAACTACATTGCCACGCCGCACTGGGATGGGGCCAGAGCATATTACTGCATCGGACATTGCCTTCACTCATTTACATACCTCTACAAACCTCTACAATGTTATTCTTAGTAACCTCTGACTAAGAAAGGTGCATATTATTAGCTCCTACATGAAAAATCTTTGAAAACCTGTCCTTGCCTAAGACCCTAAGATTACCTACTATGTCTCCCGGTATACACCTAAGTAGTGCTACTGGTGTCCCTAAAGGCCTTGTTAATTTCACGTTCCTTAAGATAGAGTCTCCTATAACCAGAGCTCTTTCAGGTTTCTCAGTGGGTGCCTCACTGAGGAGAGCAAACCTTTTAGACACATGAAATCGAGAGGAGCGGTGCTCCTATGGGCGAGCCTTAGCGTTAGCTATGCAAAGCCTTGGCTTTGCTATTATGCCGCCAAGTCGTCACTCATTCGCCCGCTGTGAGGGCTCTAATGCCAGAGTCGGGGGATTGCTAACTCCGCCTAAGGCATCCAGGCTTTCCCCTACAGAAACTACACTTCTCTCACTCTCACTAACCCTCTGTAGAGTCTGGATGCGCACCTCTAATGCTGCAGTCTTCTCCATCAGAGAGCTAACTAATATACACTTAGCACAAATAAAGCTTTTACTAACAACAGAGGAAGAGTGAATAAACATCCTGCACTCAACACACTGAATAAGCTGAATGTTGATGTGTAATTTATGTGTCGGGTACTACAGACATTTTTTTTTTAATAAAGTGAGAACAATTTAAACATGTATTATTATTATTGCATAACCAAAGTGCAGACTGCAAAAAGAAAAAGACCAACTATTTTAGAGACACATTATGCAAATATAGCTTTTTACACTGATAAGAAAATACACTGAGAAAATTGTATTTTGCAGATAATAGCCCTGGTTTTGCGCTGCTGTTGCTGCCGTTCATGTGATTGTACTAAAAATTCAAATCTGCATGTTTCCACCAGAGCTTTAACATTTGCCAAATGCAATGCAAATGCACTCCTGAATCATGTTTTTTTTGTGCTTTTGTAACTGATTTACTTCCATGAATCTTGATTTAGTGTATCCGTGTTTTATCTTTTATATCCCACAGGATCTGAAAAGTGTAATACAGTTACATCTTTGTGCATTTGTTGGTTGCTGTGTATCTAAACCAAACGTCACTACAGCTTTGTGTTTTCACTTTTAATGTTACATTGAAAATGTTGTTATGTATGTGATGAGTTTATGCCTTAAAAGTAAATGATTTTATAAATGTGTGTGTGTGAGAGAGAGAGAGAGAGAGAGAAAGGAGCTGAGGAGCTTTTTCCCTTCATTCCAGATGATTAAATTCAAAATCCAGTAACAGCTCATTAGGCCTTCTAATGGCAGTGGCCTACACACACACACACACACACACGCACATATTAAGAGGTCCACCATCCACTAGGATGTGCTGTACCTTCATAAAACAAACAAAAAACAAAGCTCCTCCAATTAACAGCCTGCTCTTATAACTGTAACTAACTCTGTTTCTTGGATTCTCCACAACATTAAATGTAACTATAAACAGATAAAAAGTATAATGTCTTTTCTTTAATTAATACACATTTGGAGTCATTGGCAAATATAAGAGAAATAAAATAAAACACTTCAGGACATGCTGTTATAGGAAAATAATCAACGTCGAGTTGGTAACAGTAACACTGCTTCATTATTTTGTGCATTATTCCTTACAAAGTAACATTAACAAAGTAACATAGCAAGAGTAAAAGGTTAGCTAGCTAGCTAGCGGCAGTTGTGAAGCTTATTCATAATTATGTGTATGATTTTAAAAAATCCTCTCAGAAATTGTGAGCTCTTGTCAGACATCCTGCTGGCATCTGAGAAACCCTTTCGGTTAGCTCATGTTAGCTAGCTGGCTAGCATTAACAGTGAAGATTATAAACATGCATGAAAATGACTCATATTAGACAGCTAACTAGTATTAGCTAGCTAGCTAGATTATGCAAATTTGTTAATGTGATTTTAAAATCCTTCTGAAAATCCTGTGAAGTTAGCTGATGTCTAGCATTAGCAGTAATGATTATGAACATTTATGAATATTTATGGACAAGACATTAAACATTCTCCCAGAAGCTAGCTGGCTAGATTTAATAGTGGAGATTGTGGACATATAAGCGTTGTCTTGGAAATCTAACATCTGAGAAATTGTTTCAGGTTAGCTCATGTTAGTTAGATTACAAAGATTATGAACATTTACAGAGGGGATTGTTACCATTCTCTTTAAAATCCTGTCAGATGAGCTTAAATTAGACAGCTAGCTATCATTAGCAGTAAAGATTATGCATATTTGCTAATATGACTTGATGTCAGCTAGCTGGCTAGCATTAGCAATAAAAATCATGAGTATTCATGAACATGACAAAACATTCTCTCAGAAATCCTTTCTGGTCAGTGTTAATGGCGAAGATGATGAACTTGTGCTAATGGCATTAGCAGTAAAGATTATGAGAATTTATGAATGTGACGAAGCATTCTCTCAGAAATCTGTTCAGGTTAGCTCATATCAGCTAGCTAGAAAGCATTAGCTGTAAGGATAATAAACATCTCTGCAAACAACTTAAAATTTCTCTCAGACATTATGTTAGGTTAGCTTATTTTAGCTAGCTGGCCAACTAAAAAAGCTGATATATGAATTAATCTCATTTGCTGCTAAATTGGCTGTGAAATTTACACACATACATTATAAAGGCTGTGTAAATGGGCCACTGTGTGCATCATTAGCTCGGACTCCCGGCACTCATTAATATGCTATTTTAATCGTACACATTACAGGCATGACAGCATTTAATAAAGAAAGTCTGTTTCATGTTTTTATTATTATTTTAGTCTAAGCAGATAAACCTGGCAGTTGGTTGAATCAACTTTGTATTTGAGTCCATTCTGATATAAAGAGACTTTATATTAGCAGTAGTGCTACACTCTGCATTCATATCACATTACAGATGAAAATGGTACGATGACTGACAGGCGCCAATGTGCTGCAAATGCAGAAACGCATACAAATACAGAAACGCCACAATAAGCTGAAAAACACAACAGAAAAGGTTTACAACAAAACGGAAATGTTTCTGAGGGATACGTGAAGGATACGTGATGGAAACACTCGGCGGACCGTTAAAAAAGAAGCAGGACTGGTTGTTTTAACACTGTGTTTAAGCCAGCCGCTCTTCCTGAAACCACACTCTCCACTTTAGGCACTATTATTATTGTCCTGTGTATTTACTGTCCTGTGTATCTATTGCTCTGTTCTGTGTATTTATTGTCCTGCGCTCGTCTCACACTGTTGTGCATGTGCACTTTATGTAGTCTTGCGTACTGGTCTGTGTTGCACCATGGTCCTGAAGAAACGACATTTCCTTCTGATGTATATTAGCTGTATAGAGGAATGACAATGAAAAACGCTCGACTTGACATGAATATTACCGCTAAAAGCCACGCCCCTTAATTTTAAGAGTGGCTAGATTACCATGGTTTCAGGAAGATCGGCTGGCTTAACCGCAGTGTTAAAATGACCAGTTCCACTCTGAGCCTGCAGGATGATGAAGATGGTGAGTACTTCAAGGCCTTTATAATGCATGGCTCCTTTTCCAATAACATCTTAGAGATACCAATGGTTCTGGTTTTGCTCTTCATCATCCTGGTCAACCTCTTGCTCATGCGTAATGAACAGACAATGATTTTATGAATATCCATAATGGCGTTATAGGCTGTAACAATCATTTATTGATGAATAAAGGCAATGATTTAGCTCAGTTTAGTCCTATATGTAATCTGCATGTAACCACAAAGGAACTACTTCTCTTCTCTTCTCTAGAACTTCTTCCGAATAAATTCTCTTTCTAATGTTGCTGTGAGCTTCTCTTCTGTTTTGGAATAAACTCTGGCTTCAATGTGAAGACTCTGTCACCTCATTTTTGACTCCAGCATTTAACATTGCAAGATTGCAAATATGCTTAGCAAAATAAATCTACATTAGATACAGTATACACCTGTACACCCGATCATTCATGCAATTATCCAGTCAGCCAATCACGTAGCAGCAGCGCAATGCATAAAATGATGCAGATACAAGTGATGAGCTTCTGATAATGTACACATCAAACATCAGAATGGGGAAAAAAAATCTATGTGAGCTCAGTGGCATGGTTGTTGGTGCCAGAAGGGCTGGTATTTCAGAAACTCCTGGGATTTTCACATATTTCATGTCTCTAGAGTTTACGCAGAATGATGCGGGGGGGGGGGGGGGGGGGGGGGGGGGGGGGGGGGGGGGGGGGGGGGGGGGGGGGGGGGTAATCCAGTTCTGCAAGCGGAAACCCCTTGGTGATTTGCGAGGTTAGAGGAGAATCTCCAGACTGACTCAAGCTGACAGGAAAGCTGCGGTAACACAAACAACCACTCTTTACAACCGTGGTGAGAAGAAAAGCATCTCAGAATGCACAAGGTGTCAAACCTTGAGGCAGATGGGCTACAACAGCAGAAGACCTCTTCAGGTTCCACTTTAACATCCTGATATAAACATCATTGAACCTTTATAGAAAGTTTATAAGAAGTCCAATGCCTTCATCAACCAAAGAAATAGAAGGTCCGTCATTTTCAACACAAACCATTCAGGATTTTTATGACAGCATTCCAACAAGAATTATTAAAGCTCCTCTGGATGCAAATAGGGGCTTTACTCCTTATCATGTTCTTAAAATTAATATATTGTCATGGGTTTTATGGGTTTTTTTTCCATCCCCTGAATATACATATATTACCTTCATATGAGATAAATATGGTCAAAAAGAGGGTAAATTCAATTTGAAGTTATTAAAATAAGAAATCACTGTCAATAGGTATTGAGTGTTAGCTCATGCCATTTGAGCAGCAAGTAGCCTGAATGATTGAAGGGGAAAAAAACAAAAAAAAACAAGGAATCTGGCATTTTCTCAGCATGCCGGAGCTCCGATTTGATTTTAGTTCATGGTGAGTCATTGACTTGTAGAATATAAAAAAAAAACAAGAAATATAAAAGAACAGAAAGCATATGGTCATATTTTTAAAAAATGTTTTTTTTTTTTATATATATATTCACACTCAACACATTGGTCTTATCTTACTATAGCCATCCATAACTCATTATTACTGACATTACTATTTCTCAGAATGAATATATCATGAATTTACTCAGGCCATCTTGCTACAAGATGAGTTGGATGCATTTATGCATCACAGATCATTTGCATGTCATTAAACTTAAAATATTTTAAAATATTGACCTGATTTTACTCTCGGATGTTCCGTTTACTGCATTGTTTAATCTAGTGGGTTGCTTCGAATACTGGCTGATGATGCAAATTACACTTTAACATTCACCTGGTTATTGTTCTACCGAATCATTTCAATATCAGGTTTCACTACTAAGTCGATGTATAACATTTAAACGAGTTATTAGAAACCATGACGTGAAGGGGAATCCATGACAAGACATCTAATTCAGTTAGAGTCAAAAAGGGTAACGTGAAGCTTAACGTGTGAAACATAACCACTTTGAATCGCCATGAACTAATTCTTAATAGATAAGCACTAAATGATTCAGTCATGTTAGTCTCTTATCAAGAACAAACGTTGCATAATTTTAATGAATTTTAAAGAACTTCACCAGTTTTAGTTGGTGAACTACAGGTTTCGTTCCACTTCAGGTGAACTCTTGTGTGGCTTGATTGCAGGAAATGAACCTAACATGCCATGAGTTTTGGGTTGCAACATTTTTTTTCCTTTAATTTTTATTTGTAGATGTGAGCTGCTAAACTGAGCCATGAGGCGCAACCTAAGCCAAGAGGACAGAGCTGTAATGCTGCTGAATTTCAGATACTAGTGGCGGCTACAAGCACAGTCCTTTAACTAAACAAAAGCCAAAAAAAAAAAAAAAATAATCCAAAAGTCATACACAGAGCTAGGGTGACATGGCACTGAACACAACAGACTATACAGAACAGAAGCTTAGCAACTAAACGATGAAGACTAAGAGCTTAAATAGGGACACCATTCAAGGGGAAACATGAAACGGGTGAGTGCAATCAGACACGGCATGTGACATGGTCATGTGATCTGTAGTAGTCAGAGGGATCTAATGGGCAGATCAGACTAGTCCAGGGCGAATATCATGGCTGAAATCAATGCTGATGTAACACAGAAATGCTGTTCTGTATGGACTGACAAAAAAAGAGAGAATAATTCATATCTTTTTCCCAGCCCTCTTCTCTGAGCAATGCATGAAAGTATTTTATGGAGACATTTTCCATCCTACACACCCCTCAGACAGTGTTTGTTGCTTTTTTGGTTCTTTTAGTTACATGCAGTATGAAACCAAACCAAACCAAATAAAATACAATCCTAAAGTATCAAGTTCGCTCTTTTAACACTCTGGAAAAACTACTAGGTGCGAAAGCTCCCTAAATCATCACTAACATTCAAACGTTTTCGGGAAATGTTGAACATTCATACAGATTAATCGTGGAGCTTGCACTCTGATGACCTCTTCCCCTTGTTTCCTTCCTCACTTCACTTGCCACTGAGCTATTATCCAATCACCTTACACCACATCACTCCCTTGAAAAACTGGAATTGATTAGCGGAGGATTTTCAGCTCATTATCTCAGTTAGTCATTCTGTTTTTCACCTTTTCCTCTCGCGCACCTGTTCTTCTTCTCTTCATCTTTCTCTCTTCATTACAGTTACAGAGTTTGTCATTCTTTTGTATTCGCGGTCGCGTCTTGCTAAAAATAAATCAAGACTTCAATTTTCCTCTCTCTCATTACTGCGCACAAAGCTTCCTTTGGTCTATAGAACCAGAAAGATTAAAATTACTCAATTCACCTGAAGAGAAAGAAAACTTTTTTTTTTAACTTTCTTACATGCTCCCAGACATGTGGCGTTATTGAAAGTGTTGCTTCCTCCATTTAACGCATGCTGGGTTTATTTTTTTCAACCCCATACTTTGCAGTCTCACTGTCAGGGAAAAATAAAACTAATCCAGAGCCACAGCCTTTATCCTCCTTGCACTTGCTCTTTACCTTTAACACACCTCTGAAATTAAAGAAAAATTGCTGTATACCTCATTTTAATTCAGCACGGCACATGATGATGCTGCAGTCTTTAATCCCTACTGAATTTAAATATGCTGTACTGCTCTAAAACCCAACACTTAAAAACGCTGTTCTTCTCTTTAACACACAAATGAGTCACAAATGAGATGCTGGGCTTTTTTTTTTTTTTTTAAATCTTTTATCCCCAATTATTTTAAAACGCTGTTTAACTTGCTAAAGATGCTGTTTCTCGCTTTAATACAGCTAAATTAAAAGTTGCTTTATTATTCCGAGTTAAAGAATTTCCCTTTAAAGATCCTAATCCTTTCACACTTTTTTTCAGAGAGTTCGGTACATTTGGCGCCACATGCCAAGCAGCATATTTGATTCAACTTGTCACGTTTCTTCCTGTGGAAAGGTTGTTATGGTCAGTAAACTAAACAGAATGTCTTGTTCTAAAAAAAATTGACTTTCAGAGGACTGGAGCTCTGTAATTAGCTCACCTTTGTGGTGTGAGTGCTTGCACTGAGACATCAACATAATGGAAAATGCACAGACTGCTTGGCTAAGAAAATCATACATGGGAATGGTGACATGCTGTGCATCCAAAAAGTGTTGAGCTTGAGTGTTGCTGCTAATGCTGGCGGTGGTGGTTCAGTGGTTAAGGCTCTGGGTTGCTGATCAGAAGGTTCGGGGTTCAAACTCTGGCAATATAGAGCCGTTGGGCCCTTGAACAAGGCTCTTAACCTTCTCTGCTCCAGAGTTGCTGTGTCATGGCTGACCCCAGTTTCCTAACAAGCTGAGATATGCCAAGGAAAGAATTTCACTGTGCTGTAATGTATATGTGACAAATAAATGCTGCTTCTTTTTCTTCAAAAATGAGAAAAACGGATGAACCTAATGCTTACAGGTTTGCAAATCTGCATGTGCAGATGTGAAGAATGGACTTCAGTCCATCATTTCTTCCATTTTTGTGCATCCGACATTAAACCGGAACCAATCTCGGCTAGAAACGAAAGTGAGCAGGGAACCGAAGAAACGTCGTGACCACATTTGCCATAGGATTGGTTTGAAGGAATCATTCATTTCAAAAAGACAAGCAATCACGTTTGAGGGGAAAAAAACGTGACATACATGCACTCGCTTTTCATTCGTGACGATCATTTGTGCTGATTGTTTTTCACTAAAAAAAAAAAAAAAAAAGTGACCTAAGAACAATGCGACAAAGGTTGTGCATGTCATTGTCATGCACTGTTCTCACGTCACCACAGAAATGAAAAGTTTGAATAAAAGTTTTTCTTTCGTTTTTGTGTGTCAGACAGTAAACGGGCGATAACTGCAGGTAGGAACTAAATCTGTCAGAGAGGAACTAAAGAGACACCAGACCGTATGTGCCACAGGATTGGTCCGAGGTATCATTCAAGACAATCATTTGGATCTGTTGCTTTTCTGTGCCATACATAATTTGCATAGAACAGAGAAGATCTCAGTTTAAATGTTGCCTGTTTTGCTTTTGCAGAAATCATGGCTACATGTTGTGTATGTACATAGAACATAAAAGGCTGCTTGTCTCTTTGCCTCTTGGACATCTAAATTGAAACTGGGTTAATGTGCTCTGAATTTCGATCATTATTATTGCATCAGTAGATTCATTTAAAGATACTGCACCTCCAATTAAACACCCACATCACTGATCCCCACATTAATTAAATTTCAGATGCTATTTTTCCTAGACTAGCATTGTGCCTAGAGATGCCTTGTATCTCAGAAGCAGTCTCACCAGTGATGGTCTGGCCTTTGAAACTTGCAAATCTCCTGTTAAATTGTAACCTTATGCATTCCAGCAGAGCAGACCAAAGCCGTCACAGGTCAGTAATGAAAGGACAAACTGGCAGAAATGACGGCTCAGATAAAGAGTGTGTGTCTGAGAGAGACTGACCCATGTGATAAGACTGGAGTCGAGCTGCGTCTCTGCCTGCCAATTAGACCATTTTTGCTTGGTTTTATGCATGAAAGCTAGACACCACGCAGCAGTGGATCTAAAACCATATGTTTAAAATGTAATTTAGTGTGCAAACAAACCAAAAACAGGGAAGCAAAGATGACAAATGGCATATTTATTTTTTCACATTATATAACTTTTTGCTTTCTTACATTTAAAGAAACAATGCATTTATAATGAGACACTGTGTTATCCCAGCGGTCACAATTTTAACCATACATGTTTACAGCTCCTGGGATGATTACATAGGAAATGGAAGAAAACCTTATTAAAATATCAGTTGTGGACTCTTTTAAGATTCCGTGCACCAAATATAAATAGCTGGATCTGTACTGTTCTACTTACTTCATTAGTAGTGGAGCCTGAACTTGACAGTCTTGTCTACTTTTGATTAATAATGTGAATTATCTTAAGTAATATTTCATTAATAATAGTTTATTCCATAGCTGTTAGCATTAATAACGGCTATTCATATACATATGTATCAGTTGGCTGCTAGTGTATATGCTGCATTATTTCCTGAGGCACTAAGGATTAGTGCGCATATTAATTCATCATTATTAAAGTATTAGCTAAGAGTAACAACTAATTTATTTTTGTGTAATAAATCAATTCCGAGAGCCGATCAGAGTAAAGCCTGATGCCTTGGCAGCAATGTCTGAGTCACGTATAGGTCGTTAGCTAGCTGAGTGAGCTAGACTATCACAGCTCAGTCATCTCTAACAGAGACAGCGGACTCAGTTTCCCAGTATTCTCAGCATACGGTTTTTGACTTGCTTAGTTTTGGTTTCTGTGTTTGTCTTTACCCAGGTCAGTCCTGTTTGCTGATCACCCGACCTGTGACTGTCCTTTATTCTTTGGACACAGATTACCTTGGC
The DNA here is from genome assembly GCA_022985145.1 of Pangasius djambal. Classification (NCBI taxonomy): domain Eukaryota; kingdom Metazoa; phylum Chordata; class Actinopteri; order Siluriformes; family Pangasiidae; genus Pangasius; species Pangasius djambal. Next base: position 21,618,260 of record CM040991.1, read on the forward strand.
TATTTTTGTTATTCACCTGTACTCACTACCTCTCAACCGTGTTACTGTGGAGTCCCTGCACTTTGCCTCTGCTCGCCCACCAAATCAGCTGCACATTGCACGGCCAGAGAAATATGACAGTGATCCTAATAAATGCCAAGGTTTCCTGCTACGCTGCTCACTGTATTTCTCCATCTAAAAACTGACTGCAGATTACGACAAAATAGTTCAATTAGTGCCACTACTCACTGGGAAGTCACTCAGCAGTATGGACACAAGGAGGTGAGATCACCCAATCTTATGAATGGTTTGTGGGGCTTTTTCACAATGTTTTGGAGCAAAGAAACTGGTGAACATCCTTTCTCCCTAACACAAGGGAAGCGATCAGCTGCACAATATGCGCTGGAATTCTGGATACTCCCAGCAGGCAGAGAGTGGAACAAGCAGGTGCTCAGAAGGGGACCCTGATCCGATGTACTCACCGTATTGGCCTGTCGCTATAGTGATACCACTCCACGCAATCTTATCAGCCAGGTCATCCATCTGGATAAATTACTCAAGGAGAGAAGATGGACATCATTACTGCCTGAACCACCATACTAAGTTGAAGAGCCCATGCAACTTGCTAACACCAGGCTCACCCAAGGAGAATGCAACTGTAGGATGGAAAGGGGTTTGTGTTTGTGTTTTTGTTTTGGAGATCCACCCACAATATCCTACTCAACACCCTTCTGAACTTTGACCTAAGCAGCAAGTGGAAAGCCAATCATGCCATAATGTGGTGAGATCAGCACCAATCATTCACCCTAAAAGTGACTCTGCACCACTCGGGTATCAAACGTGATGTTTCAGCCCTCATCGATCTGGGACTGGCAGAGAATTTCATCAACCAGGAACTGGCCAAGAAACTCAAGTTAGACCTACAACAACTTCGGTCACCTCTACAAGTTCATGCCCTGCATGCACAACTAGTGAGAAAGGGCCATATCACTCACTGCACTCCTCTGTTCATTCTAATGACCAGTGCTTTGCATTCTGAAACTATATCCCTCTTAGTTACTGTCTCACCCAAGGTTCCCATTGTGCTTGGGCTTCTGTGGTTACAAATTACAACAAACAGCAATCCCCTACTATCCTGGTCCGAGAGTGAGATTCTATCATGGTCACCAAAGTGCGTTCATTCAACCATCAACCATATTATGATCAATTACCATAGAAAACCCTGAGAAGGAATACATCTTGGAAGCCTTGAAACAGGACTACATTAGACATCCACATCACCAGCGTCTGCAGGATTCTTCTTTGTGTAGAAAAAAGGGGGTGGCCTTTGGCAATGCTTTGATAAAAAAGGCCTGAATTCAGCAATAGTCAAATATAGGTATCTTCTAGGTATCTTCTACTTCTGGTACCAATGGCACTTGAGCAACTCAGAAAAGCAAACTTTTTCACAAAGATTGACCCCAGGAGTGTCTACAATTTAATTCACTTTCGGGAAGGTGATGAATGGAAGACACTGCCTTAGCACTGCCTCAGGCCACTATAAATACTGCGTCGTGCCATATGGACTGGTCAATGCCCCTTCTGTTTTCAGGCGTTCATAAATGATGTGCTCAGAGACATGTTAGGAAAGTTATTATTTTTAATATAATATATTTTCTTATATCCATGCATACATAGATGGCATTTTGATATATTCTCCATCCTTTCAGATCCAGGTCTGTCAAGTCAAAAAATCGAAAAGCAGAACAAGCTTTTTAGCAACTCAAGAATGCCCTCAATACCAGCAGCCATTCTCACCCAGAGAACACCAAGATCCTAAGCTTCTCTTTATTGTGTAAGAAGGTGCCTCAGAGACAGGAGTTGGAGCAGACTTGCTCCAGTTGGAAAACTTCCACTGAATGCATTTATGATTTAAAAAAATAGAGAACTTTTAGCAGTCAAATTAGCCACTGTACTGTAATGTATATGTATAATAAAGGCCTTTTCTATTTTCAGATTTGTTATATAAAGTATTTAAAATTATAAAGTAATTTATAATGTAATTATCAAGTAGTTTTCACCACATAACATTTTTGTTATTAATATATGCGATTCTGGCACCAAATTAAAAGAAAATGTTGCACATAAATGACCCGAAATCTTTTGCAACAATGAAACCCTACTTTTTTAATGAGAGTAAATTATAGACTGTTTTGTGTATGCAGCTAGTTTTCCTTTTCCTTTACATTTACATTTATGGCATTTGGCAGACGCCCTTATCCAGAGCGACTTACAATAGTGCTTTGAAGTCTATCAAAAATACATTCTGATACCGGCTCACTAGGTCACAAACAGTCCAAAACTCTGTTTTTTTATTTTTGTGTGTGTGTGTGTGTGTAAGTGCTAACTTAAGTACTTTATGAAGAGGTAAGTCTTTAGACGTCGTTTGAAGACTGCCAGTGACTCAGCTGTTCGGACATCTAGGGGAAGTTCATTCCACCACCTCGGTGCCAGAACAGAGAAGAGTCTCGATGCAGGTCTTCCTTGTACCCTGAGAGATGGTGGGACCAGTCGAGCAGCGCTAGAGGACCGGAGGGAGCGTGCTACCATGCGGGATATGATAAGTGATTTGAGATAAGTGGGTGCTGGTCTGTTTTTGGCTTTGTAGGTGAGCATCAGTGTTTTAAATCTGATGCGGGCAGCTACAGGAAGCCAGTGGAGGGAGCGCAGCAATGGGGTGGTGTGGGAGAATTTAGGAAGATTGAAAACCAATCGTGCAGCTGCATTTTGAATCAGTTGCAGAGGACGAATGGCGCTCAGAGGCAGACCTGCCAGGAGTGAGTGAGTTTTCCTTTTCAGCGGTAGTGAAAGTGTTACCACTGACCTGTATTTCAATAATTCCCCATCTTGACATGTTCTTTATCAGGTACATTATTTAAATAAATCTCTTTGATCATGTGACCATTTACACCACTCACAAAAAATGCTCATGTGAAACAAAGGCAGCTGTACAAGCTAATCTGAATCTCCAAAGAAACATGCTGACAACATACTGACTTTTCGAGCATTTTAAACACAAAATAAAACTAAACAGGTTCATTTTTTAACATAATGATGATGCTATGCATGTTTTACACCACACTTGGTGAGGATTTTGTACGCACTTTGCGAGTTAAGGTCATAAGTAAGGAGTAAAACACAATGTGTCATGCTGTAATAGGAAAATAATCAATGACAATTGATAAACAAAACTACATTTTTTATTAATTACAAAATGAAATGTGATACTCTTTATCCATTTATAATTACATACAGTGTTGTGGAACGTCTGAGAATCAAGATAGTTACTGTTATCACTTACGTCAAAGCAACTATGAAACAAGCATTCCCTCACCAACCTCTCTCTTTTTTCTCTGTATGGGTTTATAAGGCAAAAGAAAACAGAAAGCAAAAAGTACTTTCCTACTGCAGAAAGCTTACCGACTTTGCAAAGAGAAAGTCTCCTTCCATAAATGTTAAATAAACAGAAAACTTTACTGTCTCAATGATTCTATATTCTATATAACACATTGTTTAAATCAGTTTATAATTAGACTTAATTATGCAGAGTGTCCACCATACAAATCCCTGTGTTATAAGTTATTACTATAGAAACGATAACACATTAGACTGAGCACATTAATATAAACCTGTGATTTGCAGCAGCACTAATGTCACTGCTGGTATAAAACAAATTAGTTTTCTTTTTTCAGCCATGTTGTCATTGCGTGCAATTGTTTTCCAGCATAATCATTTGACATATCTATATGGTCGAAGAATGTCAGTGTAGGTCAGAGAAGCTGACAAGTAAAGTAATAAGTGTGAGAGGAGTTGTAATAATTGCTTCACCATAACCATCTTCTTGCCGGAGAGAAAAAGAGAGCTGCTGGTTTAATTCTGTCTTTCACCATGAGCACCTGAGTCTTGCAGTTTGACTAGCTGGAATACGTGGAGTGAGAGAATCTCCAAGTTTAATGACGCACAGCTTCGAGACCTTTCCATAAGGAAATACTCAAATGTCAGTCATCCGGTTGACAGAGCCAGACGACAGAACCACCGACACCCAGCTGAGAGCCTGATTACTGCTGTGGTTTTCCTCTAAAAATAAAATAACCTAAGGGCTGTAATGGGGAAGACAGAGAAGCAGAAGGAAAACAGCTTCCTGGCTTGCAGTTCACAGCCTTCTTCTGTACTGAGAGCTGATCTGATCTGACTCATCCGTCTTTTCATTAAAAAAGTTAAACAAACCTCTCTTGAAAGGCCTGGATGAAGCACCTCGATGGAGAGCTCAATCAAAAAAGTCCAGCTGATGGATGAAAAAGACAATGTGGGACATAAAAGTCTTTTATTTGGTTATGTGTGTGTTTGCATCCTAAGTGGTTTCTGGGTGAAAAAAGGAAATGATGCCCTATTTTATAATTAATTTAATACAAATAAATACATTTTTAACCTAACTTAATCTTCGTAACTTTTCAGACAAATTGAGTCATGCACCATGTTGAAATGCAGACACATTGTGGTCTGAGGGTATAAAAAAAAAGGAGATGTAAGATGACTTATTAGCTAAAGTCAAGTAAGTGAGGTCAGGTCAGGACAGGCCAAGTCAGACCTAGTCAGTCTTTATAGGCCAGGTCAAGGCAAATTAAGTCATGCCAGGCCAGGACACATCAAGCCACATCATGTCGTGTCATATCAAGTCAAGTCAAATCAATTCAATTCAAGTCGACTGAGGTCAGGACAGAACAGACCAGGCGAGTGAAAGTCAAGTTGAGACAAGTTGGGCTAGTCAATTCAGGTAAAGACAGTTCAGGCCAGTTCACGTCAAGTCAAGTGAGATTAGGACATATAAAGTCAATTCAAGTCAAGACAGATTAAGACAGTTCAGGCCAGGCCAAATCAAGTCAAATCAGGTCATGGCAAAGAAAAGTCAAGTCACATCATGTCAGGAAAGTCAAATCATCTCAAGTCAAGTGTAATGTGGTAAAGTCAGGACAGACCAGGTCAGGTCGGGTCAGGTCAAGTCAAGAAAGGCACGTCAGATCAAGTCAAATCAATTCAAGCCAGGCCAAGTCAAGTGAAGTGAAAGTTGAGACAAGTTAGGACAAGGCAAATGCAATCAAGGCAATTTAAGCCAGGCCAAGTCAAGTGACATCAAGTCAAGTGAAGTCAAGTGAAGTCAGGTCAGGTCAGTCAAGTCAGGTCATGGCAAAAAAAGTCAAGTCAGATCAAGTCAGGTCGAACGAGGACAACTCAAGTCATATATCGTCACATCATGTCACATCACAACATGTCACGTCACATCAAGTCAAGTCAAATTAAGTCAAGTCACCTCAAGTCAGAACAGGTTAAGTGAAGCCAGGTTAATTTCAGATCTATCGTCATTCCACTCATGACAGTCAGGTGTAATGTTAGGAATTAATATACAGTACAGAGTAGATGCCATTTCATACTTTCTTAAGTCAAACAAGCCTTCTGCAAAAAAGTACAAGAACATAATGTTAAATTGTATTTAATGTCCCATCTGTGATATTAAATCCATTGACAGTACTTAATTAATATCACGACGTTCTCTATAAGAAGAGAATTTCTGTAAAAGGGAATAATGATCATACTCTAATGACATTTATGACATCTCTATAAATGATGCATAGCTCTATAGACATGAGAAAGGAATGAAGGTACATTCTAAGGTCGCAGTGTTCTGTTTATCTGCATATTCATGCATATTCATATTCATATTCATTTATTAAAATGCACTGGAGCGCCTGCTATGCTGGGGGCGAGACAATAACGGATGTAAAATTAATTTACCTGTACAGTTTTTTTTCTGTGCAGTAATTAAAAAGGTCTCATTCATTATATTAAAAAAAAAGATATTCTCAGACATTCCCCTGATTTTTCCCGACTAAATACCAAGAGAGTGGCACAACTGAGTGTTAAAAAAAATCAATATTAAAGAAGCACGAATGTTCGCCGAAGAACTGGTTTAGGTTTTTGCTGTTGGTGTAAAGAGAGGAGGCTGAGACTCGTGCACAGAGTTTGATATTAAATTAATTCTTCATTATATCTTATCATAAAGCTTTAAGTCTTTCTTTTACTCTGGAGCCTCTTTGACACATACATGTAATTCCTTTCTTACCTGGAACCTGTATATCTGATACAACTCTTTTTTCAATTGTCATCTTAGTTTCAATGTCTAAAGATCAGCCTTGAGGGCACTTTTATGTGCTGTTAGAAGCAAAAGTACTCTCAGGAGTTAGAGACACTGTAGATCAATGTCATGAGTTGGAGAATTATGTCATTTATATGTAGTGCATATTTTATTGATGTACTGTACACAAAAAGGTTAAAAAAAAAAAAAAAGAAAGCTTCGAGGTTATTCACTCTGAATGCGCTAAAATATGAACACATTCATGTGTCTGATTTCTGAGCATCTCTTCATTATTGCGATTGATTTCATAATGTCTTCATGCCCCGTTTGTTGCTGCAGCAGCTGGCGTGTAACCAGGCAACCTGATCTGTCACTTTCATAATTTCCTATCGGTTTCTCGTGATTGAGGCACACACGCCGCTAGAGACCGATGACTGACAGTTCTGTGCCACTGTATGGTTTTCTTTCTCTCCTTTTTTTTATTCCCTTTGGCTGCCGTGCCATTTCAAGGATGGATCAGTGGATCTAAACACCATTTTGCTGCCTCCAATGCAATCTGGAATTTCAGCTATTGGATTTTTGTTAGATTTATTATGTATTATCGTGCATTGTTTTGTACAGTATTGTGCACATCTTTGTTTTGTGTGCGGGATGTAAGAAAGTGGAAGCAAGATGTCTGGACTGTGGGTGAAAGAATAGTTTGAAATCATCTGATTTCATCTGAAATCTTATCGTATAGTGTAGCATAAAATCCAAAAGCAGTTTGGAGAAGGAATGACGGCCCTTGTCACCTGACAGCACCTTTTTGTTTTTTTTTATTAGGCAACTAAATTCCAAATCGTTTTTTTTCACTTGTTTATTCTTCAGTCTTAAAGTAATGTTTAACAAATAACTAGCATAAATTAACACAACAACTAACAAAACACAGTTTTGGCTCTTCAGAACTAGTCAGTGAAGAATATAGCCACCGTTCTTTTCAGTAACCGCCATGAGCCTTCCATCCAATGAATCTGTCAGTTTCTTGATGTGGTCATGATCGATTTTAGCCGAGGCAGCCACCACAGCCTCCCAAATGCTGTTCAAAGAGGTGAATTGTCTTCCCTCATTGTAAATCTCACACTTGAGAATGGCCCAGTAGTAGTCAATAGGATTTACTAAGTCAGATGAGGAAAGGGGCCAGGTCGTCATTCTGTCATCTTGACGTATGCGATGGAGCATTGTCCTGCATAAAGATCATGGATCCTTCTTGAATGTTGCTGACTTCTTCCTGTGCCACTGCTTTAAGAAGTTGTCAGTAGGCAAAACTGGCAGTAGGTTTGGGAGTTGATTTTCAGTCCATCTTCAACCTGAAAATGTCCAACCAGCTCATCATTAACGATACCAGCCCACAGCAGTTCCTATCTACTCTGTGCTTATTAGTGATCCACCCACAGGCTCACCCATCTAGTCCGTCTAGAGGCACTCTCATTTCATCTGTCCGTAAAACTTTTGAGAAATCCGTCTTCAGGTATTTCTTGGCCCAGTCATGGCGCTTCGGTTTGTGAGTCTTATTCAGTGTTAGTCGTGTTTCAGCCTTCCTTACCTTAGCTATGTCTCTGAGCACTCGACACCTTGTACGTCTGGACACTCCTGGAAGGTTGCGGTTGCCCTGGAGGCTAACGGGTTCCTGGAAACCTCACATTTTGTTCTTCTTAAGTCTTTTGGAGTCAACTTGTACCTTTTCTTCTCCTCACGTTTTTTTTGCAACCCCGTTGAGTATTCATAAAGCGTATGATTGTCCTGTGGTCACACCTCAATGTGTGCAAATTTTGCAATCTGCAGTGTGCTGCATCCCTCTGATAGGCATTTTACAATTTTTCGAATTTTCAATTTCAGTTAAATCTCTTTTTCGGCCCATTTTCCTGAGGTAGAGAAGCTTCCATTAAGTATGCACACCTTATAGAAGGTGTTAATCACTTTAAGTCACACCATCCCTCGTTAAACAATTAAACTGTTAGCATTCAGGTTTATGTGGTTAAGAGTTAAAACTTCACCATATCAATGTTTATTGAGTTTGTTATCAGTGGCGTGCGAGTCCCTGTGACTTGTACTACACTGATAATAGCAGAGCTGTTACCGTAGAAACTATAATGTATTAGAACCTATATATATAATGTATATAAACCTGTGATTTGCAGCTGCACTACTGTCAGGGCTGCTGTTAAAGGAAAATAATGAGCATCTTCTGACCAATCAGAATCCAGAATTCAACTCCATTTAACAGACTTGATGGATGATAGGCACTGATGTACACTTTGTGCTAAATCTGTTTGGACTAATGAGATGCATGTTTTGAGGCAGGAGTAAAATAATGAAATGATGATGTCACAGCCCACTTTCCAGATCTCATCAATTAAACCTTGCGCTTTAGTTTGAATATACGGGCAGTGGTAGGTGTATTCCACATTCAGCCTTTCTTGGTAATTGGTGTATTTCCTGAGTACTTCAGGTTCTGTGTACTTTAATTCTTCCTGGAAACCTGAAGAACTCCTCAGAAGTGTATCACAGAAATAGTAAGTATACTTGTTGGTCATAAGGGATCGTGATTCATTTAAAAATCATGAGAGGTTTTTCCATCATTTCCACATGTACCGCATTCATTTAAAAAATTTTATATTTTTTTTACTGGTCACATGATTTATTTATTAATCATCAACCTGATTCATTTATTTTCACATGTAATAACACTTTTACGAAATTTTATGTTTGTGTCACACATTTTTTACATGTAGTGTCTTATTTATTTTTCGTATTATTCGTTTTCACATGAATTTTATTACATGACATTACATGTGACTTTTCTATATTTAATTCAGTAATTTTCATGTGATTTTTTAAAATATGATTCATTTATTTTAAATTATTTCACTTAGTTATAATCTAATTTAATCATTTAGTGTTTCATTTATTTTAAATTTTATTTTTCACATATTATTATTATTATTATTATTATTATTATTATTATTATTTTACAAATGATTCATTTATTTCTACATGTGATTTTCTTTTTTACAGATAGTTTATTTAAAGAGAGACAGGTCCAAAACATTTGGAAAATGACAAAGTTATTTTTATTTTAGCTCTCGACTACAGTATATCGGTGTTGAAATCACACACACACACACACACACACACACATACACACCTATTCTGACAAATAACAATCATAAGTTGTCTTTTCTAATACCTGGTTGTAAATTCTTACATACCGACATAGACAGCTAAAATAGCAATTTGTGGACCTGACTGTATGCAATCTTTTATATATGATTCATGTTTTTCTACTGATTCCAATGTCCAATTTTCAGGGAATACCTGGTTCAAAGCGTATAATATAAAAATATGATCGTGTGTAAAATGTATGGTGATTTTTCTCCAAGGGAAGGCCTTGCAGAAGCTTATTTTTTCCCCCGAGTTAGTTCACTAAACACACTGCTTGTGTATCTGCATGCTTGAAAGTCCCCATGTTCACAGCTTAAACAAACAGAATTGTCTCCACGCTATCGCTCGGTACCCTTGGCCTCAGGATTTACTTGGGGATTATGAAAACATGGGTTATTGCAGATTATCATCAAATGCCAGACCATCAGGTACATTTAGATAAACCGAAATAAACAGCCCATGCATATGCAGCACATTTAAACACTTAACGTTATACTCAAGTCATTTACTCGAGTGAAAGTGCGATTATTCAACGAAATAAATCACCTGGTAAAAGCTGAAATACAGCTTCAAATTCTTCGCTCAAGTTACAGAAGTATAAACACTTATTTTTACTTAAAATATGATAGATAGATAGATAGATAGATAGATAGATAGATAGATAGATAGATAGATAGATAGATGCTAAAAGTAAAAGTAGAAGAATATCAATATTTACAAAAGAAAACAAGATTTCTGCCTCAATTTTAGTGATTTTAGTTCTCACATGCTTTAACCCAGGAACCAAGAAAAGCATTAGATAAGATTAACAACAGCATTATTCCTCATCTCTCAAATGTTAGCTAGCATGATCGTAACTAGCTGAATGCTAATATCTAGTGCTGTGTTTGACTTATTACGGAAGAGGAGTCAGGAAATTTCAGGAAAGTGGGGAAAAAAACGCAGCATGCTTTCATGTTTGTCTTTTGTTAGCAACAAGCTAGCCAGCTAACGTTAGTGATTTTCCTCCTCCAAACAGTGAACTGTACAGTCAGTATAGTTATAGATTTGACTAGCAATTATGTCTGTATGCTTTTATCTGAAGCCGATACTTGTATGTACAGCATAACTCATTTTAAAATAACGATGCCCTACTTGACTTTGTTTATTGTTGACGCTGTAGGCAGCCATGTTGATTTGAGATCATGTGCTGGACTCAGGGTTGAGGAGAACATCCTGAGTAAGAATTCCATGTTGTCTTTAGTTTTTCTTAGTCAGAGGTCGGAAATTCTGAATTACGAGCTTCAGACAAACTGCGGTGATAAATGCGAAGTGTATGTAGCAGCAGAGAGATGACAGCGATGAGCATTAGGTCCGATTCTCTCTGTCAGATCTGTTAATGTTTCTGTTTGTTAGGAATTTAGATCGACTCCTCGAAGCCATCTGATGCTAAAAAAAACTCACGTTTTTAAATATACGATTATAGAAAAATGGAGTGATGTTGGAAAATAAAGTGAGTTAAAACTCAAAAGTATTAGATGAATGTAAACACGAGTAAACATGAATTGTCTAGAAACATAAAATGTGTAGAAATCACATATGTGAAAAAAAATGATCATGTGAAAAAAATTGCATGTCGTGTATCACTTTAGAAAATAAATGAATCAAGTGTAAGAAAAAATAAATAAATAAATCAAATGAGTGTAAATATCATGTGAAAAATAAATGAATGATGTGTTAAAATCATCAAAAATCATATGTGGAAGTCAATGAGTCAAGTGAAAATCAGTATAAATCGATATAAATAAAAATCAAATGCAAACATAAATGAATCATAATTTTTATATATCATAAGTGAAAATAAATGAATCATGTGTAAAAATCGATATATGATTCAAAGAAATATGACACATATGAAAATATATTATTTGAGTGTAAATATCACATGTAGAAAAAAGTCACCAATCGTCCTGTTCAAAAGTTTACACCCCCCTGGCTCTTAATGTATCGTGTCGCCTTCTTAAGCATCAGTGAAGGTTTGCACCTTTTGTAATAGTTGTGTACGACTGCCTCAGTTGTCCTCAGTGTGAAAAGATGGATCTCAGCATCATATAGCTGCTGTTGGAAAGGGGTCAATTATTCAGAAGATGCCGGAAAAGCAGAGAATGTGCAGGACCTGGAGGATTTTTCTGAAGAACAGTGCACAGTTTAACTGCTCAGGACAAACAAGGGCCTCGTGAACAACTATCACAAAACAGAAAAACAGTGTGTAAACTTTTGAACTGGGTCACTTGTGTAAATTTAGTTGTTATTGTGTCTTAAGGACTAGATGTAAACATCTGCTATGTGAAGGAGCTTATTCAGGGCAGAACTAAATAAAAAACAAAATGCAAATTTTATGATGTCTTTTTTTTTTTTTTTTTTAATTATTAACATTTTTCAGATTTTGCAAGGCGTATGTAAATGAAACATGTAAAGAATTGCATGTGAAAAGGAACAAAGCATGTGCAAAAATCAGTATGATTCAAGTAAAAATCACATAATCGTTAAACGAATCATATACATTTTTAAAATCACGTGAAAATAAATAAATTACATTGTTCCTGCTACCTTGCAGCATGTCGAACAAGTAAGCCAGCTCATCGTGTAATAATCCCCATGTCTTGGGTTTTATTTGCTGTAAGCCAACAGCCTCATTTTTAGAAACATTCACATAATGAGTCATTTGCATAGGGGCGTACATGACTCTGGCAGAGAGGGAGAGAAATAAAACCAGCACAGTGATGATGGAACATGGGCTTTCCTTACAAGACGCTTCATTTTAGACATCATGTGGAAATTATAAATGTAACTGCTGCGCGCAGAACATCCAAAGCTCAGCTCGTTACATGAAGTGGCCATGAATCTCACGGTCGATAATGTTGCTGTCATCATCCTGAGCATGAGCATCTGCATCTACAGTTATTATCACCATCAAAAGCATCATAACAGGAAAGAAACAAAAAGAAATCTTAGTCCATTATTTTTTTCATGCGCTCCATAATGGTGAGAGATTTGATGTTGATGCCTTAAGGCTTTTTCTTTTTCTTTTTTTTCCCCCCAACAACAAGCAAATGATGGCTTTGGCATAGGATCTAATTTGTGATTTCCACTCTCTGGATCTTTGCATAATTGCACAGCACCGGTTTAAATTGGTGTGATACAGCAAACAGACGCTGGGACGTCGTGCAATTGAAGTAGTTACGGAGGAGAAATGAGTGTTAGAGGGGTGAACGAGGACAAGATTTAACATTCCCAGAGTTCAGATTGAGGTCAGTGTGTTTATGCAGAATCGCAGTGTCATGGTGAGTGATAGGAAAAGAAGAGAAGAGGAAGAGAAAGCATTCAAGCAAGTGGAATCTCTTTTATTAAGTCTTGTTTATAAATCACTAAATGGTTAGAAATAACACTAATTGCTTACAGACATCTCAGCTCAGTAAGGTCTGGTCAGCTAATCGTCTGGGCAGCTAATCGTCTGGGCAGCTAATCGTCTGGTCAGCTAATCGTCTGGTCAGCTAATCGTCTGGGCAACTAATCGTCTGGGCAACTAATCGTCTGGGCAGCTAATCGTCTGGGCAACTAATCGTCTGGGCAGCTAATCGTCTGGGCAGCTAATCGTCTGGTCAACTAATCGTCTTGTCAGCTAATCATCTGGGCAGCTAATCGTCTGGTCAACTAGACCATTACAATATTGAGTTATTACACAAAGCCCAGTGATGAAAATAAAAACCTTCCAGAATCTGATATTCACAGACCAATTCCTAATTCTCTGTCCTTTCCTAGTTAAATTACCATTTTTTAAAAAAGATTTTTTACACATATTGTCTATTTTTTTTTTTTTTTACTATTTCAACATGTTTTTTAATGCAAATCATTCATGTTTCTATATGCTTATTATTATTATTATTATTATTATTATTATTATTATTTTACAAATTCCTTTATATTCACATGAAATGATTTTACTACACAGTTCATTTATTTTTACACATGATTTTTACTCTGCATGATTAAAAATTTACTTCCACATGAGGTGTTTCACATGTTCCATGTGTGATTTTTTTATACAAATGATTTAATTTATTTTCGCATGATTTTCTTTTCATGATTCATGTCTGAGTTTTTTTTTTTTTGATATACATATAATTCATTTATTTTCACTTGTAATCGTTAACATGATTTATTTATTTCCATGGTATTTTGTACACAATTCATTTATTTTCACATATTTATTTTACGTGATTTTCTTTTTCATGTGAGATGTTTATTTTCACAATTCTTACACATGATTCAATCATTTTCACATGATCCTTTTTTTTTTACATGATTCATTATTTTCATGTGATAAAAAAAAAAAATTACTTTTTTTTTTTTACATTCGCATGTTAAGTTTCCATGTGGTTTTACTTATTACATCTTATTCACACGGTGTCACACGTCTGCAGTTCAGGTTTAATTAACGTAATTTCCTTTTCACACTTTTGTAAAGCACTCTGAATGACTGTGTGTATGAAGCTGTGCTATGTGAATAAATATGTCATAAATACGTCTTTGCCTT
>CM040991.1:21654858-21680174 GCA_022985145.1 Pangasius djambal
GTAAATACTCTGCCCTAGTCAAGGACTGCCTCAGTGTCACATTTTCCTCTTTTTTCTAATCTCTTGCCCCCCCCCCACCCTCCCGTACTGTAACCAACGAAAAAGACCCCTCACGTAACTGCTCCATTGTATGATGTCGTATGTGTTTGTGACTTTGTTTATTGCTTTGACTGTTCTGTTAATGTTCTTCTATCGCGGATGAGAGAGGACGTTAGCGCCTCGCATGGCTGCTTTAAGGACCTCTTCTCTCCTTATAGGGGGAAGATGTGACCCGTCATTCCATTCATCTCATTGTAGAAATACAATGACAATAAATGCTATCTATCTATCTATCTATTTAAAAGGAGTCTTAAGTACTATTCGGATGAGGTAGTGTTGGAGGACATGATTGTTGTGTTGCGATTAACTGTATAAATCGCAGAGATGGGCGAGTCTTCATGATATATGCATGCTCGTCACACTACAAACACCTCATTTTTAACAACTGATTGTTTTGTCTTTTATTAGAAAGGATGATTTTTGTAGGGGACGTGGCCACACAAGTTGCGCTTGATCATTAGTAGATCACATGTCCATAACATGCACAGTACGGAGACTATATCTGTGCTAGGAACGCATTGTGCTAGAACCCCCCCACTTTTCTGACACACATATATATATACACATACATACACACATGCATATATACAGTATATATATATGAATTAAATAATGAAAATGAGCTCAAAGTGCAGACTTTCAGCTTTAATTTGGGGGTAGTACATCCAAATCGGGTGAACAGCGTAGGAATAACAGAATCTATCTCTATGTGGTCCCCTCTATTTCAGGGACCAAAGTAACTGGATAAAGAAACAAAATCATGCATTTAATTGTCATGTTTAACACTTGGTTGCAAAGCCACTTTAGTCAAGGACTCTTTCAAGAATTCACAAAAAGGTTTTCCATGCTTAGTGGTTTGCACCTCTTTTAAAAAGATTGCCTTCTTTTCACTGTTAACGTTGCGCTTTTTGTCTGTAGCCATGACTAGATAACATTCTGTAAATTAATCAGCAGGTGTAATTAGGTGTAGTCCGAGAAAAAAAAAAGGCTCTTGCATTTCAGCTAATTGTGTTAACACAGTCTGCTGCCGCTGTCAGGTGAGAGGAAAAACCGTAACGTGTTGGCCGGGAGGTCTTCAATCATATATTCGAATAGAAAAGCTGCGGGTCAGTTAACATCTGTCTGAGGGCCACATTTGGCCCTGAGGCTGGACATTGGAGACCCCTGGTATAGGGGATTAGGGTCTAATACAGCAAGTCAAGTCAAGTCAAGTCAAGAGGCTTTTATTGTCATTTCAACTATTTATAGCTGACGCAGTACACAGTGAAATGAGACAACGTTTCTCCAGAACAGTGTTTTATTATTGTTGTTGTTATTATTATTATTATTAAATCATTTATAATAGAGTTTTTTTACACAATTACAGTAGAAAATTGCAACTACTTCCCATCCTAGCTCTTTCCATTCACCTCATATAAATCTCAGAATAAGGAGACAATTATTATGAGCCAAAAGTAATGAGCCAAAAGTGACGATAGACAAGGGGTTTGGAGTGTCTTTTTGTAGAGAGCTCAATTTGATGGTTAACTCATTAAGAGCTGCCTTACTGCCGCCTACTCTACACGCAAGATGGGCTTCATTAAAATTGGACACCTGTAGCATTGACATTGCGTGTTCAAAAGCTGGCCGTAATTATGCCCTTGAATATTTTTTTCGATGACTTACACAGTGTGCTCAGTGAACAGTAGTAGTATTTAGACAAAAAAATAAAATCTTTTAAAAATACAGAACTCTTTTTAAAAGTTCCCTCTGCAGCCAGAACTCTGCAGCCACCATGTCAGTTCCTTTAATGATTAGGGCTTTCTGACAGGTCAGGCCTTAAGACTTCCAACAACACTGAACTGAAATGACTGTTTTGTTTTTTTCAGTCCAGAAAACTTTTCTCAACTCTAAATGAATGCACTGCAAGCAGTGTGGTTCAGATCAACTCCAGCTCTGGTCTTTATTCTGGAAGGCAATGTGATATGCAAATATATGCAAATATATGCTAACCTTTCTTGTGTATACCTTTTTGAAGCTCTATTTTGTCTTCTGGTGGTTCTGTAATACAACATCTCATGATTAAACTGTGATTAAACAGATCAGTAAACTGTAAAAAAAAAAAAAAAAAAAAACATGAGACAAAAAGTATTGGATAAAATGCTGTAGTAGCGGCAATATAGCAAATCCAGATGGTAATATTAGTCTAGAGTTAGGTCCTTAATGACAAAACCTCCAATAATTACTTATAATTGATGCAGTGCCATCTGCAAGGTGAATAATATGTTTATATTAATACTGTATGCTTGTAATAATATGCTAATATGTTATAGTTTCTATAGTAACAGCCCATTCACAGGGACTTGTACAGCGGATTCTCCACACATACGGATTAAAAACGTGTAATTGTTGATGTGGTGAGGTTTTCAGCAAGGAAATGTGTATTTAACATTTATGGAAGGAGTCTCCAGTGTCAGAGCTTTTTTAACAGAGGTAAAGCTGTAACTTTAAGGTTTCCGACATCTTCGGGAGCTTACGCTTTACAATTTCTTGTTAACCACCCTGAAGCTGATTGCTTTCCCATTACACCACATCCCAAAATAAGTGATGTTTCATTTATATTTTATGTTATCTTTGATGTTGAACTTTCATGAGACAGGTTTGTGCTCACATCATAGCAACATTAAACAGTTGTTTTCTTATCAACCTGTCGTTTGTTAATAAGACAAAAAAAATGTAGCTAACAGACAAACCACGAAGCATAAACCTCTATATCCTGAACACTTTCCCGTGGCCGTAAACAAAGCTCTGGGACTGGAGACTCCTTCCATAAATGTTAAAGGTCTTCTTACATTACAGAGTTGTATGTCCTAAATTGTCACAGAGAATTCAATATTTGTGCATTTTTACAGAGTTGACACGGATGTGTCTTTGTCTTTGTGTTATGACTCAGCTTGCATATGCCATTAAGATTGAAGGCAGCAAGATAACAATGAATGTTTTCAATCCATTTTCTCGCTTTCTCTCAGAACGTTTGACATGTCAGTCGGTGAGAACGCATGAATAGAGAGAAGACGAAGGCCGTTTAACATGCTAGTTCCAAAGAAGTGCACCATCTGTCACTTAGCCACTGAATACATTGACTGGCATTAAATGGAGTCAGTCTTTAGGCACGCGAGAAAAGGTTCATGGGACGTAATTGAACTTGCAAGAGATAAATCTTGTATAAATGTTTTTATAATTAACCTTAGGAAAGGATGTTTGAGAATAAAAATCCCGCATGAAGATTGAGGGTAAGAGCTGAAAGCCAAATTGTGTCAAATACGGTGATGTTAATCTTAATTGAGTTTGATGTGGAGTTTTCTCACTAGACGTACTCCTTTTGACTTTTCATGTCTTAATCATCATGTAAGACACGGTACACATACAGTATGAGTGACAGCATATAGAATGGTACAGATACGCTTACTTACGGCTAATAAGACCCATGATGCGTTGCATGCTCTGTGGAACGCTAGCTCTCGGTTCTCATATTCGAACCCCTGCTGTATTATTTGTAATCTTTTGGTCAGCTGGGTCTACGTTCCTTTTCCTTTTTTCAAAAGCTCAAGCATATCACTCTGTTTCTAAGTACGCTCACAAAAGACCTTTATTGCAAAGCAACCTGTTCATCTGGCAATCAGCTCAACAGAAGGTCGACTTGTTTTTTTTTTTTTTTTTTCTAAAATGTAATATCAACAAGGTTATTTTAGCTGAACATTGATTTAAAACACACTGTAGTATTGATTAAATGTTAGCAGCTCATACAGAGCAAAAGAAAACTGTGTAAGGTCAATGGCTATGAAGGTAAGAGTTAAATCAACAACTACAGGGCTGTACCTCCTACAGTTAGAATTGATTTTAAATTCATTTTGTTGAGGGTTTTTTTTTTTTAGTTCTTAATGGCTTTATTAAATGCAAACACCAATCTGCCATAACATTAAAACCACTGATGGATGAAGTAAATAACGATGATTATCTCGTTACAATGGCACCTGTCAAGAGATGGGATATATTAGTCAGCAAGTGAACAGTCAGTTCTCGAGGTTGATGTGTTGGAAGCAGGGAAAATGGGCAAGCGTAAGGATCTGAGTGACTTTGACAAAGGCCAAACTGTGATTGGTAGACAACAGAATCAGAGTGTCTCTAAAACTGCAGGCCTTGTGGGGTGTTCCCGGTGTGTAGTAGTTAGTACCTACCAAAAGTGATCCAAGGAAGGACAACTGGTGAACCGGCGACAGGGTCACGACTCACTGATGCGTGTGGGAAGCGAAGGCTAGCCCGTCCGGTCCAGTCCCACAAAAGAGCTGCTGTAGCACAAATTGCTGAAAAAGTTATTGCTAGCTATGATAGAAAGGTGTCAGAACACACAGTGCATCACAGCTTGCTGTTTATGGGGCTGCGTAGCCACAGACCGGTCAGAGTGCCCATGCTGACCCCTGTCCATCACCGAAAGCACCTACAATGGGCATGTGAGCACCAGAACTGGACCATGGAGCAATGGAAGAAGGTGGCCTGGTCTGATGAATCACATTTTCTTTTACATCATGTGGACGACCCAGGTGCGTGTGCATCGTTTACCTGATGAAGAGATGGCACCAGGATGCACTATGAGAAGAAGGCAAGCCAGTGGGGGCAGTGTGATGATCTGGGCAATGTTCTGCTGGGAAACCTCGGGTCTTGGCATTCATGTGGATGTTACATGTGGATGACACATACCTCCTACCTAAACATTGTTGCAGACCAAGTACACCCCTTCATGGCAACAGTAATTCCTAATGGCCTCTTTCAGCAGGATAATGCTCCGTGCCACACTGCAAAAATTGTTGAGGAATGGTTTGAGGAACATGACAAAGAGTTCAAGGTGTTGACTTGTCCTCCAAATTCCCCAGCTCTCAATCCGATCGAGCATCTGTGGGATGTGCTGGACAAACAAGTCTGATCCATGGAGGCCCCACCTCGCAACTTACAGGACTTAAAGGATCTGCTGCTAATATCTTGGTGCCAGATGCCACAGCACACCTTCAGAGGTCCTGTGGAGTCCATGGCTCGACGGGTCAGAGCTGTTTTTGTGGCACAAGGAGGATCTACACAATATTAAGCAGGTGGTTTTAATATTATGACTGATCGGTGTATATCTCTGAAAGTCAGGAAGACTGCGTTTTAGGTTTTAAAATATTTCTGTTCAACAATATCAACATTTTTCTTTAGGAAATTAATCATAATTTTACATACATGCCAACCTCGAAGAGGAATAACACAATACATTTTCAAAAGAATTTTTTTTTACCTATTTCTTGCTTAATGTTTCGCATAGAAAGTATGAAATGTTTCCACATGGCCGACATTTTCACTGTTGATCTGCTGCTCAGACTGTTTGAATGATGTGACTGCAGCCTTACTAGCTTTACTGGCAGATTAGCAAAGCAAGCTAACTGTACTAGCTACGCACACTCACCAGAGGCACCAGCAAACTCTGCTGCTTCCTACCAAGACTTCTTTTGTGAAATGTGAAAGGTTGTGTATAACAGGATAAAAAGAAACCGCAGTTATCATTTTTTCTTCCATTTTTGCACATCAAACTGTAAATGGGATGTAATTTCAGGTTGTCATTTGACACTTGTATCTAATTGATGCTCTACATGAGCATGCAGGTGATCAGTAGCAGGTTAAAGACCTTGCTCAAGGCACCAACAGTGGTTCTCTTACCGACCTGAGGTATAATCACTAGGTCAGAACCTTTAGCTGAATGTCCTGAGGCATAAAAGAACTTATTAAAACATTTATCATATTACTTTTGAGGAAAAAATCTACACTAATAGATATTTTACTGAGTTCGACAAACCACTCGAAGATGTCTTGTGAAGTTTAAAGCTTTCATGGACTCCCACACACACACACACTCATTAAACTGCAAATTGTGCCCTTGACAAAAATATAATTCAATTACCAGAAATAAAAGGGAGGGATTACAGTTGGTCACTTATCTCAGGGCTGCTTTCTTGCCTCGTTTTAGGAAACACTCCGTGCTAATTGGCCGTGTGTGTATCGGTGCCAGTGCGATGGCTAAGCCCTACATTTAGTGCCTGGAATTAAAAATGAGCCTCCTTGTCATGATGAAACAGTCGGGGCTTTTCTTTATAGGAAAACAAACAGGCACATTCATTAGGAGGCAGAACATCTCGATGGGAGCCTCCTAGTGGAGCGAATGTGTGGGATGCTTGAAGGAATGCGATTTTCATTGCACAGGTGAATTTTTCATAGATGCCATTTATTCACAAGCCTTTGATATACTTTGGCTTTTGCTTTGTTTAAAACAAGTTAAAGAAGTCCTACATGGTTTTCATTATTGCACTGGTATGTGTTCAGCTTTAAGCTTTAATTAAATGTAGTAGAGCTGACTTGAAAGCTTTGTATTTAGGATTCACTTTCTCTCCATACCGCCCTCTGTCCTTCATTTATTCTTCAGTCTCACTGAAGAATGCTGAAGAAAGCTGTTTGCTTCCTCTTTCTACACGGTGTGTGTGTGTGTGTGTGTGTGTGTTCACTACTGTGTATGTGCACTTGGATGGGTTAAATGAACAGCACAAATTCCGAGTATGGGTCACCATACTTGGCCACACGTCACTTCACTTCACTTAAAATTGATCTCAGTGTCGCAGTGTTGATCTAAGGTCCTTTTGGTTTATTCTTCTTCCTTTCCCTTTTCCCAAAAGGATTATGAATTAAAAGTCTCTGAAGCCAACAGGATGTTTAGGGTTGGGCTAGGGTTGGGGTTTTGCCCTGAGAAAGGACTGGGCAAAGGTTGGGGTTTGCCTAAGGTTAGGACTGGTCTAGAGTTGAGGTTTTCCTAGGGTTAAGTTGAGGCTTGGTTAGAGCCAGGAATGGGCTAGGGTTGGGGTTTGCCTAGGGTTAGTGCTAAAGTCGGTATTTGCTTCCGGGTAGGACTGGGCAGGGGTTTGCCTAAGGTTGAGGTTTGGCTGAGGTTAAGGCTGGGTTAGGGTTGGGGTTTTGCATATGTTTAGGGTTTGCTAGGATTAGAACTGGGCTAGGGTTGGGATTTGCCTAGAGTTAGAGCTACGTTTGGACTTTGCTTCATGTTAGGACTGGGCTAGGTTTGGGGTTTGCCTTGTGTTAGGACAGGGCTAGGGCTGTGGTTTGCCTCAGGATAGGACTGGGCTATGGTTGGGGTGTGCCTAGGGCTGGGGGGGTGTTTGCCTAGGATTAGGACTAGGCTAGGTTTAGGGGTGGCCGATAGTTTGGTTTTAACTGAAGGTTAGGCGTGAGTTAGGTTATAGTTTGCCTGGGTTAGAGTTTGCCTTGCATAACATTTTAGTTATTTCCATGGTTTAGCTCAGGTTAGGGTTAGGATAGAGTTAGTGGGTTGGGGTTTGTTTAGGTTGAGCTAAGGTTGGACTAGCATTAAGGTTAACTTAAGCTTTGCTTTATAGAAAGAGTTAGGCATAGGATAGAATTTGATTAGAATTAGGTTTGGACTGGGTTTAAAGTTAATCTAGGGTTACATTTGGCAAGGGCTATTTGGTTTGGGTCATGTTAAGTTTAGAGGTTGCCTCGGATTGAGGATGGGCTGGTGTTTCTCCTTATGCTTACAACTTTGTTTTCATGCAATTTCACAAAATACAACCACATCACTCTCATTTTAATTATTGTACATATTTATTATAAGATCAGGTTGTTAAATACAGTTCACTGAAACACAAAGTCCCATTTTGGAAAGTAGTGGTTAATCAGGAATTTCTGATTTGCATGCTGATAATCATTCAAAAACTCCAAGAACCCAATGATACAAGTTCAGTGGTGCTACAACTGTGAGCGCCAAAGAAAAGAAGACAGTTTGGAGCTGTATAAAAGTTTCAGGAAAAAGTTTAGAACTGGGTTAATGGTGTTGGAGTTTCTGATGGTGCCAGACATGAGACACTGAACAGTTTGAGGCTGAAGGCTGTTTATCTGTCGCAGGATAATGAAAAGATGATCGAGGCCATGAACTGGGAGCGAGTGCAGGCCGTATCCTCCTCTTTATACATGCATGAGGTGGCATCTGGATCTGTCTCACGGTCAAAAGCCAATGCAGATGGCGGTTTGGTCCCAAAATCGGTTTATAGGCTGTTATGAGAACGCAATGGAGATCCATTAAGGAAGGAAGAAAGCATTTTTTTCCATATCTGAACTCAACTGCAGTGCTGTTATTATCTCACTGAGATGATGAGAGTGTGTTGCAGTGGTATTAAGGTCCACTTTAAAAAGCAGGTTTTCAACTCCTACGTTTTTGGTCAAGTGAAGTGTGCAGTTTGATCCATTGTAAAGTCATTGCTATAGCTGGGGGGTTGGGTGATGCTGACATATCGGGCCATACATCCAGGAAATGAGCAGCATTACCCAGAATGTCTATTCATCTCAACCTGGACATCATCCAGATTGACCATCATCTGAACACCAGCCCATTTACAGAATGGGCTCGGAGTCAAATTAACAGTGGAGGTTATATAGGAGGCATATCAGTCAAAATTATTTCAATACTTCTGCGCCTTTTTGATACCAAAGTTTAACAGTCAGTGAAAATACCCCTATTTCAAATAGTGTGGTGATTTATATCATTTTTTCATCACAGACAGGGTGACTATTTTACTTTTAAGTTAGTCAGGTGATGGAATAAAAACCTAAAAATGTCAATATTTCTTTTTCTTTATAATTGCAATGATTTTATGACAACAAACAGAACAAAATACACAACAAGCAAAACGATAAACAAAAACAAAACAGTGAACCCAAAAAAAACAAACAATAAACACAACAAACAGAACAAAAACACAACAAGCAGAACAATAAATACAACAAGTGGAACAATAAACAAACAAAACAAAAAAAAACATAAACAGAATGATAAATGTGATGAATGGAACAAAAACACAACAAATGGAACAATGAACATGATAAACATAACGAAATCACACACTAAAGGAAATAAATGCAACTAATAACAAAAATAAACTAAATAATATATGCAACAAACAAAACATTAACCAATCAGAAGAATAAGTACAATAAACAGAACAAGAAGCTACAAAACAGTAAACTGAATCAAGCAATAAACACAACATATGAAACAAATGGAACAGTAAACATCATAAGCGTAATGAAGACATGGCAAACAATAACAACAACTTGCAACAAATGAGACGAAAATAACAAACAAACCTAATCCACAACCCCAATCAATAAACACAACAAGTAGAACAATAAAAACAACAAATAGAACAATAAACACAACAAAAATGCAACAAGCAGAACAGTAAACACAACAATCAGTACTACAGACCCAACAAACCAAACAATAAACAGAAAAGACGGGACAAGGAACACAACAAACTAAACCATAAACACAACAGAACAAATAGAACGATACACACAAAGAGACTAAACCATAAACACAACAAACTAAACCATAAACACAACAGAACAAATAGAACGATACACACAAAGAGACTAAACCATAAACACAACAAACTAAACCATAAACACAACAGAACAAATAGAACGATACACACAAAGAGACTAAACCATAAACACAACAAACAGAACAATAAACATCGCTACATAATTTACGTAAATGCATGTGAATGGCCGTAATAGAGGATCTACAAAACATGACTAGTCGCCTACTTTGCTGAGTTACTGGTTAACTAGTAAACATCCGGTTGTTTCACCTCAAACCTGTTTAGATTAATAATAAAGTTCATCCTTGCTTTAATGGTACAGCACTGCCTCGGCTGTGGTACAGCTCTGTCTCTGTGCTGTGAATCTGCACTGGAAAATAAAATGACATCAAGTCAACGCTGACATCTTCCTCCTTCTGTTTTCGTTTTCCACGCATTATTACCTCCTGACCAGCTGCCAGGAGGAGCGCCGGGGATTTAGATATGCTAGCAAAATGCAGGGTGAAATTCCATGCTAGTTTAAGGCTCACAGGTTTTCATGGACAAGTGAAACAAAAAACACAAGCCATCTGTCATGGAAGTGTTGACGATAATGATGATGATGATGATGATGATGATGATGATGTAACATCAGTACGGCTCTTCATCACATGTGAATAATCACATGATTCATATATGAACCTTATATATGATTTTTAGACCCTTTACATTACTTTATGCTATGTATTTTTTGTACAATTAATTCGTTATTTTTAAAGATTTTTACAAAACTTAATTATAGTCACATGATTTTTTCCCACATTTATTTTCACAATGATTTTTTTATTTTTTTTTTAACACATGATTAATTTCTTTTTACATGATTCACTTTCACATGTGATTTTTTTTTAATGATTCATTTTTCAGATGTGGATTTTTTTTTTTACACATTAATTTATTTTCTTGTAATTTTTATTACACAGGATTATTTTTTTTTTACACACAAATCATTTATTTTCACGAGTGATTTTTAGACGTGGTTTTTACACACTTCATTTATTTTCACATGATGTTCACATGATTCATTTGTTCCATGTGATATTTTTTTTTTTTACATATGATTCACTCATTTTCACTAGATGTTTACACACAATTTACATAATTATATAATATATGCACATGTAATTTATTTTTAGACAATTAGTTTGTTTTCATGTGTAATTTTTTCATGATTCGTTTATTTCTGCGTGTGTTCTCTTCACAGTTCATTCATTTTCACGTGTGATTTATACAATTCATTTTTCATATGTGATTTTGTTTACGCATGATTATTTTCACATGCACGTTTTTTGTGGTTTTGTTTATCGCTTGTTAATTGTTCAAATGACATCACATTAGATCACATGTGCAATATCAGGCCGTAACTTTAACTAGCAGTTTGACATTTTGCATGTGATCACATATTACTCACAAAATCCTGTGTGACCCTCTAATCTCAAATTCTTTAGGAGAAAGAATGAGAAAACACACTCACACACACACACACACACACACACACACACACACATACACACACACACACACACACACACACACATGTAGCAGCCAAAAATATAAGTGGGAACACAGAGCAACCCATCAGTGGAGGTCTGACACAGAAGAAGTGGGCTGTGAAACAGAGCCGCTCTGAAACCACACACACACACACACACACACACACACACACACACGCACACACACACGCACACACACACCAACCACCTACACATCCTTCCTCCACAAACACAATCATAAGAAGGAGGCCATGGCAAAATAATCCTGCTCAGAAAAAGCAGGAGACAAAAAAAAGAGACAAAATGAGAGCGAGTCAACGAAAAAACCCATCGCCGAACACGATTTTTGACACCTCCGACACTCTGAGCTCTCGTCTCAGCCCTGATAGCGACGCATTCAATGAACAAAACAGTGATTTCCGGACAATGAGCCTGATTAGCTTCAGGCTCAAACTCGAGCACTTGTCTTAGATTTGAGTCTCAGCTTGAACACTCAGATGTACTCCATCTCCATCTTTATCACTGATGAAGTGGTTTCTCTCTCTCTCTCTCTCTCTCTCTCTCTCTCTCTCTCTCTCTCTCATTCTCTTTCAGTTTTCCCATTTGAGAGATGTTTAAATCTCTAGTTCTAGCATTAAAATTTACACCAAATTAACAGTAATAAAATGCAATCAATTCATAATACAGGAACAGATTTTAATAATCCCAGCACTTTAGAGAAGACGTTATGAACTAATGATCTCCGGCTTCATGCAGACAGAACGTTCGTGATCTTATTATAAAATATTACTCACTCAACAAAGTAATCAAAGTCACACGTACAGCTCAGCTTTAAAGCAAATCTCCCTGAAGCAAATCTTTATAATTAGCTTGTGAACTTCAAGCGAGATTTACAATGAAATCCTGAACTTGCTTTTTTAGTTTCGTCAACATGTTGCTCTCTTTCTCTCTCTCTCTCGCTTTCCTACATTACCCGTAGTGCCGTTCGACTACCTGCTAGCAAGAGTGGCGCAGTGGGATTCAGCCCTCGCTTCATTTCTATCTAAAGAGAGCAAAATTTTTTTTAACTAATTGTGAAACTCATTGTAACTGTGCTAACGATCACAATGCCCCCCTGTGACGCCCAGTCGCTAATGTGGATAATGAAAATACAGCTCCAGTCAAATCAAACATACAGAATTAGCACCAGAATTGCTAAATACAACACAGATATTTCAGTATAAACATATTTCATGCATTTCAGTGTAGGGTTTTAGGTTTACGTTATGCAAATTTTAATTTATTTTTTTATAACATCAGCCAAACGCAAATAGAAGGTTATTAATTTGTAAAATCAAGTACAGTTCGTTTTTTTTATTATTATTATTATTATAAGGCTCTACATATCTGGGATATGGGACATATCTGTATTCATATTATGCAATCTCATAATCTTATTAAACAACAGATAAATGTAACCAATAAACGAATAAACTCATCAGAGAAAGACATGGTTTAAGATGACACGTGAAGCCCGACTTCCCTTAAAATTTCATTAAAACGCTGCAATGAAATGTTTCTATATTAAATGTAGAAATGTGTCGGCGTTATTCATCGCTCTTGGAGAGAGTCAGTATTTAGTGAATCAAATTATCAAATATTTCGCTTCAATATTGTGCTGTTCGTTCAGTTAACGCAAACCGTTTGCGTGAAAATGACCTTTAAAGCCGCTGATAGAACTCCACTGATGCACGGCTTCTATGGGCGTCTATGGCAGATTCAAATACACTGTGTTTTAATGTGAGGAGAGACGAATGCTCATTGGATAACAGGATTTAATACATCATTCTGAGCCACGCCCGGATGTCATGTATCTCCGGGGGGGAACGGGAGTGTGGGTGGGTGAGTTTTGGACAGAAAAAATCATCTCGATGTCTTCGCTCATCCCACCCGGACACACGGCTTCTCCTTATGATATAATGATTGGTAGATCTCTCAAAGGGGCGGACCCTCATAACCAACTGAAATGGTAATAAACATGTCTGACGTCTCAAACTTAAACATATCAGGGCCAGATGGACTCGCAGAGTGTTTGGAGCTCGAGGAGTCAGTCAGTAACCCATAACAACCCATAACAGTGTTATACAACTAGTACAAGTTGTTGTTTTATCTTTGTAAATGGTACATATTATAAATAAATTGTAAGCATAAAGTATAAACACTACTAATTTTGCCGACTTGATTTTGGAAAAGTTTTATTTTGATGCTCTTGCTTAGGAGGAGAGATTGAGAATTGAACAGGAGGCCAGAGCAACAGATGAAACAGAACTCACACACAGATATACTTCAATAACACACACCTGTGCTTCTCTTTATTCTAGAAACCACCAGCTTGCCGCTGATGATCATTTCTGCCTTTCGGTCATTTTTATTTTTTCTGATTGTGTTCTCTAACATCTGTGATAAAAGACTGTATTTCACTTTTTACGACCTGAGCTCGTTCCAAAACAACATCTTTGACATTCCATTGCAAAACCTTATTAAAAATATTGTAGAAAATACAATACACGTTTCTGTCCAAGCACACACACACGTCTTCCACATATGCTAGCTGACCTTCAGCTCCAGTTACACTGGAAACTTCAGCTTATTTAGCACATTGCATGAAGGTAGCTGATGTCGGTAAAGTTTAATACGCGATGCTAACCAAAGCAACAGCTCACCATACTGAGGCTTTAACTCTGTTCTTATCTGTCAGAGTGTACGTAAATATAACATGGATGTTGATTGGTCAAGGCGGCCTGTTGCATTCATCCTGGATGATAATTGGCCGGGAGATTAAGAGGCTTAGCTTTGAGTTTAAATAATTCAATTTCGAGACCTGATCAAAATAAAGCCTGAGGAAAGTCTACACTTCAGGCACCAGATGCTTAGCAGAAATGTGTGAGACAGGGGAGATAGATTAGCATCTCTGACCCAATTTGTCAGCTATCTTCAGTTTTAAATGCTTCAAATTAAATACAGCATGATAATGATCTACAAATTATGCTATGCAAGACAAAACCTGTGGAGATTTCAGCATTTCACAGCTCAAGATCCAACCTGCGGGAAAGATGTGCAGGTAAACAGTTAGCTAGCTGAGTGAGCTAGACTAGCTAGGCAGATCATTTACTGATATGTTTTACAGTATGAAAGCTCTGTATTAAATTTAAAATGTCACTTTGATGTTCAGTAACAATTTCCTGTTGTGTTAAATATATCTACATTTTGCTAAAGTCTATAGGTAACGCTCAGGATGATGTGTAGGCGGTGTCTGTGATAGACGGCTAAGTATGTAGCTAGAAACATGAGTAAGCTAGCTAGTTAACGAACGTAGCAAAGTACTGAAAGCTCAACAGCGTTTTGGCTAATTTAGCTAGCCAGCTAATGTTATGATTCTTTGCATACTGTTGATAATGAAGGTGGTGTTCACTTCAGCATAGCTCACTCGGTTAGTTAGCATAATTGTAAAAAAAATTTCCTCAGATATAGAACGCTTTCCGATTAGTTATGACAGTCGTAGAAATTTTAAAAAAGTCATTTGTGAGGTAATTACTCAAGCAGTTTTTCACCACACAGTGTACATATTTACTCTTACTTGAGTCATTCTCATGATCACTACTTTTAATCAATGTTTTGGTGTTTGGAAATATAACTTTTAGTCTTTGGTTATTCTTTTAATATTACAGTAAACACTTTGCAGAAAAATAGGAACACCACAGGAGATGTCTGTATCCTGCAGTGAAGACGTTTATGTGCTTAACTCATTTCCGACCAGATAAAATCTCACACATAAGACATGAATTGTTTTATTCAAAATCAGCATGGCGTGCATTTTTTGAATTTCTGTTCTGTAATTTTTGAGGGTTTTCGTCCCTGGTTATATACCTACACGTGTTCATAAACAAAACAAATAATAGCTTGCTGGATGAACAATAAAGTATTGCGATAAATATATGTCCCGCTAACACGCCAGCACGGCTGCTCCATCCATTTCTCTCCCGCTGATTTGTATCCAAAGTTGTAACAATGTGTTAGACGTGATTGTTTTGCTCATTAGCTAGTCTCCATTCTCACACTCGCAGGAGAATGGCGCCCATTAGCAGCACTGCACCATGGGATGTGAATTCATAAATCCCAAGCTGTCAAGCATCTCACGTACTGGTTTTCAAAACAAGGCTTGGAGAACGCAACACGACGTACGACAATGATAATTAATATGCTCGCTCATGCACAATTTCATGACAGCACGCAAAGACGTTCATACGAGCGGTTTTAATCCAGAGCTAATTGAACATCTGTGCGCTCGAAATGCCAGCGTATGGATTTTTTTTTACCTTAAGTCCCACACACATCATGTTATTAATTAGTGAGCAGATTGCTCAGAACAAGGCACTGATGCCGTCTACATTTAATGTATATGTTTAGCTAAACACTGGTGTTTCAGCCTCAGTAATGAATCACTGCAGGTATTTTAAAGGGTAGAAACGTGGCTTTCATCCATCTGTTCATAATAAAGTGCAATAAAATCCCACACGATACTTTCACACTGTTTAGAACTGGTATGTAAAGTTTTTTTGTTTGTTTGTTTGTTTGTTGTTTTTTTTTCAAGGTCTTCCTGAGCGTCGTGTAGTTATTTTCAAGGTTATAAAGCATTAAGGTGTTAAAATGGAAATTAAAGTATTTATACGAAAATGCCAGAACCACATGAACAAATGATCATTAAATAGATACACATTCAACAAGTAAGAAATGAAACATTCCATGTTGTGCTGTTTTAGGAAAATAATCAGTGACAGGTTGGCGTGATGGAGCAGAGTTAGTACTGCCGCCTTAAAACTGATAATAAGTGCTTTATTCCCATTATAACATAGAAATTCACCAAAAAGCTACCATTTCTACTTATTAAAGAACCACACTTATTTGTCCATTTTTAGTTACCTTTGATTTTAGATGTTAGTTCCTGTTCTCACTTACGTTATAGCAGCTATAAACAGTCGTTCCCTCACCAGCCTCTCTCTTTTCTCTCTCAGAGTTAATAAGACAAAAAAAAAAACAAAAAAAAACGGCTTGCCATGTTAGCAAGAAACCGCAAAGAAGCCTAAACTCCTCTGTCCTGAAGATATCTGAAAGGTTACAGCTTTACCACTGACTGTTACAAAGCGCTGACACTGGAGACTCCTTCCTTAAATGCTACAAAAACATTTGTTCTCCTTCCCCATATCAATGATTTTTTTAATCCGTTTATGTGGAGCGTTTGCCATACATGTCCCTGTTAATGAGCTGTTACTCTAGAAACGATAAAGTATTTAAATGAGTGCATTAATATAAGCCTGGGAGTTGGAGCTGCACTAATGTCAGAGCTGCTTTTATAGAAAATTAATCAACACTTTTAGACCAATCATTTAGTTCATTAATGAAACATGTTAAAATGCAAAACTTCGGGAGGATTTATAGGGATAAAACGATCCCGTCTTATTAAGTTGTAAACCTTGTTATGAATTTGCAAGCGTGCGCGCTGATCTTGCACAAACTCCATAATAATTATCAAAGGTGAGATAAGATGTGCGAAGGTGTAAGACCACTCGATTAGGGGGTCTAAGACTATGTGGAAAATATAGGGACATCAGAATTCATGAAAATTCTCTAAATTTTTATTTATATCTCAAAAAAACCCTGTCTTTATGTTGCATGGGTTCCTGTGTGATTAAGTCACGTCGCGTTTTTATGACAAGATCATAAAAAAAAGGATAGAATTCTATATATAAATTATATAATATACTGCAATTCTTTGATATAAAAATATCTCAGGTTTATTGTCAAACTGACACACGACAATTTGAAATGTTTTATTGTATAATAATAAATCTTCATAATCATAATTATCTTTTATCTAAATCCAATTTTCTGTTTTTATGTGTTTTTTGGGTTCAGTGTTTATGTTTACATGAAAAAAAGAATGAACAGGTCACACGATCCGGTACTTTTATTATTATTTTTTTTATTTTGCCAAAATCATGCCAGAACCCCCAGGGTTAAACACCGATCCCACTGCCTCCATGCAAGCTCAGTTACGCATTGTGTAGCCATGGGGGTGTGTTTAAATGTTTAATCCTCAATAGTGACTCATAAGTTCTTCTTAAACCCTAATTATGGCTCAATGACTAAAGCAAGGCATTAAAGGCCTTTTTTAGTGCTTTAGATCACTGTGTGCTTACAAAATGGTGTTATAATTGCAGATATTGAAGAGCGGCAGTAGAGTAATAAAAATCAGTAATGCATGTCATCTTTTTTATTCCTAATGTTTGTATGCAAAGCAGCCTTGATTAGGACTTTTAATGTGATGTTTTTGTCCGTCTCGTCCTTTTCAGAGGTGCGCTCATTTAGAGCTAAACCTCAAACTGGGAAAAGTCGTGGCCCAAAATAAATAAATAAATAAAACAGACAGACAGACAGACAGACAGACAGACAGATAGATAGATAGACAGACAGACAGACAGATAGATAGATAGATAGATAGACAGACAGACAGACAGATAGATAGATAGACAGACAGACAGGTAGATAGATGGATAGATAGATGGATAGATAGACAGACAGGTGGATAGATGGATAGATAGATAGACAAGAATTTTAATAATACTTACATAAATAATTACATAAATAGATACAGGGATAACGAACGGTAGATAAATAGAAATAAAACTAACATTACAAATATAATATAATATAATAATATATAATATAATAAATAAAAAATAAATAAATTGAAAATAAAACCCAAGAAAATAAATAAATAACTAAATAAACATTTAGTAATAAAGTGTGCCCAAGGTTGGCTTTTATTTTGCATGATTTGCTGCTCAGAAAATATGAAAGAAAAAAAACAATATCTTTTTTTTTATAAGCACGCAGAATCTATAAAGTGTTTTGAAGGTGGCTGACAGTATAAAGATTTAGACTGCCTCTCCACATGACTGCCCTCTCGTACCTGAAAGGTGAGACGGTAATACATCTCAGAGCTCAAACCGTCCTCCTGATGACACTGATCATGCTGTAACACTACAAGCCTTCAAGCTCCTCACTAAGGATCTCATGAAATCTCTTAGAAATCGCTTATATGCACCGAATTGCAGGGGTTTTATCTACGTCTTTAGTGTCAATGGCAAGAGAAGAAATCATGAGAGAAGTTTAATGTGAACATTTCATTTCGCTAAACATGCGACTCTATTTCCAAAGACATCTTGACCTTAATCTAAAAATGAATGTGTGTGTGACCTGCAACGTCTCAGTCAGCGTCACAATCAGCGGGTTTATAGAACACCGAGTCTCTTTAGCAGTCGGGAAAACTTTTCAAAAAGAGCGTCTCTAAGGTCAGTTATTCAGCGCTCACGTACCGAACGTTTTGTCCAGAACTACCTTGGAGCTGAAAGAGAATTCACACAATTTCAGGCAGTAAGCAAACTGTTTTTTTAGATGTACATTTAAATATTTATATTGTAATATTTTCAGGGACATTGGCGAGGTGATACAGCGCAGGGTCATGGTTTAAGCTTTTAAATTTCTTTTAATGAAGGCTCCAATATACAAATCATCAATCAGTCAATTCATTCATTTTCACGTAACGTTAGTCTACTTGGCTAGTTACTCAGGGAGTAAATAATTTAGGTTGAGGGGGTTCAGCTGACATTAAAAAATTTATTATTATTGTTTGTTATTTATTATTTTATTAATTTGAAAACTGAAAATGCTGAGTTACAAGTGTATTAAAGTAAATGTTATCCCATGATTATGATTTTGTGACCTTGATTAGGTTTTGCACAGGACTAACTGCCAGAACACAATACGATGAGATAAAATGCAAAGTAAAGGGTGTGCTGGATCGAGTGCTATTTTATAAGCTGCTGAATAATGCGTTTCTGAGTAACTTTCCTCAAGTAAATATAGACACAGCTTTCGGATGTAAGTCTCCAGGTCTAATTATTCATATAATTTATTCATATCATATGTGGTAGAGGGGGCGTGGTCAAGTGTCAGCTGTGGATGGAGAGGAGGCGGGTTGGACCGGCAGGTAACGCGTGATGATACTCACCTGTGTCTCATTACCACCAGCTTATTTATGAGGGTTTTCAGTGACTTCCGTGAGCCAGAGAGAGAGAAAGAGACAGACAGACAGACAGACAGACAGACAGACAGTGAGTGAGTGAGGGAGGGAATGAATGAGGCATGAATGTGAGTGAGTTTTTTTTTTCTTTTTTTTTTTTTTTTTTCTTTTGAGTGTTTGAAATTGCGCTGAAAAGCTGCTGAGAAATAAAAGTGAGCCTGGAGCTCTGCTGAAATTCTGCCTGCCTCTCGAGTCTTCCTCCTCACCCATACACACCGGATTCTACATCGCATTTCATCAGTGTTCTACTCTTCGGGGAGTCTCTTTGAGTCCTGACCTCTCTGTTTTGTTTGCTAATATTGACAATAATTAGTGCACACGACGCAAAAATGATCGCTTCCGTGACAGACTTTGCACATGACGTAATTCCCACCATTATTTACATGCAAAAGTATTCTATTGAACACACAATTCATCTGATATTATTTTGGATTTTAAGGGAATAAATAGGCAATTAGCTGCACGTGAGACTGATCCGAGATCTGCCCCTGCTGGGCAGGAGGTTAATTAGTATGACACACACACACACACACACACACACACACACACACACACATATTAGTATGTACAGAAGGAATCTTTGTTTTTCCAGTTAATTGGAAATATTAATGATGATTCATAATTAAAGATGCAGCAGAGACATGTCCCACTGATTGCATCTTAAATAGTCAATTAAACTGAAAGAAGGATTTTTTGCTCCCCTCCCCTCACATCATCTCTCCCACATAATGACATAATTACGTGACTCACTATATAGACCTTGAAAAATCCCCATGAAAAGGTTGGAGAGCCATGATTTGATTACATGTGATGACTTATTTCTGTTGGAGCTCTTGATTGATTTATGCAACAGCCAATGCCGTTTGAGATATGCCATGCCACACCCCCGCCCAATTTGAAAAAATCCTGCCAGTAGCTTAGCCAACTAGCTAAATATAGCCTTTCTTTGATCCTGAGCTCGGGTTCCTGTCAATGTTCTCCCCGTGTCCATGCGGGTTTCCTTCCTACAGTACGTGTAGATGACTCGAAACTGCCCCGGGTGTGAACGAGCGTGTGTGGTTTTGCATTCCATTAAGGTCGTATTCCCAACTCATGAACAGCGTTCCCGGGATGGGCTCTGGATCTACCTTGACCGTGACTAGGACAAAGCTTTTACTGAAGATGAATGAATGAACAATTTATGAAACAAACAAACAAAAAAAAAAGTTTCATGGCAAGACTCTACAGGTAGAAATGATGATTTTGATCAATGATTTTTGAATAAATCATCAGAGGGAAAATCCAGTGGAGAGAATGCTGGCAGCCTCCCCTCACTGTGATTACCAAACTGTGGTGTTTTATCAACATCCGCCTTTTATTTAATTTCCTTTTGGATGTTTCCTCTAATCTGTTCCCTTTCCAAGTTGGATACCTTGGATTACAATAATTTTGATTTCCATTCCACTGTGAAAACTCAAACCGTCACTTTTTCACACTCAGCCTCCTGGTTCCCGTCGAAATGAGGAAGATCGTAGCAGCAGGTTGTGTTTTTGAGGGACGCGGCAGTAAGTCTTCCCTCGCAGTCAACAAATTAACCTCTAAGGATCACCGAAAGAAGTACTCAAAGTCTCTCCAGGAAGCACAGCCACAGTTTCAGTGTACGATCATCAGTAATAATTCAGGAAAATCGCAGCGAATCTTTTCCTCTATTAACCATCTCCGGAACCCAGAAAAAGCACAACTAACTGAAGCCACATTGGAGCAGTGCAATAACATTTTCCCTACAAGAAAAAAAAAAAACCCTACTGTCACACTGTATTAATGACACTTCATGGGGTGCCTGCCTCTCTGTTCCTTTAATGAGGTTACACAGGGTGAAATTGAGTGCATCATCAGAAGAATGAAGTCATCCACCTGTGCCTTGGATCCCTCTCCTCCAGCCTTGCTGAAATTGTTTATCCACATTTGAAGTCCCAAATTGTTAACAGCTCTCTACAATCTGGCTTTTGCTTAAAGCTGCCATCTGTAGGCCTCTTCTCAGGAAGCACACATTACACCCAGACATTTGGTGCAACTCCAGTACAGACCCATTTCAAATTCTTTCATGTAAGGTTTTGGAGAAAGCTGCAGGATCACTTCATCTCAAGTTACAGATGACCTGCTGATTGTAGCCGATAATCAATTCTTGCTCTAAGCGGTGTAAGTGGTTGCTTAGGGACTGCATCAGGCAGTCTCAGGGGGGGGGCTCCTTGTGGTGTGAAAAGAATAGGAACTATAATTTGCCTAACTAAATTACGTAACCTACTTCAGGAGATCACAAAGAAGCAGCAACCATGAAGCATATATGCATGAATTGCAAAAAGTAAAAACTGCTTTCACTGCTTCTCACTTTCTTGCTTCTGAATGTTGATGTTGTTGAAATGGAAAAAGTTAGTAGCTAGCTTGCTAGCTAGCTAGTATTTAGAGTAAGAAGTGTTAGGCCAAGGCATGTTAAGTGACTAGCTTGTTACTATTAGCTATTACAGCATTAGACTGTTGACCTTAAAGATAATCATCACTCAGGTGGTCGAAACCTCAAAGATGTATAATTCTTTGCAGAACTATAGCAACTCTAATCAAATGATCGCAACCAATGAAGTAATCATTTCCCTGAGTTCAAACCTTTCATCGTGCTGAGTAACCTAATGGTGTAATGGTTATTTAAGGTATCCAGGTAATAAAATGGCAATAAACTGT
Organism: Pangasius djambal; assembly: GCA_022985145.1. Lineage (NCBI taxonomy): Eukaryota > Metazoa > Chordata > Actinopteri > Siluriformes > Pangasiidae > Pangasius > Pangasius djambal. Next base: position 21,676,860 of record CM040991.1, read on the forward strand.
GGGAAAAAAACACCAGGAGGGCCCCAGAATAGCCATGGATGCTGATGTCACTCAACTGTACTGCCCCGACTAAAGCCTCCATAATGCTATCTACCTGCCTCGGAGAGATAAAGTTCAAGATGGAAAATATTTCTCCAAATCAGAGGAAATGTTATTTTAGCTGTACCCATCACCCACATAACCTTTTCTGGCCAAAATATTCCTCTCTTTGAATCAGTCAAATCTGGTTTAAGGTTTGATTCCCAGTTAACCTTCAATGCCCAGATCATACATTCTAGCTCAAAGAACATCTCCAAACTCCGCCCCATCTTAAAGGTCCTGGATGCAGAAAAACTCATCCGTGCTTTTGTTTCCTCGAGTTTAGATTACTGCAGTGCGATCCTCATCAGGATTCCTGCCAAGATTCTCCACAAAATCCAGTCTTGCCAGGATCCTGATGAGGGATGAACACAGCTTTCCCGTTCTCCTTTAGGAGGCGTGTGGAGGAGAGGGCGTAGTCAAACTCCAGGTTATGAATGGAGGGTGGAGAGAGGGGAATGAGTGGTAAGGATGAGCCTGCTTTGTGTTGCAGTGAGCAGCATGGAGAAGATAAAGGGGGAGATGAGAGAGCGCGTAGAGGAGAGAGAGAGAGAGAGAGAGAGAGAGAGAGAGAGAGTGCCACACAGCAAGAGCCGAGCTGAACTGTGTGTGTGTTTTTGCGTTTCTGTTTGTGCATGTCTCTGTGTGAGATCGCGACTTAGAAAGCCCTGGAAAACATTCGAAGAAGACCGAATGGAAAATGAAGAGCCGGTTAAGTTGTCCCAAGCCTGCCTCCTGATTCCTCATTTTCCTGACAATCCACAAGAACGTCACAATGTGATATAAACTCCTCCTCCTGACCCTGGGGAAATGCCCCACCTCATCTCATCTCCACCCACAACCTACCATCCCATAATAAGCTCCTACAAGGACCAAACTTTACACTGCAGAGGATCAGGTCTTCTGCTCAGCATCACCTCAGCTGTAGAACAGTCTTCACGATCGTGAAGCCATCATATGATCATTTTTAAGAGAATTTTGAAAATGTTTCATTTTTTTTAAAAACGGTTTGCTTTGTGGTTTCGCCGTTAATATTTTAGGACCAATTAATTAGCGCTGTTTTGTCTTTTTTTGCAGCATGCAAACCAATTCATTTTACTATTCCACTTCTTGTAACTTAGCACCATTTATCTGCCTGTGAAATATTTTACCCTGCACTTAATACTTTTTCTTATGTAACATTTTTACATTGTAGCACTTTGAGCTTGACCTCAAATGTAAACGTGCAGAACAAATTAAAAGTATTGGTTATTACTTACATTTGAAGAAGGCTTAGGCTCTGCCCTCTTCGCAATCACACCATTTCATATATCCCTAAATAAAGCCTCACCGCTCACTTTCCTCAAAATCAGAGTCAAGAATTTTAGTTTCTAGATGCCTCGCATTCATGAAATTTTACAAGATAGTTCCCATCCATAATTAGAACAATATTACAGAGGAATTTCTGATTAGTGTTTATTGTTGTTTAATTTATGATAGATTGGTCTTCAACAATACTGGTCTTCGTGATAATTTGGTGCAACAAGATATTTTAAAAGACTTAAAATTATATCAAAATGTCACCAGATTCTTTTATTGGCCGTTTGCTATAATGCATAAGTAATGTTGTGGAGTTTTTTATTATTATTATTATTATTATTATTATTATTATTACTATTATTATTATTATTATTGGAGATGTGCAGTGCATGTATCATAGGCGAATAATGCAAATAACCTTATATAACATTAAAACACCTCTTCCACCCGGGAGCAACCACCTCCACACGCCGACGCCGACGACAGAGAACTTGGAATAAAAAGTATTATTATTATCAGCTGCACATTAAGAGAAGGTTAAAAGTCAGAATTCTGCAGCATTAGTGTGCATTCTCTTTTAAACAAAGTGCAACTCACTGTCTGAGAAGCTCTTTCTTTCTCGCTCTCTCTCTCTCTCTCTCTGTCTCTCTCTCGCTCTCGCTCTCTCTCTCTCTCTCTCTCTCTCTAGATAGAAGCCAGCCTAATAATCACGGAGGGAAAATATTTAACCAGCTGTAGTTCCATACCGTACTTAAGTACTATTTTGAAAGATTTGTATTTTACTCAAATATTATTGAAATTGAACATTTGTAATCTTCCAATAAGCAAACTTCCCAAAGAAAAAGCTTACCTTCTCCTTCCATTTTCATTTAAACTTTGAAATTTCGCCGTACAATTCCCAAACGCTTTCTTTTTTTTTCCTTAGTGAGATGTTGTCTTTAAAAATTCACTATCAAGCAAGTATGTTAACTTTAAACGTTAAATTTAAATTAGCTAGTTATGTAATTAAGCTAGCTAATGAGGTAACTTGTTTTGTAAATCAGCTAGCTGTTTAAGCTTTGTAAATCGATTGTTAATTTAGCTAGCTAGTTAAGTTTTGGTTTTGTTTCTAATCTGACTTTGCACTCGTTCTTAAACCAGCGAGCCATATTTTAGGTTTGTCCGAGTTAACAAAATATTCTCCTTATACAGTAATGCAGGATTGGGAGCGATGGACTGGTGTGTGGTCAGTTCTTTTCAACAACTTTTGAAAACTTTAGTTTATTTAAATGTTGATGCCTTTACTTTTCATAGAGACAACCCTAACGTTAACCCTTGACATTCTGTACATTTAATAAATTAAGTTGCCAGTAAGCTACTGTAAAAATTACATGAAACATGTATGAACTAAAATAAATACTGCTGTAAAAATACAGTCCTGTACTTCAATCACATTTTACAGTCACAGTCTCGCTTCCATTATTCAGCCATCAGTAAATAACAATATAATATAAAAAATGGAGAATAAAAATAAAATTAGTGACGTCTGTATTTTTTTTCGGTATGGCTCTTCAAAGCGAATTGTTAATGAAACAATTAAATAAAATCTAATAAATAAAAGACAAAATCCTCCTTATAGTTGCCTAAATAAATAAATAAATAAATAAATAAACAAACCCCAGTACCTTAAAAAACACATAATGGTTCAGTAAGTGCTGTTGGAGCTGTGTGCTTCACTCGCCACGGAACAGTAAAATGCAGAAGATCGACCGTTCAACAATTTTGGGTTATTGAATTCCAGTGAAGTTATTTAGAGAAAAGGGAAAAAAGATGACTCGCTACTTTCACAATGCAATGCACAGACACACAGTGACAAAATAAAGAGGAAAAAATATATACAGTGCGTTATTACACTCTCAAATCAGAAAGAAAGAAAGAATTAAGAGACAAAGAAAGAAA
>CM040991.1:21684103-21702438 GCA_022985145.1 Pangasius djambal
TTTTTTTTAATTCTCTAGCTGGTTAGCTTATGTTCAATAATCCTGTTGGAATTAATGAGGTGGAAGTAGCAACAAAAAACAAACCTAGCTAGCGAATTTACTTAATTAACTGAAAGCTAACTTACCACAACACGATTCTTTGGATTTGATGGTAAATCTTTATTTCATTTTTACATAGGCAGTAAAAGAATCACTTCATCATATATGAATGGTTAGTAAATACAGCAAACACTAACGAGAACACTAGCTCATAGACCAGTGAGCAATGATGTGAATTTGATTGGATGTTTTTTTTTTTTTTAAATGCTAGCTTATATAAACCAGCAACTGGACAGGAAAATATCTCGAAGCATTTGAGATTTTCTTTCCTCATTTCTTGTCAAATTTGATTACCCTCCAGCTAGCTATCATAGCTAGCTATCTCTCCTATCCTACCAACCAGGGAGGGTGAATGCTAACATGTGCTTCCTCTGAGACATGCAAAGCCAGACAACTATCTTTTTAAAAGTAGAACACACTCTGAGGTAAGCACTATCTGCCCTCTTCCACATACATGAGCTCCCAGATGGCTATGATTGGCTAGTGTTTCTGTGATCTGAATGTTTGTTTTTTTCTGTTGCTCCACTCTGGGACGCATTTGAAAGTCAAAAATGAAGACGTAAGCCGTAAACAGGTTTCAGTAATACTTGAGTAAAGTACAAATCACCCAAAAAACTTTACTTAAGTACTGCTGTAATTAAGCACCTTCACTGGATTATTTTCCAACTCTGATTAAATACAAGTTCTCCTTGTGGGTGCTTTTGGAAATTGTCCATTATCCCTTTAAACCATGAAGAAAAGAAGGAGAAAGACAGCTTGTGTTGGTTTCTCAGCAGTGGAACAGAAGATTTGTGGCCTAAGGGTCTTGGAATAGCTCACAGCATTTATATACATGAAAGACAAGCAGCTGCGTTAGTCATGTAAGTGAATGAAAGGAAATGGGGACGGATGGGTTGGAGGCGGATTAAGTATGATCAGTATATAACATATTCTCATTCTTCATTTCTGATCATATTTAGAGCAGGGCTATTTTCGGACGACTGTAGGCATGAGCTCACCATTTTGTGCCAAATTGCTGGTACGAGTTTCACAGATTCCCTGCAACCAAATATTTTACACAATTTCACAGATAAGGCTAATCTATAGAATGGATTTTTACAGATACACTTGGAGAAAACAAAAATCACAGTTCGTACAGCTTTCCTAAAGATATTCAGGCATTTTCTCCAGAATATTCACTTTTTCAGTATTAAGCAGCTCGAATATATGTCGTATCCTTTGACTTGTGTACACACAGAAGCATCAGGAAAAAAAAATTAGCTACATTTCTAACAGAAGGTGGTGAATTGGTCCTGATTCTGAAGTTCTTGTAGCAGTCCTATATGGACAGTTAACACTTAAGCTAACAGTCATAATGGCTTTAAACGTTTGACACAAATTATAAATGTCAAGGCATCAATTTGTTTCATGCAGAACTTACAAAAGCCCTCTTTGTACCCACTAGGGCCTGCAGCTTTTATTGTATAGCCTATTTAAGTTGACAGCTGGGTGTAAAAAAAAAAAAAAAAAGTAAAATTAGCAAGCAGGTAGTTATTCAAAAATTGTAGTAGATACCTGCTGGTGTGTTTTACATCCACTGCTAACTACCAACATTTCCACCGAGAGAACTCCATCAAGGCACCACAGGTTCAGTACGTGGAAAATACATCAACAAAACAAACGAAAAACATAAGTAGCTTGAAAATAATTGAAAAATAATAATAAAAAATTAAAAGGAAATGCGTTGGTTTTCTACTCAATGTTGTTTGTTTCCAGCAATTCAAAATCCAGAATTTTTTCAGTTTTCAACATTAAATTTCATACCTTAAACATATATTCACAAATTATACATTTTAGGAATTTCAAGCATGTGTTTAAAAAAATCCCAAAATATATGTTTAAGAAAATGCAGGTACATGGTTTAGATTCACTTTCGCTAAATTAGTATTACACAAGCTCGTTAAGAAGGAGAGAGAATAATTCGTAAGTCTGTCACATAAGGAATAAAACACTCCGTGTTGTGATGTTACAGGAAAATAATCAATGATGAAGTCATGTGATGAAGCAACTTGAAGAGTTTTTCTAGCCAATCGTGGAAACAGCGTGTCCCAAAGTGTTTTATTCCTCTTATATCACAGAAATTTGCCAACAGGTAGATGATAGAAATGATAACACAATAATAATAATAATAATAATAATAATAATAATAATAATAATAACGCTGTTATTGAAGCCTCCCACATCCCGTATGAACGAGCATCATTCAAAGGTTTTTCTCTATTATCTCTCTGCGTGTTTTATTACCTTCATCCTGATTTCAGAGGAACTCACTTCAGTGTTTTCCCTTCTCTATCTCAGCTCATGAAGGACTTGGTAATTAGTGCATAAGTGGAATCTGAAGAGTTTGGATTAGAAAAAAAATCACACAAACGGGCAGAAAAACAGGTCTCCAAGCGGCAGATTTGTAAACACTCAAGCGAAGTACCTCTGCTAAGGCAAATTAAATAACCACTTGACATAACTTTGTTTTATATCTACGCTGTAACGACGTTCGTGAAAGGTCAGCATTATGATTTCTCTGCATTTAACCATTTCAGATGTCAAAAAAAAACCCACTTCACTTAATTCGTTTGATTACGTTTTACACCACAGCGCTGTTCCGATTGGTCAGAAGGTGTTGATTAATTTCCTATAACAGCAGCCCTGGCAGTAATAACAGGTTTATATTAATACGTTATCACTTCTATTGTAGTGGAGGACACTTCACATAAACAGATTAAGAAATGTGTTAATCACTGATATGGTTTTATACAGGTTTTTTTTTTGTAAGGAGACACTTATTTAACGTTTATGGAAGGAATCTCCAGTGTCAGCGCTTTGTAACAGTCAGTAAGCTTTCCAGCATCTTCAGAACAGAGGAGTTTACGCTGCTTTGCAGTTTCTTGGTCACACGACAAGCTGCATTTTTTTTGTCTTGTTAACCACGAATGCGAGAAAAAACTAGAGGCTGGTGACTGTTTAGAACTTGTGCTACAACTTGTTTCACAGCTGTTCCACAACATTAAATGGATAAAACGTGCAGTCCTTACTAAATAAAAAATGTAAACATTGGAAAATTGCTGCCATATAAGAGGAATAAAACCCTTGAGGACGTGCCGTTATGGAAAAATAATCAACTTCGGCATTGTAGCAGCAACTCAGTAGCCCGGCTGTTGATTATTTTACTGTAACAGCATGACACGGAGTGTTTCATGCCTTACATTTCGGCTAGCAGCTGCTATCTTGAGCAACATTCAGTCTTGAATAATAAATTACACCACCACTGTTTCCACTACAGTCTAGCATATCGCCTTATCATTAATTGTACAGATCACATGGTAATATTTAGCGTATTTCCTCATCCTCTATAGGAATTGCTATAGAACTGAAAAATGGAAAGTTGTAATCGAGCTGCAGGGTTGAAAAACAGCCGATGTGGACACTCAACCTCTGCCAATTTGCTTTATCGATAACTGGCAATAAAGTAATTATGCGTAAACAAAGCACTCTAGCTAGGCAAAGCTGCTCGGTAAATATGAAAGGAGAAAGTGTGTTCAGAGCTTAACCGCCTTCCTGGAAAAGCACACATGCGATCGATATTTTCTGATTTGAATGCAGATAATTAAGCTTTAAACTTCTTAATTCAGAATTTAGTGAGTTTACTGCAAAACCAGGTGGATACAGTATAATGTGTGATCTAAAGCTAAAGGATACAGCACATTAAAGTCTCTGTTAAATCGTCTACAAGGACGTGAAGAAGCATCTCGTCCCAGCTTTAATCGTGACCTTTATCTGTGATTTTCAGATTTGAATAATCAGTGAATGCCAGAATTGATTTAATGAAGAAGGGCGAGAAAAGGTGAAGAGTACAGAGGATTCTACGTCTCAAAGGTAACAACTCTTGCAGAAATAAGCATAGAAATGCACAAAGGTTTTTGATAATAAAAACATGTTTTAAGAAAGAACTTGATACTGAGAAAAAGAACAAACTAAATACTAAATGTTACTCTAATGTGGGGCAAACTAGAGCAAAACACTCAGGGCCATAAACTCAACTACTGACAAAACATGCTGATGATACAGAATTCTTAATTAGCAAGCTAAACATTTGATGCGGTAGCCATATCTATTCCCGAAAGAGCCAAAGCAATGGGGGTGAATACTTATGCAATCAGTTCTTGTTCTCACTTATATTATAGCAGCTACAAACAGTCGTCCTCTCTCTTTTTCGGATTGAGAAAACACAGCTCGTCATGTTCGCGAGAAACTTCAACAGTCCTTGCGAGTGAGCTGTTTCTATGGAAACGGTAATGTTTCAGAAGGCGCGCGTTAATAATAATAATAAGAAGAAGAAGAAGAAGAATCCTGTGATTTGCTGTCAGGGCTGCTGTTAAAAAAAATCAATCCACACCTTCTGACCAATCAGAATCCAGTTTTGAATCCAATACAGTTTGAGTACGTCAGCTGAACATACAGTGTGGCTGTGTAGTAAAGTTTCTTCTCTTTCTCGACCAAACATGGTTCTCTATATGTCTGGATTAAAGAATGAGAAGGTCAGAAGAACATAAAGAAGAACATCGCAGAGGACATAGAGGATACCTGAACATCACACAATTCAATTTGTCACACAATTCACTTTCTCGATATATCCGTGCAGCCTGCCGTCTGGACGTGATGCCGTACGCAGCCGAAGGCACTTTGTGAACATAGACACTCTCACGCGGATGGCAGGTTGAGCCTGAGAAGGCTAATTTATTAATAAGTTGTGGAGGACGGAGTGAAGAAGGTGAAGCCAGGCTCGCTGCTGCGAGCGTCATTTGGCTCCAGAGGGCAGATTTTTTTTTCTCACCATTGTGTTGAAGGTATTATGCCATCTGTGGAATCAGAAAGCAAACAGGTTAAATTAGGAGATATTAGTAGAACGGTCCAGCTTCTAGTGCGAGTGTGTGTGTGTGTGTGTGTGTGTGTGTGTGTGTGTGTGTGTGTGTGTGCTCGTGCTTTTGTCTAGCTCTGCTTAGAACAGACGTGTTTATTTCAACGCAGTCCTCCATTAGCAAATTCAATTCACATGAACCAGTCAAGAGCTTGTGATGTGGCTTGTTTTTATACCTTTTCTATCAATTTATTGATGTGATATCCGACAAAATTCATCCCCGGTTCATTTGAAGTCTTCCGAATTTCATTTGTGTCACCCAGAAGAAGATGGACTCCCTTTCAAGTCAGTTTCCTCTCAAGGGTTCTTCGTTCTTCTGTCTTTTTCCTGAGCTATACAGTATTCAGAGCTGTATTCAGAGTTGAGCTAAACACACAAAGCAAAGCGTTTAATTGGAAAATTGCACACAGCTGTATTCAGACCTCAGATGTAGCTACAGTGCTTTTGAGAGTTATGCCCGAAGAGCGGAGTTTGTCTAAAGCGGACGCGTGTCTCAATTATGTACAGTCCTTACTTTGAACTACTTTGAGTATGAAATAAATAAATACATTTCAAAATTATAGAATGTGCTGGATCTACTTTATGCACTGCTGAATAATGAGCATGGAAGCCATTTTCTTAAATTAAACCAAATTTGCAGTGATTAATGTAATAATTACGGCTAGGACTATACATTAAGCAATATTTTCATAGCAGTATAATAGACTCCTATTAGATTTGTTTCAACACTCGCCATCTTTTCATACATATATCCTTATATTAGTCTTTTTTATTTTTCATTTGTAAATTGTTTCTTGTTTTTATTCATCATTTTTGGGGTTTAAAGGCAAAAGCTTGTGTCTAAAAATGTACACTCCTGACAAATCTGGCAACCACTGATGTATTTTTAATAATCTGAATGCACAAAATGCCAGAAAATGTTATGAAGTTCTTTGTTTAATTCAGAGACTGTCGCGCTGGACAGGCCGCATTGTTGCCGCGCCACTACAGGGTACAGCGACGCTAGTGACATCGAGCTTTTTAGCATTAGCTTTCTGAGCCAAAGTTTAACAGTGCAGTGTGGAGGACTCTGACAAAGCAACCTGTCGCTTTCATACTTTCAGCTTTGCACCAAGCTTATACCACCGGTTTATACTCTCATGTGACTTGGTTCTGTTCACTGGTTTTGACTGAACTCAGCCTGAGCTTCAGCAAATCGACTGAGTTTTCGTGCCTTAACTTAGCTTCTGTTGACTTGGGCACCTGTGTAACCCAATTCTAAACACCATCCTTCCATGTGTAAATACTGCCATATTTTTTTTTTGAACTGAACACAGCCCCAAGGCTCTGAATCACATTCTGCATTCTGGTAAGCTTCTTTGTGATGATGTCTATTGTTGAAAAGCTTCACAAAGCAAATAAAATAGAATTGTATTGAATTGTGTGTCTCTGTCCGTGGTGCTGATCTTGTTAACTCTTGGCTGCAGCGGTACATTTATATGAATTCTGGCATCAGAAGGAATAAAAAGTCCACAAAACCTTTAAAATAGAAAATGTCCTATGATTTGTTTCCCACCTGCGACAAACAGTAGCTCTAAATTAAAATATTAAAAGAATAATGGGAGAATAAATTTGGTGTTCAAAATTGCTGACAGAGTGTAAATGGACATTAGTGTAAATGAATTTAGTTGGATGTCTGATAACTAACACGGCAAAGCAGCAGCAGGTTTAAGATAAACCACGTGGTAAGTGTCTTTCGAATAAGATTCCTCCATCATTTCTGAATTATTTAGGAATCGTCTGTTGATATATATATTCGCTGAGAGCAGAGTTTTATTGGACTGATATGGGGTTAATAAACTTATTATTAGTTATAGTCCTCAACGAAAGCTAAATTTTAGATGTAGCAATAAATTAACTACTATTTTTGGAAGAAACTGAGGTAAATAGATAAATAAATAATTTTCTCTCTCCTGAATATAATTTACAAAAAAACAACTCGGTTTGTCACGTTACTGAGAAACCGCAAAGAACCGAAAACACCTCCATCCATTAAAGATTATACACATTTTATAACCTATTTATCTGGAGTGTCCGGGGTACAATTCCCTGCGAAAGAGCCGTTACTATGGAAACAATAACGTGAAAGAAGCAGCGTATTGCGCTGTCGTATAAAATATCTAAAATATTTAATGGTCACTGTAATCTGCATAAAATTGGTAGATCATCTCAGACTCTGAATCCTCTGGTTCCTGAAGGTTTTTTTTTTTTTTTTTTTTGTTCAGTTCTCTTTCACATGAAACTTTTATCTGTGTCTCTGTGACAGTAACAGGCAGAACGTCCAATTTCTGATCAGATCATTCGCATTTTTCTCTGCCCTGGAGGAACAGAAGCACCAGGCTGGTAAGGATACACATTTCAGCCACAAGCCAGAGACAGGACTTCCTGTGAGAATCTACACGACGTCCCAGCGCTCATGACAGCTGGGATTTGTTGAATTCGCTCAGCAGGAACTGATCCAGCTGCCACTGAAATGCTTACTGATTGTTTTTTCGGTAACATGCGTATAAGTAATAAACTATTATCACGGTCCTATCGTGCATTAACACAACGCGTTAAAAAAGGCATTAGAGTCACTGATATAAATATTTATGAAAACCCATTGTGGTTTATAGAAATGTTTTTTTTCTATAATGCATTTATAAATTCATAGAATGCATGATAAGTCATGTTTATAACACTTTCAGTGCCTCAGGTTATAACCCGAAATATAATATAAGTTATATTTGTGTGCTAGTAAGTAAAGTGAGACACTTTTTTTAAAATATAGTATCGTTTCTATAGTAACAGCTCATTCCCAGGGATGTGTGACGGACGCTACACATAATCTAAGCATAATACTAAACATATTTTACAATTTTGTGTAATCATTGATAAGTTTGAAGTTTTCTTAATGACAATAGACGTTTATTTAACATTTATGGAAGGAGTCTCCAGTGTCAGTGCTTTGTAACAGTCAGAGATAAAGCTGGAACTTTAAGCTTTCCGGCATCTTCTTTTCTCAGTAACATGACAAGCTGCGTTATTTTTGTCTTATTAACTTCAAGAGAGAGAGAAAAAAAAGAGAGGCTGGTGAGGGAACGACTGTTTATAGCTGCTATAACATAAGTGAGAACAGGGAATAACTTTATTAATAATAGAAATTTATCATTTTAACAGGAATAACATTAAATGTAGCTATAACGGTATAAAAATTGTGACGTGTCCTTCTTTAACTAATAAAAGATTGTAATTGTTAGCAAATTGCCGTGGTATATTTGGAATAAATGTGCTGTTATAGAAAAATAACCAACTTCAGAGTGATGCTTCATCACACCACTCCAAATGTTTTATTCCTTACACTACCTGAAACCTCGGGGAACGTTACAACACACCATGCAGCAGCAACTCAATATTTTAGTTTCACGCTCACACCCTGAATTTCTGCAGCTTCTTTCTGTTAGCAACCTGACAAAGAGAGCTGAAATTCTTTTTCACTCAGGTGGAATGTTGTAAATGTTTCTAAGCAGTGAGTCACAAGTTTAAGGCCAAGATCTTTTTTTTTTTTTAAAAAAAGATCCTTTATCTGAAATGATGGGTTTCCCTTTGAGGATAGAATAACATATACACTAAAGTTAAAGGACACCAACAAAAGGAGTCCAGCTTGTCTTTTTGGAGATATGGTGTAGATAATATTGCTGAAAACAAGACCATGTCTGAGCTGGTTTCTTCTGGTCTGAGCTGGTTTGTGCTGATCTGTGCTGGTTTGAGCTGGGCCGAGCTGGTTTCTGCTGGTCTGAGCTGGTTTCTTCTGGTCTGAGCTGGTTTCTTCTGGTTTGAGCTGGCTTCTGTTGCTCTGTGCTTGTTTCTACTGGTCCATGCTGGTTTCCTCTGGTCTGAGCTGGTCTGTGCTGGTTTCTGCTGGTCTGTTCTGGGCTGAGCTGGTTTGTGCTGGTTTGTGCTGGGCCAAGCTGGTTTGTGCTGGTCTGTGCTGGTTTGTGCTGGTCTGTGCTGGTTTGTGCTGGTTTGTGCTGGTTTGTGCTGGTTTGTGCTGGTTTTTGCTGGTTTGTGCTGGTTTGTGCTGGTTTGTGCTGGTTTGTGCTGGTTTGTGCTGGTCTGTGCTGGTTTGTGCTGGTTTGTGCTGGTCTGTGCTGGTTTGTGCTGGGCCGAGTTGGTCCAACCAGTATCTGCTGGTCTTGTTGGTATATTGTGATTGTTTGCACCCACCATGCATTAAGGTAAAAAAAAAAAGCCATGCTGTATAAGCAGCAGTGGTGGGCTAAGATATTTTTGTCTTCTTCTTTTTCACCAGGTATTTTAGGATTTCAGCAGAGCCAGTGGCCTTGAGCAAAGTGTCTGGACACATGAAGTGTGTGAGTGCAGGCCAGAAGCTCATGACCCCTTACCTCCCCAAAGACCTCCTCATCCCAGCCAACAAAACAACCATCAATAATGTATTCCAGGGCTTCTGTTGTGACCGCTATGCTGAGTGGCGAGTGGGCAATCTCCTCACACACCTGCATTACACACTGCAGATTATCTGGCTGGAAATAGCATCCACACACACACACACACATGCACAACAATATATTTAAAATAGTATATATTAAATACATAATAGCATGATGATGTGGCATTCTTTATTATATAAATAATTAAATAAAAAGTGTGTGCAAATTGCTGTGATTAAAACACCTCAGGATACTAAATAAATAGATACTCTTTCACCAAATGTTCTTTTTATGTATCACTAACTTTGGGAAATTTTTAATTTTAAAGGAATAAAATAACGGTGTCATGCTGTTTAGGGAAAACAATCATTGACAGGTTGCCTTCAGTAAATCAGAAGAGAATACGGTTCCTGAATCAGGTTGAAATGTGGCTGACGTGCATCTCTAGCTGCTCGTACTGCACGTGGCTCGACAGCATGAGGTGTGAAGCTGATGCTGTTTGAAGGTTAAGCACTTTCTCTCATCACTACTCAAATGTTTCAAAAAAAGGAAAAGAAAAAAGAAAGGAAAAGGAAAATGCTATTCATGCAAAGTGCTTTATAGACAACCTCTGTAGTTCCCATCGCCACAATTTTATCCAGAGAGAGAGAGAGAGAGAGAGAGAGAGATTAACAAAGGGTCTCTATCTATCTATCTATCTATCTATCTATCTATCTATCTATCTGTCTGTTTGCTTACATCAGAAGTAGAAACACAGCGTGCACATTTCTAACCCACTGTACAGGAAACGCTTTTCTGTAAAATGTCATGTTTTTGTGGTCAAATTGAAACACAGCCACAAACCTTCCCCAATACACACACACACACACACACACACATTGTATGCAATAATGGAGTAAACAGGATCATTATGTTTTGTTTTTTTCCCACAGCTAGTTGCGTACACAGTATTTGCAGCCATTAAGGAAAATAATAACGATAACTGAATCCTCAGAGGGACGACTGCTTCATTACAGTCCGTATAAAATACAGTTAAAGCAGCGTGTCATTACAGGCTACACGTGTTTTACACGTACAGTAAAAGCCCGACCTGCGCAAAGATAGCACGATATTATAAACTCAGAGTGACTGAACGGTTTCCAGGAAGCTGCAGTTATAGGAGGAATTACTGTCATTCAGTCGCTCCTGTTTCCTCACTTCCACCTGACAGAGGAGGCGAAGTCACACACGCCATTTCTTTCTCCTCCTTCCGGAAAACTCGGGGGTTTTAGACGCCTTACATATGACTTTTCACGCAGGCTTCAAATGTAGTGCATATGTTTTTATTTTCACACCATTTTCTTTCATTTGATTCGTGTTTTTTGCATCTGTCTTTTTTTTTCATTTTTTCCTCATGTTTTTTTTTTTTATTATTATTTTATTTTCAGGTCATTATTTTTAATTGATTTGTTTATTTTCATTTTCTTTTCACATGTAATTTTTTTTTTACACGATTCATTTTCCATGTGTTATTTATACAAGATTTATTTATTTTCATGAGTGTTTTCATGTTTGATTCAGCTATTTTACGCACAAACCTTCACAATTCATCTTCCACGTTTTACACATCATTTAGGTTTCATGTGATTTTTTTAAATTGATTATTTATTTTCATATGTGATATTTTTTAAATAATTAATTTATTTCCACGAGTATTTTTTTTATATATATATTTGATTCATATACAGCATAGACACACGTTTTTTTTCGGGATTCATTTATTTTTTACATGTAATTTTTTCCACAATAATCATTTTGAAACATTATTTTGTATTTTTACACTTTACATCATCATGTTTTTTACATGATTTATTTATTTCCACGTGATTTTTTTAATATTCACTTTTTTTTCTATTCATTTGTAGTCATGTGTCATTATTTTCCCGATTTATTTATTTTCACATCATTTTTGACATGTGGTTTTATCCGTCTCATGTTCAGGAGCAATTTCAGGACATTACATGTTTTTCACGTTTTATTTTCACATCACATGTGACTCATGAGAGACGAAATGCATGTGATTTTTCCCGGGAAGAAAAGGAACATTTTAAACTCAGATTTCTGCTGAAGGGAAGCTATTTTAGAGAATGTGTTCATTTTCAATGACAAGCGTACAATCCTTGGATGATGAATGTCCTTAATGTCCTTAATGTCTGTAATTAGCATGGATCCTAATTAACCACTAGGTATTTGTTAATTGTATGCTAAAAACTCAACTCAGTTAATTTCAACCCTGTTACTCATTTGATGAGGACTGAAGTAACCTGAACTCGAAAGAAATTGTCATGTTCATGGAACCAGCTTGAGAGGAATTTGTGACATGGTGCATTATCATGCTGGAAGTAGCCGTTCTAAAATGGTACATTTTTCGCATAGAGCGATGCATGTGATTGGTGTTAAAGGGCTCAGTGTGTGTGCCAAGAAATCATTCCGCACACCATCACACCACCACCACCACCAGCCTGAACTGCTGACACAAGCCCCATGGATTCATGCAGTATTCAAGATTCGTAAGACCAGGCAATGTTTTTCCAATCTGTGCACCACTGTAGCCTCCTGTCCTTAGCTGACTGGAGTGGAACCCAATGTGGTCTTCTGCTGTTGTAACTCATCCACCTCGAGGTTCACCAAGTGCATTTTGAGATGCTTTTCTGCTCACCACGGTTGTAAAGAGTAGTTATTTGAGTTAGCCTATCCTTCCTGTAAATCAAACCAGTCTGGCCATTCACTTCTGAACTATCTCATTAACAAGCCTCAGCTGCTGCTCACTGGCTGTTTTTTGTTTTTCAGACCATTCTGTGTAAACTCTAGAGGCGTGAAAATGCACGAAAATCCCAAAAGATCAGCAGATTCTGAAATTCTCAAACCAGACCGTCAGATACTGGGATTACATTTTCCACCACTCTGATGTCTGATGTGAAGCTTGAGATTACCTGAAGCTCATGACCTGTATCTGCGTGGTTTTAGGCATTGCATGAACGACCAGGTGTACAGGTGTTCCTAATTATCTGGCTGGTGAGTGTATACATATACAGTACATACTGTATACAAACACTATAATTATGCTATATTATATCTGTTGTATTCTTCTTTTTTTTTTTTTGACTGTGCAGGTTCCTGCTTTTCTTTCTCTCTGTATGCTGATTTTAATTGCTCGTATGCTGTGTTTCTTTTATAGGTAACGTCTAGCAGAGATATTTCCTTAATTACATAATGAATGTGGAATTAAGATTGAATCATCAGGATTGTCTGCTTGATCTGTTAATAAACCTGCATTCGCACACAAATCCTGTGCTAATGCCTAATTATTATTTTCTTATATTTTTAATCATTCATATGAAATATGTGCCACAAAAACCGGAGCCATTGTAATGTGTTTTATATGAGCATGGGATATTAAGTGTAGGCTGTGTTCATATTCATTTAGCCCACTAGCTAATGGTGGGCGGGGTTATTTTTCCAACTGACAGAGTTATTATATAAGTCTGCTAACAAGGTCTACAATTTGTTGAAACACATTTAACTCTTTACAACCTACTTGTATTTACAAAGGACATATGGTTCCACAGTGCTATATGAAATTTAGCTAAATAAATCAATGTGTTACCCATAGCAACACTGCTGTCCAACATGAACATCAACTGCTGCGATGAAATAGGTAAGGAACAAACACTCTGTGTCGTGCTGTTACAGGAAAATAATCAGCGATGGGGTGGTATGATGAAGCGGGGTAGCTCTTACCACCCTGAAGTTAGTTATTATTTTCCTATAACAGCACATCCAACTTTTTTATTTATTAAAGAATGACGTCGTCTACTTCGTATCTCTTTATAGTCGTAATGAATGTTGTGTAACAGCCATGAAACAATTTCTCACTTGCGTTATAGCAGCTATAAACACAAGTTCCTTCACCGGCCTCTCTATTTTCTTTCAAAAATACCCAGTTTGTCATGTTACGGGGAAACCCCAAAGCGAAAGCTCCATCTGTCTTGAAGGTGTCAGAAAACTGAAAGTTAGAGCTTCTATAAATGTTAAATAAACATTCCTTTACAGGGAAAAAAAATTCACCATGTCAGTCATTACACACATTACACATTCTAAATCAGTTTATGTGGAACATCCTCTGTACAATTCCCTGTGTTACTATAGTAGTGATGATTTATTTTAACTACAGCATAGAAAATTAACCAACACCTTCTGACCAGTCAGAATTGAGAATTCGAACGCAGTATGATGTAGATGTGTTATATAGGAACGTATGTCTGAAACACCAAGTCGAGGCATCGCTGCATTGGGATGTTTCAGAGAGTGAGTCTTTCCAAATTGCCTCATTCCGACCTTTCGGAAGTCTTCTGAATCATGTTCAGAAAGGAAGCGTAATCCAAGATTTACAAAAAGAGGCGGAGCTTGTGATTTATAATTCAGTGCATGTAACTCTCGGACCGAACTGCCTAACAAGACGATAAGCTTCTCTCTCAGCGGGATGTAGCAGACCGAAATGAAGAAATTCCACATTGTTTTGCCTGAGTGTGATTTCTCCAAGATCAACAAGCCTACCTACACAAAACTCCGTGAGCCGAAGGTCCGTGTTGCCATGGGTACAACGAGCCCACTGGCAGCAATGCGTCCATTTATGAACAGAATCTATCTGTTAATCTGTCTCAAATTTCTCACACAGAATAGGAAACTGAATTAGATAGCAGCCAGGGTGCCCCTATTTAGAAAAACCCCGCTGTAATGGGAGTAATATGACACTCGCACGCCAGCTAATGATGTATATTATCATATAGGGTGGAAAAGATTATGGTCCAGCGCTGGTGCACAGGAACATCTCTGCTGTGGGTTTTGTGTTGGAGGTTTTTTTTTTTTTTTTTGTCTCTGTAGCTCAATTTTTTTTTTCATTGTAATAAATTTAACATCCTGAGTTAGATCTTAACTCAGCAACTCAGCCCCCTAAAAAAAAATCTGCAGTGGCTTGAATACATCATTTATAGTTTCTACATCAGGCTGCTATAATACTTACCTGCCCTTACCTGGTAACAGTAACTCTGCATCCTCACACCATCCTGGAGTTGACTATCTTCCTCTAATATCCATCAAGTAAGGAATAAAGCACCCCGTTTTATGCTGTTATGGGAAAATACTTAACTTCAGCGTGATAACAGTAACTCCACTTCATCACATCGCACCACGCCATCACTGAATATTTTCCTCATTAAGTAAGAATTAAAACGCATCTGTGTTGTGCAGGTGTAGCAAAATAATTAATGATGGGGTTGTGGGATTAAGCAGAGTCGCTTTTATTATTTTCCTATAACAGCACAACACTGAGTGTTTTATTCCTCTTATACCAAGGAAATAAAGCCGGCAGTTACAAATTTTAATTTGTTGAAAAGACAATATATCTGTATATAGCTTGTAGAACATCCGTGAAGTAGTCACACAAGTCCCTCTGCATGAGCTGTTACTATAGAAACGATAAAGGGATTTGCAGCTGCACTACTGTCCTACTGTTATAGGAAATTAATCAACACCTTCTGACCAATCACTGTGGCATAAAGGTAATGTTTTGTGTAGTTTATGATGGGACTGCTACACGAGAGATGCTTCATGAATAACCTCTACTTTAATTAAGTGTGTTGTGCCAAGCTGTGTCGTGTGTTGTGTGTCTTTTCAGCTTTTGCGGCTTTGATTTGAGTTCCCTGCGATGCCACTTTACCGTATTGACCTCCTCTGCATGGCTGCTCCACTGGAGATCCAGTCATTCTGGAAATCCAGGGCATTGTTAATGCTTCGGGTGAGGCATGTTCCAGCTTGTGATTCATTTCTATGGGGCTTTGTTGATCTTCTTGCTTTTGTTTTTAATTCTGTGAGGCTTTATTTCGGTTTCGCTCATGTCTGTTATACTGTTTAAACATTTGGTAACATTTGGTAACAGTTTAATCGTGTCCCATTGCACAAAATTTATTCCAAACATGTTTTACCTCAAGCAGGTTTTGCTAGCATAAGCATTAACGACGTGTTCTCGCAGATCATTATAAATGCCACGGTTGTTTCTTCCCCGCACCATGAGCTTCTCATTAGTTCAGATTCTGGACATTTATTCGTCTATTTGATATCATTCTTTACCTGACGCTGCTGGAAATTGTTCCTGAGATCACTGACCTTGCATTGACCTTGCATTGTTCGTCACAGAGAATGACAAGTATCATCGCAAGTTAATCTTATCTCTGGTGTTCCTCAGGGTTTCATTCTTGGAACACTGTTATTTCTGTTCTCATGACTACTGATTTCCCTGGTGCTGGATGACATTAATGATGACATAATGCTATAGGCTACTACCTAGAGACTTTTTAGAGCAATATGATCATAATCGAATGTCCAGAGTTGAAAACTTACAGTCATCTAGCACACGCCTTAGCAGCTGATTTTGAGCAGTTTTAGACGTACCTTTGTTCAGCTGTGTTCGATACAGCACACAAACACACACAAAAGACCTGAAAGTAGCCCAGTGTAAAAGGGAGACACATTTTACTTCAGCAAGGTCACCATGGTGCACACGCATTTCTAGCGTACAGACATCATGCACTTGTCTGCGGTCTTAACCTCCTTTCCCTCTTCCAATCCTTGCAATACATCTTACAACAGAAATGGCTCTGTATGTCATAGACACACTGTCTGCACTCACACTTTGCATTTGCTTGTGGAACATTTATTAGATTTAATTCTGATTATTTGGGATGAAACAAGATCTCAGTGACTGCAGAGATTTTTTTTGTTTTGTATTATAGTTTTAAACTAGCCCGATATGGCAACCCTGTCATTATCTGTCTTGTCCACTGAAAACAACCCATAGATCCAATTCCACTTAAAGGAGAGTCTCCATGGACACCTTAAAGACTGCAGCCCAACTGCATTATGGGATTATCCCACCATGCGATGTTGCTATATCATCTGTCTTAAAGAATTTCCCTTTTTGTAGCAGAGTATATAGGCATTTTCACATTTGGCACATTTGGGATTCTTTTCCAGACCCAGGACTGTTTAAAATGAGATTTTGATATGCTTGGCCGAGTGTGAAAGCTGTTTTTGAACTCATGTTTAACCTGAAGCTTGAACATGGTGGTCTGATGTGATTGGTTCGTGTAACATCTTCTTAAATTTTTTACGATGGAGCAAAGAAGCCCGTTGTGGTCTAAATGGAAAGCCTTCCAGATATGTGCAGCAAACTGAATTCTCATAGCATATTTATTTAGATATTTATTTATCTGATACAAGCAAGATGGATTGGAATGTTTCACTGCCTTTCCAGTATAGAAAAATGCTCAAATAAATAGTGCATTGACTACATTTATAACCGAACGTATTAATAAATCTTAATAAAGGGACGTATCTACTAATGAGCAGAAATTATTTTTGCAAATCAAGAACACATTCAATTCATCATCATATTCTTTTTTTTTTTTTTTTTTAATTCGTGCCACTGCTTGTTTTCTTTAATGCAAATGAAGGCTTTGAGATTATTTTCAGTTTTTTTTTTCTTTTATTCCATTTGTATTTTTATGTTGTTGTATAGTTTCCACATTTTTTTTTCTTTCTTTTTTTTTTATAAACAAACATACCACCCCCTCTGTCTTTCTCTTTTTTATGAGCCATTAAGGCCATAGAAGGATAGAAAAAAAAAGAAGGAAAAAAGAACCAAACGAAAAACTAGAGTAAAGAGTAAAATAACAAAAAAAAATAAAGAGAAAAAAATAGCAATGATTCGTGTGCCCATCAATAAATCAAAAGCAAAACACAGTTTGACAGCAAAACAACCTGTTCTGGTGCAGTGGCCCGGTTCCTGTGACGGCGCTGCCACCACACTGCTATTCCCTATAGACCTGAATCACGAATACCAAAGAAAATATTTGAGGCTGAATATATTGTTCAGTCTTAGAGGATGGTACGGATTCTTCAGTTAAAGGGAGCCGTGAACTTAACAGCTAATAGCATTCAATCGGTGTGAGCGTATTTTCCTGCCCTATTCCTGCAGTAATCCAGGGAGATCGAGCAAAAAAAAAAAGCCAAGACTAGCACATGGATAAGTGCACATCTGACTTTCTTTTAATGCTAATACAATATCTCCAGCTGACTCAGCCTCGCTCAGGGACGTCCACAGCCTTAAAAAAAAAAAAAATCTGACTGGATAATGTTAGCGTGGGATTTTTCAGAACTCTGCAAAAGGTAATTTGGTGTCAAGTGAAATCTCAAGGTGGAGGTAAACGATTAAGGGAAGAACGCTTTGGCACTTGTTTTGTATTTCTAAACCATCATAAACTTGTAACACTATTTTTACATAAACAGATTCATGAAATTACATAAAGTGCTCCAGATATCAAAATTGCTCTTTTCAAGCTGAACCCTTAGCGTTATGGACACCAATATGACTGGAAAAAAAAAAACAAAACAAAGTAGCTCATATAAAATCGTTCATCACATCAGGAAAACAATTTAAAAAATTTGATGTACCAGGTTTGTGTTTGTCCGATTAAACACTTTCTAGAATGTATACACTGCCCTCCAAAAGTTTGGAAATGCCTGAACAAAATAGGGTTTTTGGGCAATATCAGCATAAATCCTCTTTAGTTAGTGACCATTTTGCATTGATAATAAGGGACAACACTAACTATGAAAACATATTTTATTAAATAAAAAGTTTATGAACATAAACATGAACATAACATAGAAAAATACTCAAATTTTGGATTCATCAAAGAAATCCCCATTAGCAGCTA
>CM040991.1:21702538-21754865 GCA_022985145.1 Pangasius djambal
GTCCCACCGCCAGGGGTGTGTCTTGCTCTACAGTAGCAGCTCATTAGCAGTCAACGTGGTTCCCCTGTGTGTTTTTGGTTGTGTGTCTTAACACACACTTTTCTATCACTTGGTAGAGGATAAATGGTAGGAGTTTTATTCATTGTCTTTCACCCTTTGGTCGTCATTTTGTCATTATCACCTCTGCTTTTTTGGAGTTTTATGGCTAAATGTAAATCAACTGTATCTTGAAGACGTGCTTGGTAATTTACAGATGATTGGGGGTGATCGGCATAGAGGGGATATAAAAGTCTACACACCGCTGTTAAAATGGCAAGTTATTGTGGTGAAAAAAAAATGAAACCAAGATAAATCATGCCAGAACTTTTTCCACCCTCAGTGCGAAATTACAACGTGTAAAAATTAAGTGGGAAAACAATCAGAAACTTTTTAGGGAAAAATAGAAAAAAAATAAAAAAAGTTATAATAACTTGGTTGCATAAGTGTGTACACCCTTTTATAATTGGGGCTGTGTTCAAAATGAACCAATCACATTCAGTCTCATGTTCAAAAGTAATTATCATCAGCTGTCATCAGTGAAATTATTCAGATTAACCCCAAACAAAGATCAGCTGTTTCTGTAGGATTTTCTTCACATCTTCTTGGTTTCATCCGACTGCTGAAGCCATGGTCCGCACAGAGCTGACAAAGCCCGTACAGGGTCTCACTTTTGAAAGCTATTGATCAAGAGAGGAGTACAAAAAAAATTTCCAAAACATTAGATGTACCATGGAATACCGTGAAGGCCATCATCAACAAGTGGAGAAAATGGTGCTCCACAGTGACATCACCAAGAACAGGACAAAAACTTACCAGGGAGGCAACATTAAAGGAGCTGCAGGAAGTACTGATTGCTCTCTGCATGTGAAAACAATCTCTCGTATTCTTCACATGTCTGGGCGATGGGGTAGGGCGGCTAGACAGAAGCCCTTTCTCACAAAAAAACATCCAAGCTCAACTAACTCACCCCAAACCATGTGGCAAAATGGGTTATGGTCTGATGAGACCAATTCCAAAAGCTATGTTTGGTGCAGGTTTCCTCTGGGTACGCCGGTTTCCTCCCCCAGTCCAAAGACATGCGCTGTAGGCTGACTGGCATTTCCAAATTGTCCATAATGTGTGAATAGGTGAGATGAATGTGTGTGTGTGTGTGTGTGTGATTGTGCCCTGCGATGGGTTGGTAAAATCGGTGCCCCGATTTTTCTGAGATAGGCTCCAGACTCTGTGTAGGATAAGTGGTACGGAAAATGGATGGATGGATGGATGGATGGATGTTTGGTGCAAAAAAAAAAAAATCACCAAAAGAACACCCTATCCATGGGGAAGCATGGTGGTGTTAGCATTATTTTTAAGGCTACTTTTCTTAGAGCTGGGGCTTTTATCAAGGTCAAGGAAAAGCAAGAATAGCTACAAATACCAATCGATTCTAGTGCAAAACCTTCAGGTGTCTGCTAGTAAGCTGAAGATGAAAGGAATTTCACCTTTCAGCACTACAATGACCCAAAGCATCCAAATCAACAAAGGACTGGCTTAACCAAAAGAAGATCAATCATTTTGAATGGCTGAGCCAGAGCCCAGACCTGAATCCAACTAATAATCTGTGGAGTGAGCTGAAATGGGCTGTGCACAGGAGATGCCCTGACAATCTGATAGATCTGCAATGTTTTTGCAAGAAAGAGTGAGCAAATATTACCAAGTCAGGATTTGCCACGCTGATAGACCCTTAGCCAAAAAGACCGAGTGGTGTAATAAAATCAAAAGGCGCTTCCACAAAGTATTAGTTTAGGGTTGTGCACATTTATGCAACTAGGTTATTATAAGTAGGTTTTTTTTTTTCTTTTTTTAACCTACAAAATTTTCTGATTGTTTTTCACTTTAGGTGAGAAAAGATCTGACATGATTTAGGGTTTGTTTTTTTTTTTTGGAAATTTAGGCTCAGCTTGCCCTTTGGGGACAAGGCTCGACTAAGGATTCCTGATTCACAAAAGCTTTCATGTTGAACCCATCCACAGGACTTTCAAGAAACCCTTACTTCCAAGAAGGTATGAAGGTTGGTGTCCTGGTTTTTTATTCCATCCCAATGCACTTTTCTCTCCCTGCTAAAATGAAAGTAAGTCATTTTTTTTATTATTTGTCTGGTAGGAAAGGATTCCTGATCTCACTCCTCAGTGCCTATTATTATACAGAGAAAAACATGCACATTACTGGAAAAAAGCTGAACCATTTTCTGGCCCAAATGGCCGCTAATGGGACTGAAGCTTCCATGTAAGTGGTGGTAGTGGTAGTGTGTGGATACTATTTTAATGCTCTTCTCTTCTGACATCATGTTTTCCTTCTGTTTTTCAGTCCCACAGCAAAATAATTCTTAAATCTGATGTTTGGCGTTCACTTCGTTGTTTAATTCCCGACATCCATCACTGACAATTGAATCTTGACATTCCATTTCGCCTCTTTTATTCATTTTTGAACTCTTGAGGTAGAGATTCTGAAGGATTCTGAACATTGTTAAGTCTAACCAGCTCACCTCAGACACAAGACACTAGAAATCTAACCTTGTGGTGCAGAGAGAGAGAGAGAGAGAGAGAGAGAGAGAGAGAGAGAGAGAGAGCGAGCGTGAGAGCGAGAGCGAGCACAAAACTCTGGAAAACCTCACAATTTGTTTCACAGGGCTGACGCTTATTCTTTAGGACAAGGTTTGAAGGTTTCAGTGTGGAGGTGTAGTGTGAGGGTTCCAACAGTTCATGCTGTTCTTTCTTAGATGTATGTATAAAATAAGTTTTTTTTTTAGAAGAAATTCACCAGAATGGAGAGCTTTTTTCT
Organism: Pangasius djambal; assembly: GCA_022985145.1. Taxonomy (NCBI): domain Eukaryota; kingdom Metazoa; phylum Chordata; class Actinopteri; order Siluriformes; family Pangasiidae; genus Pangasius; species Pangasius djambal. Next base: position 21,705,398 of record CM040991.1, read on the forward strand.
GGTTAAAAATTTCCAAGGTCACACCACATCTAAATTGTCATCCATAAGCTGAGAAGTTTTTGAAAGTGTTGCCAATTTGTTTTTTTAGCTACATCCAGTAAGAGCTGTATTCAAATTGGAGACCACAGAAAGCGGGGTCTTTAAGACAATATATGGGAATGTGGGTCTCATTGATTCCATATATGGAAACACGAAATACACGAAAAGACTTTCACAAGGTTTCACAGACACAACAGGGTATAAAAGGGTGAACTAATCAAGAACTAATACACAATCAGGTAAGATAGCGATGATGGAACTGGGGGCGGAGATAAGACCAAAACAGAAGAGAAAAAAAAAAAACACAAGCACATGGCACTTGTCACTATGGAAACCACGATGCAAAGGGGAAATCTGTAACACTGGGGTTTATATATACTCTGTGTATATTTACTTGTTTACATGTGGCAAGATGTCTCTTCAGATATTTCCATTTATGTTTATAAATGTTGATAATATTCTCTGCGAACATTATCCAGGTCACTAGCATCTGCTTCTCAGATAGGATTATCAGACAGAAATTTTAGTCAAATTCATACATTTTAGGCAAGGAATAAAGCACTCTGTGTTGTGCTGTCACAGGGAAATAATCAACAACAGGGTGGTGTAATAAAGCAGAGTTACTGTTGCCACACTGACGTTGATTGTTATCCTGTAACAGCACACGCTGAAGTGTTTTCTTCCTTTCAATAAACAGCAATTGACCAACAAATGCAATTTATTAAAGAACGACGTAATGTTTTTTTTTTCCTGTTTCAAATTACGTTATTATGCTTGTCATATTACCGAGAAGTGTAAACTCTTCTGTCCTGGAGATGTCGGAAAGGTTAAAGTTACAGCTTTACCTCTGACTGTAAGCGCTGACACTGGAGACTCCTTCCATAAATGTTAAATAAACTTCTCCTTACAGAAAACCTCACCATATCAAATGTCACCGTATCACCACGTCAAAGCTGTTTATGTGGCTGCAAGTCGTACAAGTCCCTGTGAACGAGATGTTACTAGAGAAACGATAACAGATGAGAAAGAGGGCAGTTATATAAACCTGTGGTTTAGAGCTGTGCTAAAAAGGATAGGGGAAAAAAAGAGCGTAGTATGGAGTTTGTATGATGTTTCTTCATTGAAGAGTAAAATTGTTGGTAGAAGATGCACCGCCCTGTCTCTATAACCTGAGCTGAGTGAGTAAACGGCGGAGGTGGGGACTTGAGGCACAAATTCGATGACTTCAGACTCGAGTCCAATTTGAAAAATAAAAAAAAAAAACAACAACTGACACTCGGCTTTAAATCAAAGACTTGAACTTGAGATTTATGAACAAAATGAATCACGACCTCGCCTCCACCAGGGGAAAAGCAGGGAGAAGTGTGCCAACGTTTAAATAAAGATGCCCACAGCAAGCTCGAATCATTCTGCCAAGGATTATAAGATTCATGGAGAACAAAATTGCAATATGCACAATGTCAAGGAGACAAAGTCTCGAGCCTCAGGTTGATTAATGGGGTCGACTGTTATCGATCCCTGAGTCTATATTTTCAGTGTATATTAGTTTCTTGTGGGCGGAGTTATTAGTTTAACTACTAGTATAGTAACTATTTCTATAAAGCTACTTTTAAACCGTGGTGATGCCTGTAAAAGGACTGTGTGCGAAAAAAAAAAATAACTGTTTCTCTCTCAATGCACTGACACTGGAGACTCCTTCCATAAAAGTGAAATAAACATCTGCTTACACAAAACTTCACCATATCAATGATTTCACACGTTTTTTTAATCCGTTTAAGTCGGGCTAAATCTGAGCTGTTACTATAGAAATCATAACGTATTAATATAAACCTGTGATTTGCAGAAAATAATAGAAAATTAATCAACACCTTCTAAGCAATTACAATTACAATGTTCCAGAATGTTTTTTCCGCTGTGTGAAAGCTGCAGAAAACGTCTGTGTGGAAATGCTGCTGTTTAAAACGTATGCATCTCAGGATTGGCCATCTCTGCGTGTTTTGAAACAGAACAGATTTGTAAAAGTTTAACACTGGGTCATCTAATAACATCCAGCACCACAGGCGCCTTTTATTTATTCTGACGTGATATGCTTATTGTGTAGATTCCGCAGATTATTGCTTCAGAACATCAGGAGAACTTCAACAAGCTCTAGTAATTTCCAGACTTTCTTCTTTGCTGGTCTTCCTTTATATGAGACATCGACTGTATGCTGCTTCCTGCTCGGTTCGCAACCTCCCGACGTTCCCTCGTGTAGCCTCCCTACCGAGTTCACGCCGCTGGCGTGCTGTTGCAGCAAGAATAAAAAGCCTTTGCTTCGCAGACTTCTAAAGAGCTCGGCAGCAGTCTACACATCCTAGCTCAAAACTACACACGAGTCAGGAACTCGCATCTTCATCGTCAGCATGCTTGGATGCCTGGACATGCTCATAGCAAGAGTTCTGGCTGCTTCGACATCCTCTCTCGTCCTCGTCAGTGGTGGAACGTCTCGATTCTTTCTGCAAAGTCAGACACTAACTCCACGACGCTAAATAGAGTTACTAGTAATCGACCCTGAAGTTGATTATTTTCCTACAGCAGCACGTCCTGTAGTGTTTTATTCCTTTTCTACTGCAGCAATTTGCCAATGCTAACAGTCATTATTTATTAAAGAATGAAGCGCCGTACTTTTTATCCATTTATAGATACATTTAACGTCTGCAAAACAATTTAGCTCCTGCTCTCACTTACTTTATAGCAGCTATAAACAGTTGTTCTCTCACAAGCCTCTCTTTCTTCACTCTCTTGAAGTTAATAAGACAAAAAAAAACACAGCTTGAAACCAGGAAACCACAAAGTGCAAACTCCTCGGTCCTGAAGTTACGGCTTTAAAACAGACACACACATCTTCTGGCTGTATACGTCTCTGTGAATGATCTGTTACTATAGCAGCAAAAAAGTATTAGAACGAGTGCATTAATATAAACCTGTGATTTTCAATGGCACTACTGTCAGAGCTGCTCTTATAGAAAATCAATCAACACCTTCTGACAGTCGATCATCCAAACTGGTGTGTGGTGTGTGTTATCAATATATTCTTTATATTAGAGATCATTGTAGAACTTACTGAAGTTCAGCCATGCAAGTTAATTAAGGAATGAAATGGGTTTAAGATAAAACCTTTTCACTCATGGACATCATTTTCAGAGAGAAATCCAAATCATTGCAGATCAGCAAAATGGCTGTTTGCTGGAACTTCAGTTTCAGGGCTGATTGCCAGGCTTTGACTTTGAAAGGTCACGTGTCAGGCTTCTCAGAGCGTTAATCCTGTGCATGACTCCAGCTGACACACGCGTGTTATTCCCGTGTAGGAGTGACGGCGGTTTGTAGCTCAGCAGGAACTCGCCAAAGCGCTGATACTGATCGAGTCTGCGAGGATTTCAATTTGGTTTCCTCGCTTTTGATTCACCTTCTTTCCATTCTCTCTTCCCGCCACTCGATTCCTATCAAACTTATTGCATGCACCATGCTGGGGAAAAGAAGAAGAAGAAAAAGAAGAAGAAGAAGAAGGAGAAGAAGAAGAAGAAGAAGGCACCGTAATGTTCGCTTGATCAATACGTACAAGACAGCGACGGCGGAATGCAATTACCGTCTCCCTCGCTTTCTCGCCGAGCCCTGGGGGGACTGTAAATACACTCCCACTCCCGCTGCCAAGCTGTGTTTCCCCCATGGCGCATTTGTGAGGACCAAATGTCTCCAAAATGATAGAGAAAAGTTTTTTTTTTTTTATCTCTTAAAAAAAATTAGCTTTTTAATGGAGAAGGATTGAAAGGCTGAGATTTTGAGACTGAGTGATTTTTTTCTAATTAGCGAGAGCGTCACTAAAGGAAGATTGTCCTGTTCTGCTCTTTCCTTTTTTGATGTTTTTTATTTGTCACATGCTTTTATCCAAAATAGAAGTGAAGAAGAATAAAACAAAGCGTAATGCTGTTTGCAGCCAGCCCGGTTCTTTGTAGTGAAGTGAAGTGACTTGTGGCCAAGTATGGTGACCCATACTCAGAATTTGTGCTCTGCATTTAAGCATTTTGCTCCATTTTAGCTGCAGCACCCAGGGAGCAGTTGGGGGATCGGTGCCTTGCTCAAGGGTCTCACCTCAGTCATGGTATTGAAGGTGGCAGAGAGCGCTGGTCATTCACTCCCCCCACCTACAATCCCTGCCGGACCCGAGACTCGAACTCATGACCTTCGGGTTCACGGTCTGACTCTCGGACCATTAGGCCACGACTGCCCCTGATTGTACATCAGTTATCAAGTTATCTGTATTGGACTGTTGACAATGTACATTTTTCTTTTTCATTTTTCAAACGTGTTGTTTGACAACTAGTCCGTAAGCTCAAACCAACTCAGAAGCTTGCACCCACTGACCACTTAATTAGGAACACCTGTAACCTTAGCCATGCAACTATCCAAACAGCCACTGTGGCAGCACAACACAGAATGGTGCAAAACACTAAAAAGCGTCCAGTTCTGCCTAAACGCCTTGTTGATGAGAAATGCCAGAGAAGAATGGGCGGTCTGGTTCGAGCTGACAGGAAGAGTGCGGTAACTCAAATAACCACTCTTTACAACGTCGTGAGTAGAAGAGCATCTCAGAATGCTCAGCACAGCGAGCCGTGAGGCAGATGGACTACAACAGATTCAATTCAACATGATAACAGCAGCAAAACAAAAAGGATTTGTTACTCAGGCTTACTGTAGCTAGGTATGCAATTCAAAATCTATTTAATCCATAGGGTGTTCCAAAAGTCTCCAGACAGAAGGAAATGAACACTTTTTTAGCAAAATGTCATCCAAAATGTTTCATATTTAGTTTATATTATTATTTTTATTTTTCAGATAGCATTTAAGAACCCCTTTGACAAAAGAGGAATGCATTGAAATGATTGTCATGGCTGGATCGGGAAGCTGTCGCAAGGTTGCAATGGACTTTAACATGAACCATGGCGAGCACGTCACACACGACACTGTCGCCAAACTTATCAACAATTTCAAAAAGACTGGAAGTGTTGCTGACCACGCAAAAAACGAAGTCACAAATGATGTGATGCTGGCAAACACAGTCTCCTATGTATACTGGGACACGCTGTATGCATCCTGTTGCATCTCAGGTATTCCAGCCATATGACTTACATGTATACCACACGTGACATATTGCAAAACATATCAGAAATTTCAATTTAACACTGTGCCCAGAGCTTAAATTGAGATCGAGGAGGTGTTGGAGATTATATTGTTATTATGTTATTATATAGTCTTCAATATTTCTGTTTCTGTCCTCTGGGCTTAATTTAGCAAGCCACACTTGGGTGGGCAAAGCTTCCAGCCTGAAACATATTATCTATGTTTATATTGAAATATTTTTTGGCGTGCTAGCGTTTCTGGTGCTAATTTGTCTATTGATGTTGTATTCTTGTTATTTCTGTGTGAAGTTAGCGGTTGTCTGTCGCCCTGATGTCACAGGGGGACATTGATTTAACATTTAATGATCAAGGGGAGGGTGGAGAGCATCTGGGTGTTTACTGTGAGCTCGATTTATCACATCGAACAGTAAAAAGACGGATGTACACGTACTCATCCATCTACATTTCCATCAAAAGACAAGACCAGAAGTTAGCGTCGTTTCCAGTCCATATAAACCAACAACTCCAGAGTTTCATTACTTTCATCCAAGTCAACCCCTGTGTCTGTGCCTAGTGACAGTTTCTAAGCTACAACAGTTCTGTAACCTGTTTAGAAATGGTGATTAGAGAAGAATCAATTCCAGGTCAATACACTGGGTTTAGGTGCAAAGGGCTCAGCTTATTATAGCTAAAAGTGGCCTTTTTGGAAGCAGCAACTTTAAGTATTGAATTTCAGGAAAAAGGAATTGTCAGTTGGCTCCTTGTGAATGTTGGAGGGACTGTTCCAAGGCCAGCAGTGAAAAAGTTAACACATAGCCACCCAGGTGGCAAACTACCATTGGGCCAATGTTTGGCCGACTTCATTTTTTGTTCAGTGGCTTAACGTTGGGCAATAATTGCTGACAGACCTTCAGCCAGCTTTAAATCCATCTTGCCAAAGCTGGACCAGCCATTCAGTTGGGTCAAGGCTGGGTACTGACATTTTGTCCGTTAGGCCACCAGGGCCAACAGACTTTCAGGCACCTTGCCAACATTGGGACAGCTTTAGTCATTCAGTTGGGTTCAAGGTTGGGTGCTAATGTTGGGTCACCATCATTTTGTCCGTTGGGCAGTACATGCCAAATACAATGCAATATCATAAGTCTTGACCAGGGAGTCAGTAGTGCTTTGATGTAGCGTGTTGTCTGTTGAGATGACTAGCGATGCAACACGAGCATCAATGGCAGGCATGTAGCCGAACCCCAACCTGCTCGTGATTCATCAGAATTAGCCAGAACAAGGATTCCCCAGACGTCTGTCAACAAAGTCCTTACAAGTCCTGTGGTTTAGCGAACTCTCTCGTAATAGGTGCTGAGTGAAAGAGTGCAGTCGATGATGTGGGATGCAGTGCACCATCCAACCTTGCTTGGTCACCACCATCTTTACAGTGGATGCTGCCATGGCAAGTTTAGAGGTTCACAGGTGCTATGGTGTGCCATAGCAATCTACAAAAAAACGCTCATGATATGTAAGATATCACTATAAATTCACTGTGTGTGCGCTTACACTTTGCCCTTGTTTGCAATAATTTATTAGATTTAATTCTGATTATGTGCTATAAAACAAGATCTTGGCAGCCGCAGAGTATTTTTGAAGCTAGCCCAATTTGGCATAAAACTCATGGCATCAGTCCTGTTATTAACTGTCCTGTACACTGCTCCTCCCCCGAGCACAGGGCAGCGTGATTCCTGCCCCAATGGAACTGCAACAAACTCTGTTAGTGCTTGTTGCAGTTCCTATCTTTGACAACTAGCGGGAAAAAAACTCTAAATGGGGTTTAACTCTAAATGGGGCAGTGAGAAAGATGTATTTTATTATTTTAGTGTAATTTAAAACGTATAGAGTTGTGCATGTGAACTTAATGAAGATTACCATTTCTTGACGGAAGTATTTATTTTAAATCCTGCATCATGCATCATTATGTGTCTTGGTTGTAAGATCTCATGCTCAAGTCACTGTCCAGGTGTTTCCCGCCATCCCTGCCTGTCAGGGGTGAAATACAACCACCTACACCCAGCTGCCTCCGTCTCCTTTGTTATAGCTATCTGAAAACAATCCAGGAGCTTGTACGGTTGTCAGATTATGAGTAAAGACCAGCACTGCACTGAAAAGCAAAGCGCTGTACAATTTGTTCTTTTTTTATTAAATTCACATCATCATCTCAGTTCATGGATGTATTGCAGCCATTAAAGTTTTTAAATTTGTCACCTTTAAATAGCTGTAGTTTGGAGGGAAAAAAAAATGGCTGCAGTAGATATTTTATACTTGCCGTTGAAAGCTCGTCATACAGGTGAGCTTTTTTTGACAGTTTATTTTCTGGCTCAGTGAAATCTTGTGAAATAACCGTTACTTCCATCTGAGTGTGTCTTTGAATGAGCAGGAGGGAAGCTGCAACTAACAATTAAGCCACCAAGGACACTTCCTGCTCCTGCAGCTCAGGGATTATTAGACTCCAGACGCTAAATCCAGACGCTGTAAGTCATCACCTGATTGCTGGTAGCACCTAAGAAAAAAACTCAGCGCAAGCCTATAGATTACATAATCAGAGCATCATTGCAAGACTGGTCAGACAGAACTGATTAATTTCCTATAATAGCAGCTCTGACAGTAATGCAGCTTCAAATCACAGGTTTATTTTTTCTAATGCACTCTTTATCGTTTCTGTAGTAATGGCTCATTCACAGGGGCTCATTCTGTGGAAGCTGCACATGCAAACAGATTTAAAAAAAAAAAAAAAACATGGTGAACTTTTCTGTAACATTTATGGAAGGAGTCTCCAGTGTCAGCGCTTTGTAATAAACACTTACTTGTAATAATTTAGCTTTTCAGGACAGAGGAGTTTACGCTTTAGGAGTTTCGCAGTAACATGTCAAGCTGCGTTTTTGGTTTTTTATTAGCTTCATGAACGACTGAATGATTAGCTCTTCATCACTGCTGTAACGTAAGTGAGAACAGGAAATAAATTGATTAGGACATTCCACAACATCGACATTAAGACATAGAATCGTTCCGTAATGAATGAAAAATTGTTAATGTAGGCGAATTGTTTTGGTATAAGAGGAATAAAACACTACAGGATGTGCTGTTGTCAGAAAATAATCAGCTTCGCAGTGCTAACAGTAACCAGACAAGACGATTTTTTTTTTTGTTACTTTGAGAAACCTAACCTTCTTAACAAGATCTGCACATGATTCCATTTGGTCTTAAGGATGCGCTTCGCACATGAGTGGGAAAAGCAGGCTTTGAGAGAAAGAAAATGCACCGTGATTATCTGACATGCTGATAGTTCATACGATGATAGATCATCGCTCTCATTATCTGTGTGAAAGGATGTGAGGCTGTCAACAACGATGACACAAATGCTGCATTCGACTAGAGGTTGTAGATCAAAGAACACGCCCCCTCAAATTCAAATTCCTACTCAGGAACCCGGGATGATCTCCTCAGCTCCGAGTTCAGCAAGTGATGCTACATCAAAAAACAAAGCTACCTTTAAATGAGTTATACGGTATATACAAATATTTGCTTTAGGTCAGTCAACATACAGGCATATTCACTTGCTAAATCGGTATATAACTTTGAAATGAATATCCAGTTCACTGTTTTAAGGAGGAAAATACACTACCCTATATATTCTACTATATATGTATTACTATATAGTATATAATACTATATATTATGCATCACATCACATACTATCTTTTTGCTAACAAAAGATGAACATGGATCGTTTGTGTTTTTTCCTACTTTGTAGCTTGAATGCATGGAGTTCAAAAACGACATCATTACGAGCACAGAGCTCCAACGTCCTAAGTAAGTCGAAAGATAAACTCTTTAATTTCCTATCTTGTGTGTGTGTGTGTCTTTATCTTTCAGCACTCATATCAGTGTGTCTGTTCCTGTTCTTTTTCTTTTCTTTCTTTTTTTTTTTTTTTAAGAATACAGCTATTCAACATCTTTGGCTATTGTGTATTGGGGTAATGACCTCTCAATCACTCCAACATCCCGGCTCGTCACTGCGCACTGGATTTGTCCTGCTGTGAATAATGTTCAGAGTTCTGTATGAAACGGGCGCAAATAAAAAGAAGTAAAAAAAAAAATAAATAAAAAAATTCTGACAGTTAGTGTAAGACCCAAAACCCTTTTTTTCTTTATGCGTCTACGTTGATGTACCACACAAACGCACAAACCCACCATGCTTCTACTTAAAAGTGCATTTTATATATATATAAAAACAATGGCGGCATTTTTGTGATTTCGCCTTTATACACCACCACAGTGGATTTGAAATAAAACAATCAAGATGTGATCGAAGTGTAGACTTTCAGCTTTATTTTAAGAGGCTCCACAAAAATATGGCATTTACCATTTAGGAATTACAGCCATTTTCAGCAAAGTAGAAGAAGTTAATTGACCAGGCGCGGTCCATTCCCTCGTTACTTCATGACAAATGAAGCAGATAAAAGGTCTGGAGTTGATATCAGGTACTGAGTTGGCATTTGGCAGCTGTTCGACTGGAGCTACCAATATGGAGCGACCAATCTGTGGTGGTGTATAAAGGCAAAATCACAAAAATCCTGTCATTGTCCAAATACTTCCGAACCTAACTGATATATATATATATATAAGTTGATTTATTATCCAAATCACATTTCAATCATCTGCATTTCGACCGGTTTCTTTGCTCACGCGGCGGTGCTATAACCTTTGTAAATAAATAAACTCCTTCCTTTCCTAGGCAGATTGAATAACAGATTGAGTCCCAAATCAGCTAAAATGCTGCTCCTGGAGCAAAAGGGCTGCTAGCAACCTTTTCCCAGCCAAAAATCCCCCACAATTTCTCTTACTCTGCTAAGCAGCGATGGCTGTAAACAAAAAGGTCGTTATTGTCGTTGTTATTGATATTCCTGGGTGAAGAATCAATTCAACACACAACACGGTGGCGTGCTCGGAGAAGAAACGAGGGCTGAACGATGCATCATAATTCTATTTCTCTATATTAAACATTATAACGTGACTTATTAAAACCGCAGTTACCGACTGCTAACGCGATGTGATTAAAGATCAGTCTGCATTAGCCATACGATGACTAACGATTAGAAACGTCCAACCAATCGATTCGTATAAAAGACTGTATTCATACACGATCCATACCTAATGTTATAATGAATAATGTATTGCGCTTGAGATCAGATCCATATATCCTCATGAGATCTTCATATGAGAACAATGAACTACTTCCTGTTTAAACGCATTGATTAGGTTGCATAGTTATCAGGCACAAGAATATGCAAAGTAGTAGTAGAAGTGGCGATTTTATTAGTTTGTTTTTTAATATTTTTTATTAATTATATTGATCACATTTATTGTCATTTATTTTTCTTTCTTTGTTTCGGACAACATACTTGGCCGGGTGCTCAGGGAATGTGCTGATCAGCCTGCAGATGTCCACGCAGACATCTTCAACATTTCCCTGCACCAAGCAGTCGTCCCTGTGTGCTTCAAGATGTGCTTCAAGATGACCGCCATCATCCCTGTGCTGAAGAAATCATCTGTGTCCTACCTGAACGACTACCGGCCTGTTTCACTCACACCTATCGTCATGGAGTGCTTGGAGTGGCTAGTCATGAAACCCATTTCAGTACGCCTACCGTCAACAGAGGACTCCATATCTGTTACCCACCTGGACAAAAAGGACAAGTGTGTAAGGAAGCTGTTCATCGACTTCAGTTCAGCATTCAACACAATCCTCCCTCAGAAACTGATAAGAAAGCTGAGCCTGCTGGATCTGACCACTTCCCTCTGCAACTGGCTCCTGGACTTTCTGACTGGGAGACCCCAGTCTGTCAGGATCGGGAACACAACCTCCAGCACCACCACACTGAACACCGGCGCTCCCCAGGGCTGTGTGCTCATTCCACTGCTGTTCACCCTGCTGACTCATGACTGTGCTGCAAAGTGCAGTTCAAATCACACTACAGTCACAGGCAGCATCAGTGATGAGTCAGTGTACAGAGAGGAGGTGAACCGGGTCGCAGAACTCTTATCTCTTAATGTTGTTAAGAATAAAACAGAGGATTGTTGACTTCAGGAGGACCCAAGTGGACCACTCACCACTGCACATCAATGGAACAACTGTGGAGAGAGTCAAAAGCTCCAGGTTTCTTGGTATGCACATGATGGAAGACCTCTCCTGGACTCGCAACACCACCTGCCTAGCCAAGAAGGCCCAGCAGTGCCTCCACTTCCTGCGGAGGCTGGAGAGAGCTAAACTCCCCCCTCCCATCCTCACCTCCTTCTACAGAGGGATGATAGAGGGCGTCCTGGCCAGCCGTCTCACCGTGTGGTACGGGACCTGCACAGTCTCCGACCGCAAGACCCTACAGCGGATTCTGAGAACAGCTGAAAAGATCATCGGAGTCTCTCTACCCACCATCGGCACCTCATACAACAACCACTGCATCCGCAAAACAGCCAGCATTGCAGGCGACCCCCTCTCAAATCTCTCATGGACTTTTCACCCTCCTGCCATCTGGCAGAAGGTACAGGAGCATCCGTGCCACCGCAGCAGACTCTGCAACAGTTTCTTCCCTGAGGCAGTCAGATTACTCACCACGCTGCCGCCTCCCAACGCTCACCTAAGCTAGTCAAACACCTAACCCAGTATGACTCAGTACCACCACAGTACACACCGCACTGTACAAGGCTGCATCAGACACGTTTCTATTATGGAACTCGTTTCTGCTGCTACACAATCACACAATCGTCTACACTTTTCAGCCCATGTTCTGTGTATTTACTGTCCTGTGTATCTGTTGTTCCGTTCTGTGTATTTACTGTCGTGACCTCGTCTGACACTGTTGTGTATTTGCACTTTATGCAGTCTTGCGTACTGTTCTGTGTTGCACCATGGTCCTGAAGAAATGACATTTTGTTCCAACGTATACAAGCTATGTAGAGGAATGACAGTAAAACTCACTTGACTTTATTTTATTTTTGCATACAGCTGCCAAGGGCCTTCCCAGATGAATTCACTGAATTCGCTGGAAATGCCCAGAAACGTACAGCACAGGAGAACAAAGTTAAAGTTAAAGTTAATCTTAGACATAAAAAACCTGATCGCACATTTCAAAAAATTAAATAAACAAATGTTAGCTCGGCACTAAGGTAATATCCACAACAACAGTGTGATATGATTAAGCGTAAATAAGACCATCCTCAAGATTATAAACTAAGATCATTTGACTAACTTTGGACCTCTTATTAACCTGGATGTAGGTTATTTTACTGATTAACGCCGCTTATTTCATTTGAAGTGTAGAGTTCGCTTAGGCATTAGGGGAACGCTAACACGATGCCAGACTCACAAATTCAGTACAATTCGAATGACTCAGGTCGTACAAAAAAGAAAGTAGGCTAGAAAAAAATATATTAGTTTTAGGGATGGGTTTGGTTTTTTTTTTTTTTATTCAATTTAATTCACATGAAATTCCCCCAGCTCGACCCACATGACCGTCACTTATTTATTTACTCACAAACTTATTGACTTACCTACTTATTAATAAAGCATTGTGATATTGTGATGTCTCGTGCAGCCATCATGAATGTTACAGGAGACTACTGTTCATAGGCTACTGCTGGAAAATGTAAACAACACAACTGCAACTTTTTTCCTTCAGGACGGAATCACACACACAAACACACACACACACACACACCGACCACGCATTCTTGTGCAAGCCATTACACACTATACACTCCAGAGGATGTGCGACTCTTTATGAAAATTAGCTCGGTTTGATTTTGATTTCATGTCGAGACTCCTTTAGTGTGAGTGTGTGTGTATGTGTGTGTGTGTGTGTGTTTTTATGCGCGCGTGCAGTTTTGCCCATCCTCCGTGAATCGCGCAGTGTGTGTGTGTGTGTGTGTGTGTGTGTTCGGCGCTTCACTCGGATGGAGAACAAGTGTGTGAACGCGCGTTTTCTCTCCGTCGACGGGGATGTGGGTTTTCTGATGCTCGTGGCGCGCGCAGAACCGATGAGGATTAATAATAATAATAATAGTCGTGTGCTCGGTTAGACTGTTGACCCGCGCGCGCTGCAGCAAACAACTTTTGTTTTCGTTTGGCTGCTGGTCGTTTCATACTGCGCTCATATCCGCCGCGTTACTTTGGCGCGCGCACTATGCTGCTCGGCGCTCCGGCGCTCACGTGGCTTCTTTCCGGTGCATTTGGACCCAACCGGGGGAGGCGCGCGGCCGCTCGGTCAGTGCGTGTGCGCGTTTCTTGGGCACCTTAGGACAGATTGTTATTTTTTTTTTTTTATTATTGATATATTATTTATTTATTTTTTTTTGCAAGCATGTTTTTTTCGATGAAGGACCGACTTGAACCTTGAGACTTACGACTTCAGGCTTGAGGCGCGTGTGCGCGCGTGCCTCCGTCTTCGTCAGGTCTTGCACCGCGAGGAGACCGTCGGAGAATCTCCCGAGAAACCGGAGGGACGCAAAGTGCACGAGACTGGCGGCGACACGCAGCAGATATGGGTGAGTTGTGAGTTTAAGCCAAAAGAAAAAAAAAAAATGGTGATGCTAATTATAATAATAATAATAATAATAATAATAATAATAATAATAATAATAATAAGACAGAGCTCGGAGAAGTGTTGGTTCAGAGTCTGCAGTGTTGCAGTAAGTTAAATCGTGATTTTGCGCGTGCAGGGTGTTCAGATTTCAACACCCACGATGTTACGGTGTTAAATCAGGCGTGCACGAGGGCATGTGTAGCACTGTGGGTGTTAATCATCCACTGTAGGAATCTGTGCAGCTCTGTGTGTCAGCCTTTAATACTGTAGCTGTGCATCACTGATTCAACACTGCAGGACTTCTTAGAATTGTATTTCATTTTAGTAATTTTGTCTATTTTTTTTTTTTTTTGATTAAATGTATTCAATTCTGTAGGTGTTCATCCAGAACTGTAGCTGAACAAGAATGCTATTTATTTATTTATTTATTTATTTATTTATTTATTTATTTATTTATTTGGGGTATGGTGCGGGGGGAGCTATGGGTCTTTTTTTTTTTAAGATTAAAATCTCAAAACAAAAGTGCAAATGTGTTTATCAGTAATATAAAAGTGCACAGGGGGGAAAAAGAAACCTGCTGCATGATGGTGTTTGTTGAACAGTTGCAGTATTTTCCCACTTACTGTCCTGACAACATGGCAGCCGCTCTGAAGCTCAGGTGTGGGTGGCTTTGCTGAGCTGACTCGGTCGTGCATGAAGGGAATCTGTGAGTTTGTAGCTGTGCTGGACACTGACGGATTTATTTTTATTTATTTATTTATTTATTTAAAGTGTATTTCTTCCTTCAGTGTAGGCTGCGCTTGATCCGTAGAATGCGCAGATCAAACCTGCAAGGGCAGAGTGTAATCTGCGTATAATCTGGTCTTACTGTATATTTGCAATATATCTAAATACGTTAAATGAAATAAAAAAGCAAACTTATTAGCAACTGTAAAGCAGGTAGCTGACCACTGAGGCAGCTTCAAGCTCCCCTGCACTTTGGATCCAATTTCAGCTTGCTCTCCTTCTCAAGTCCGTCTGTAGCATGAACCTTCAGGAGCCTCAGGCTTCAGCCTCTAATCTACTCGTCTATGTGAGCAGCAGCAGGAAGTCGGTTTTGCGGAGATGTGCTGAGGCGATCTCTTAGGCTCGTCAGATTTGTGTGCTTTGTCCTGTCGTGCCCTCTAACTATCGCTGATTGGTGATAGTATCACCTGTGGGTTTTGCAGGGTGGGAAAGAAGGGGGCGTGGCCAGACATACGTAACATGTTCCCTGTACATATTACATTATATCGTTATATCATAATAACCCTGGAAGCTAGTTAGCTAGTTACGAGTCGGCTGTAGCTGCTAGTCGCTAAGGTTTAGCCGGGTTTTGTGGATTAATTACTTGTTAGCAAGGTCACAGATGTTTTTGCGAAACTGAAGTCAGGACTGTAAATAAACGTAACAGTTATTAGCTACGTATAACTAGGCTCATTGTAAAATTGAAATGAAATGATATAAACTATGTGTGCATGTGCTCTGTGTTGACCAGCAGCAGAGATTCTTAATGAATTGTTGTATAGTGATAAACAAGGTACGTTTCATTTGCTTAATTTTCATAACGACATTCACAGATTTATCTGTTTGGTGAGCACGGCCAAGGGAAGATAAGATGCATCAGAAAAAGATGTTTTCTCTTCCTAGACTATTAAGGTCAATATAGGACGACAAAATGGGCAAAAGTCTTAAAGCTACAGGCGCCGCGTTTTCCGACAGACATGGAAATCACGTAACTTGATATAAACTATCGTGATTCCCGATGCCGTTGTCAATCATCCAGAGCCTTGTGTGTGTGTGTGTGTGTGTGTTGGATGTACACTTCTGCCAGTTATGGGTGAAAATCGTAGAACAGGATCTAAATTCAGA
The DNA here is from genome assembly GCA_022985145.1 of Pangasius djambal. Taxonomy (NCBI): domain Eukaryota; kingdom Metazoa; phylum Chordata; class Actinopteri; order Siluriformes; family Pangasiidae; genus Pangasius; species Pangasius djambal. The sequence continues at coordinate 21,721,104 of CM040991.1, forward strand.
CTATTGTTAAAAATAACAAAATAATTTTCATTTCATTCGTTTCCTGTTCCTGAGACATGTAGCGAGCCGGTAAGGAATAACACTCACCATATCATGCTGTTAAAGGAAAATGATCAACAACAGTCATGATGGAGTGGTCTATTCCTCTTACGCAACAGAGATTTGCTGATGATTGCAATTTTCTTTTTTAAAGAACGACGTCATACGTTTTATCCGTTTACAGTTACGTTCAATGTTGCGGGAACGTCCGCAAAACAAGTTACAGCAGTTATAAACAGCCCTTTCCTTACCAGCCTCTTTTTTTCTTTCTTGAAGTTAATAAAAAAAACAAAAACAAAACAAAAAAAACACAGCTTGTCGTCTTTTGCTACCGAGAAACCACAAAGCGTAATCTTTACAGCTTTACTTCTGACTGTTGCAAAGCGCTGACACTGGAGACTCCTTCCATAAACGTTAAATAACCATCTCTTTACACGAGGAAAACTTCACCATTTCAATGCCTACCCACGTTTTTTTAATCTGTTTATGCGGAGCGTTTGCCGTACAACTTCCTGTGAATGAGCTGTTACTATAGAAACAATAGCGTATTGTGAGTGGATTAATATAAACCTGCTGCTACTGTCAGAGCTGCTTGTCTAGAAAATTAATCACCGTCTGACCAATCAGAATCCAGAATGCAACAGTGCTGTTTTGTAACTTCATTGAGATGTATAATAATTTAGCTAGAGACACACACACACACGCAACCTGTGCTAGTATTCCCATTGGGATTGCTGTCAGCATCCTCATACATCATTGTTAGCGTGCTGTGCTCATGGCAGATGTTAACTCGCAGCTTCTCAGACTGGATACAAAACACAACATGTGTGTTTAATATTCGCATAGAAATTGTTTATCCAATTTTGTTGAAATTTCAGGGTGCTTTGAATGCACGGGAAGAGAGAAATAAAGAATTTAGAAAACATTTCATGCAGTTTTCCAAAAAAAAAAAAAAAACAAGAAAAGAAAAGCTCTTCAGAGAAATACTTTTACAGAAAAGTTAGAATTGCAGTAGAGTTGGAATATCATTTATTTTTTATCATTTAATCCAAAAAAATACCATGTGCTGGTATAAAAAGATGTTTAAGATATCCCGTCCCATCTATACAAAAATCCAACAATTATCAACTTGTTGATAATTACACAGTTTTTCTGTAATAAGCTTCTAGACAGAGATCAGATCAGACAACCGCTAACATTTCACAGGAAGACGAAAATACAGCGCCAACCAACAGATTAGCGCAGAATCCCAATTCTAATCCCACATCAGAGCTTTTTCCCTCCCACCATTTCTGCTCATTTGGAGGTCATTATCTTGTTGAAAGTGCCATGGATAGCCAAATCTTAACCTCCTGGCAGAGGCAAACCAGATCATAAGCTAAAATATCAGAATTCATGATATCATTCATGAGCTCCTGGACCACTAGTTGCAAAACAGACCCAAATAATCAATGATCCAACATCGTATTTTACACTTTTTGTGGTTTCATCTGAACATCACACGCAATTCCAAATAGTTCCAGTGAGGCTTGGTGATGTTTTATATTTTCAGAGCTAGCTTGGTCACAAACATGGCTACTGGTTTTATCTACTCAATTGCTAGCATAATTCATTTTAAATGTCCTGACTAGCCCTTAACTTAAAATACACACTGCTAAGGAGATAACTAGTAAGCTAAGTAAGCATGGGAACATTAGCACAGTGCTGCGTTTAGGTACAGCGGCCATGCTCTTGTACAGGGGTTGGGGTTTTCATTCTCTCGTACAGGCTACATAAATATAAATATATATTTATAAATAAATATATAAATATATATTAAATTATAGGGCGGGGCAAAACTGGAGTGACAGACAGACGCAAGTCAGCGCAAACAGAAAATAAAGGCAAACTTGATAACGAGAAATAAACAAAGTAAAGCCAGATGGAATGAAGGATCGGAACCTTAACCACAAAATGGAGGAGCAAAACGTCGAAATGTGTGTGTGTGTGTGTGTGTGTGTGTGTGTGTGTGTGTGTGTGTGTGTGTGATGTAAAAGCTTATGGGAATTGAGGTCTTGAGGTGTTGTGCATGACATGCTGAGGATTCTGGGAGTTTGGTGGAGATGTAACAATCATGAACTTGTATTCTATGCAAACTTAAGAAATGGAAATTAATGCTAGTGTTGACTTCATGTGACTTTGAATTGACCAAGCTCTTGATTTTTTAATGAGAATTTACATATTTGAGGCTAAGTGCAAATAGCAGTAGCTGTATTGGCTCACTCTAGCTAATGCGCTTTCCACCATCCAATCAGAAACATGTATTTTATTTTGTATAAACTATTTTCAGTAAATGTGTCACTGCATGAATAGAAAAAATGTTGCATAATTTTGTGCCAAATTCAGTTTTATTAACTAGAAAATAATGAGTGGTTGAATAAATGATATATTACTGGTTTCAGGAAATGGGCCCGTTTTCATTTATTTTTTTTATTTTTTACACTTTCTGTTTTTTATGCTGGAACTAACCTTCACAGGGAAAATTTCCTTCCTCTAAAAACACAACAATGATGAATCATAAATATTAGTTCATGCAGCTCAGCAGTGTGTTACATTTCTAAACAATTTGCCGCTGTGTCATCGTTTTATAGCTTTTCCCTTGATGATGAGCAGAGGAAATTAAAACATATATATATATATATATAAATTCTCTTATACCCAGGGAAAGTATGATGTGTGTATCGTCTCGCTGCTGCATTCTGCGCTGAAGTTTGGTGTTATTGTCAGCGCTTTCAGGTCAGCACTTTCCATTTTCCTCCTGAAAAGCTGAGGGTATCTGAGAGGGCGAGAGTTCGGCTGGTGTTCATCCTGTGGAGCTGAGTGTTGTGGACCCCTTTATCACTACAGACTATGACTACAAGACAAATGCTGTGTTCGACTAAAGCTCGTAAATCAGAATTTCAATCCTCCGACTAGGAAAAACCAAAGCAAACTTTCCCTCAGATTGTAATTCCTACTTGGAAAGATGGGAAGCTGTCTTCAACCCTGAGCTCCGTGTACGACACCGTGGCGACATGGCCGCTAACACCGTGAACAAGCTAGCAAGCTAACATTAGCGATCACGAGTTCATGATGTATTTAGATTAGCTTAATCAACATACGGAGACACAATAGCTGTAGGTTTTGAGAAAATAAACAATACATCATAAACTCCAGATCACTAACGTTAGCTGACTAGCTTGTTGCTAACAAAACACACGCTGCCATGGAGGTGTCCATGTTTTTTCCCCACTTTGTAAAGCGCATGTCTACCAGAAGCTAGTCTTTTCCAGCACGTAATGATCTTTTCATGGAACACTAACATTAAAGTAAACTGACTTTATCTGTTTACAGAGCTAAACAAAGCTAATATGGCAAATCTTTAAACCTAAAATGTAAAGCAATCACTACAAATGCTAGCTAACTAGGAATATAGCTGCCTAACATTAGCAACAGGAAGTTATCAGTGAGGTAATTCAGTTTATCTAACCACTATTTTATCATTCTATAAATGAAATTGGTAAAATATAATACATGAACGTCAGGTAACTACAAAGCTAGTTATCATCAGTGCTTCATCAAAGTCATCATCCTTATCAGCACAGTTTCTTAACCTGATATCTGTGAAGAAAGTCATATTATTTATTCAGCTTGAGGATTCTAACTTATTACTAAAGTTCAGGAATGAGAATAAGGAGAAAATTCATTACGAGGAAGTGGAAAACCTTTTCCCTTGCATCTGCAAAGGACCCATCATTAACACTGTTGTGATAATAAATAATAATAATAATAATAATAATAATAATAATAATAATAATATCAAATATTTCCCCCGAGACTTTAGTCATTAATCATTCGAAGGATACGTCGGAAATTAAAGGGTTAAGCAGACTCTCGCTGATCTTGGCACTCCTTCTGTAGCTGTGTGTGAGAGTGTCTATATTCATCCTTGTGAGACTGATTGCTGATATTATTAGGCATGCATCGTTGCCATTTTTCTTTCAGACAGAGTATGAGTACATGATTCCAATACTGATACAGAAACGAGTAACGCACTTAGTATTTGTTTATGTTGGTTGTTGCTGTGTGCTGCTAAAGGACAGCTCATTCTTGACATATGACGTACGACACACTCGCTTGCGTGCTTTATGTACATCTGAAGGATTAAAAGCAACATCCACTAGATGGCATGTCAGAGCCAAAACATGCCTGTCCATCAGGTTTCCAAGTCGAACTTTAAAATGTTCCGTGATGTCATTCACAGTGATGTTATACACACTGATGGGCTCAGTTTCTCTAAAATGTTCTGCTGTCGTTGTGACTGCTGTCATGAGCTGCATCTCAAATCGAAAACTCTTGACTTTTCATTCATCGGTATTTACTAATCCAGAAGACCGGTATGCGAAACAGAGCTTTTGGTAGGTCTGAATTCTACATGAGAGATTTTTAATATGCAAATACTAACTGTAATAGGAAAGCCAGTTAGCGTTAGTTCTCAGTAATGGACGAGAAAAAAACATAAGTATGTGATTTGAGACAGTGCTAGTTTGTTGAGTCAGTGGCAGAGACAAGCTTCACATGGTGCTCTACTGCCTCTACTATGTACATTGGTATTGCACCACATGTACGCATAGTCTTGATGCGAATCTCTGACTTAAATACTTTATGTATATTCTTGCTGTGTATTGTATGTTTCGTATGTAGTGCCTCTATGGGCAATGTGTGGAACAATGTGCGTTCACACATTCACACATATTCTACGTGTGGAGGCCAGGAATGCCCTTTGCGGAGCGTTAAGTATGTAACAGGGTTTATTTTTAGAGGATACGCACAAGTGACGTGAAGCAAGTATAATTCAGCCTTAATGAAGTCTTTGTGCTCATTTTTAATGACGGTGCTTGCTGATACTGCTCTGGACACCCATGCTGCTCAGGTCAGCTGTGCGCGCACTTGCTATTAAAGATACTGTTTAAATGAAATTAATGTGTTTTATCGGGTCACTCGTAATGTAGAAAGATGCTGTTGTTTGTTGATATTCGCGCAGAGTTTGCAGTCTGATCTGTTGCAGTTGCCACCATTAGATTTGATTGCTGCAGTGGTGGCTCAGGGGTTAAACTATCTGGGTTACTGAGCAGATGGTCAGGGGTTCAAGCACCAGCACTGCCTAACAAGCCGGCGTATGCAAAGGAAGAGTTTTGCTGTACTGTATACTGTACGTGACAAATAAAGGAATCTTAAATTAAGCCTGAAGTACGTCCTGATGGCTGTCATTTTGTGTCATCTGTTCATTAGGGCAATATTTACTAGGCTTACATCATGTGGTGTCACATGTTAGCAGATGTTGGTATTGGAGGGTTTTTACAAGTACAAGTGTGTGAGCATGGCATTAGACTGATGCTTGGTACCAGTATACGTATCCATGCTTTCCTAATCTTTTTTTTCCGCAGTGTATATCTCTTTGATTGTATATTTCCTTCTCGTCAACAAGAATCGTAATTTATTTGTCAGGACAAAATATCCAGCATGAAAAACGGTCATTTGCTTTTACACAGAAAATGTGTAAAGTAATTTAAAGCTCCATGTTTATCTAAATAATCACCAGCCTGCTGGGTCTCCTGGTCAGACTTGTCATGTTTTTTTTTTTGTCGTTGTTTTTTTCGGAGCTGCAGTGACATTTTTCATCACTGCACCGACAAATTCACTTCTGAGTCATGCGGCACAAATGTCAGTGCAATAACAGCCTCAGTCCCTGAGCACTCGTTAAAACGGGGTGAAATCTGAAATATGGTTATAAACGATTTGAGTCAGCCCCTCAGTACGTTTCAAAACACTTCTGAAGGGTTCTTCTGTTTAGAGCGCTGCAAACCTTCAAGGTATTTTATTTTAAGAATCAGTCTGTAGACTTGGTGTCAGTCATAGATCCAGGAAGCCGCAGGGTTTTGGCCTGATATACTTTTCCTCTGCTACACGGTTAATCCCACTCAATTTGCATATTTTTGATCTGACTGAGAGCTCAACTGAATTAAAAAAAAAAATGCTCAGGTAAAGTGATTGAGGCCAATCTGAATGAAATTACTATCTGATTCCTATCTGAGGTGGTGATGGAAGAATAATTGTGATGTAAACTTTTGTATCTGATTAATTTCACTGTGTAAACATTCTGTGTGCGTGTGTTTGAGTCACTATGCACTTCTGGGGCAATAAAAAAAGTCCTGTAAGAAAACACAGTTCATGTTACAGATTTTCTGAGATGCCAGTGATCCTGACCCCTTCTGCTCCCTGGACCTGCCTGACCCATTCCGGTTGGAGTTCTCATCGGTTGAGTTCGCTCGCTGCTGCTGGGGCCCCATATGGACGGCCTGAAGAACCGGCTGGATTGCTGGGGATGGTGCCACCTGGGGGCTGTGGAGATGGGGATCTCATATGGGGAGCTGTACTGTACTGTGATGGCTTGGGACTGCGATTGCTGTAGTGGCTTTGGGGCTGCATTTGCCACGAGCAGCTTCGTACTCAGGACTCCATCAGTGGACGGTGGATAGATTTTAACCAACCGGACTTCTTGTGAAAACTGTGATGAATTTCCTGGTTGCACATTTGCACTATTTGTCCGTATAGTACACAATAATGGAAGGGATTTATTTATAATCGCACTCTCCGTTGCTCCCAGATGAGGACGGGTTCCCTTTCTCAAGGTTTCTTCCTCATATTGTCTCAGGGAGTTTTTCCTTGCCATCATCGTCTCGCTCATTAGGGATAAATTCACATGTTTACAATATATTTTTTGAATCCATTTATTTCTGAAGTTTAATATTTGTCAGAAATGCAAAGAAGATGCAGATCGGGGGGTTAATATAATGTTCATTGGTTTTTTTGGGCAAATATGCATTTTTATTTATTTACTTATTTATTGATTGATTTGCATTTTTTAAAATGTTAAAATAATGACACTTGGTTGATGTTTTGCTGAGTTATGAGTAGTTATGGCAACGTTGATACTAAACCCCACCGTACGCACACGCTTTGGATCAGATTACACGTATCATGCGTATACTGTAAATGAGGACTGTCTACAGAGTGTTCAGTTCTTGATAGATATACACAACTAATTCAGGAGCCGTATTCAGATTGGCAAAGATCTTTGCACCGATAGACAGAAAGTTTTTTTTTTCTCCAACACCAGCGCTTTCAGGTATCACAATGCAATCCCGACACACTGCACCTACACCATTAATACACAACATCACCAGCTTCTGAATTCTATTCATAAGAGATTGCATGCTAGGCCTTCAGGGAGCAAAAACTTTCGCAGGCCCAGTCAGGCATGGAGCAGGATCATTTCAGCTCTCCATAAATCCCACAGGCAGCTGGGAAAAGTTGCTCGCTCAGATATTTGTATACGCTCAGACACAAAGCAGCTGTCCAGTCAGTTATTTGAGCAATTAAACATGAACATATCTACTTACAAACAAATATTGCTGTCATCTTCAAACAAGTGGCCTTTTATTTCGTTTCTTTCTCTTTAATTAACTCCAGTAAAATCATTTCCACTGGGGAACAAATCAGAGGCTGTGTTTATACCAAATGAGTTCATTCCAAATGACACCAAATCCTAATTAATTTCATTTCAGTTACAAATTGTAACACTACAAAAAATTGCACTTACGCAGTGCGCCGAATGTTAACGTGTGTGTTACGCGTCATTTGCACCCGAAATATGCACATGGAAAGGAACCTGTCACTGGGCCTCATTTTTCAGTGAGAAAACTTGTGTGTAAACTAAACCGAAATAAAAATGTAAAGTTTCTGAAATGCTGATTTTCTTCAGGCTTGGGTGCATATGCCGATGAATGACAAGCACCTGTAATTTACCAGCTCGCGTACGGTGACATTTCTTTCGTCATAATCGAGTAATTAGTTCAACTAAATAAGTTCGTTTATTTGTCTTAATTTATAGGTTCGTGTTGGCTCACATTCTTTATTTTTCATATTCTTTAATTAATGCCAAAAATATAAAACAACTGGTTTTCGGTAAATGTCTTGACGATGCTTTTAGTCCCTGATCTAGTGAACTAGTATGAGGGTGTGTTTTTGATAGAGACTCCAAACCTCTTCTGGTTAAGAGCGTCTGCTAAACGCTGTAAACGTAATAAAAACGAGCAATTTACCTGTGACAGTATATTCCCGATATAAAGGTGCACTAATCCATGCAGGATTATACGATTCGAAGTCGAGGTTTACATTAGTTAGTCTTCTTATGCGTAAACTTACACACACTCAGGAACACGCGTAGGATACGAACGTATTTTCCGAAATAACGAGATTTTCATGAACACCAAATTTCGTATGTAAATGTAAATGATCCAGGTTGATAAATAAGGACCAGTGTTACTGCAGGCAGGAGTTTATGAGACGTGTCGTGGTGTAACAGGTAGCTAACAAAATATGCCTTTGTTTGTTGAGCGATCAACATATAAATCCCTTCCTAAACACACCTCGGAGAATAAAGCTGCAAGTAAAGGGACGACTGCAAACCCCGCCCCTAAATCTAACCGTAACCTTTGACTTTTTTTTTTTTCATACAAATGAAAATTATTGTGGGTTTCCCAGCATGAGACTGTGTTATTAAACAGTCGGAAGCCTGTTTCACCACCTTTCAACCTTGCAATTAGTTCTCATACTATAATGTCTCTTTGTCACAAAGGCGCACTATGCAGTCGCACATTTGATGAATTCATGCATAGATTCAAAATGGGAAAGATCAGATTAAAAGATTTACAGGTTGATTGTTCTTCTATTTAATGGATTATTAAATCCGCCTTATTAAATTGGGCAGAAATTTACGTACTCTTTTGTTTTGCAAAATTGGCAAATCAAATTTGTATAAACAGTTGCGACGATTAAGCTTAGGTTTTGGGGCGGGGTCAGTGTTAACTCTTACCGCTTAATTTGTATGTAGTCAAACTACATCTGACCTCACTGATTAATGCTGCTGTACCCATAACACACTGTAACCATAACAACGCTTTTACCAGTCCTAGCTAATATCAGCTAACTAACTAGCCTAGTTTATGATCAGTAATGAAGATGAAATAAAGATCGGTGTTAACTCTAATGCAGCTACAGCTGAAGTCGGACGTCGTGTCACTTATCAAAAATAGACACGTCAGCATTTTTAGTTACGTTGTAATGTTGGAATATTTTCGACTCAACATGTCGTAGATTTCCTCATATGCACTCACTAACAAGACTTGTTTTTGGTGGCCATTTTTTATTTTCTTGCTTGTTCCCCATCCTATGACCTGATTAGTCAGGAGATTAGAAAACGTTTGATGTCAGTTGATGCTTTTCTGAAAATTTTAATGCTTGCAAGTTTGTGACCAAAACAAATCAAAGGTCAGTTTATAATCCTGCTAATATTTTTATTTGAAAAATAAAATAACTCTTATGCACACCCAAGGCTGCTTTCACACTTGGTGTTTTTTCCTCACCCTCCCGTGCACGTTTTGCATGCGATCCTACGGGAAGGTGGGTGGACTGCGGTCGCCTCCCATAGGATTACACGATTACACTGATATTCATTGCTGGTTGGTGGTAGGCGTGTTTGTGGGCAGAGATTGATTTTTGGCGAAATAAGTGTTTTGTGCTGTAACCCGATACACCAAGTAGACATGCTGTGAGCTGCTCTAATAGATTTTTAGTGCTGGATCATAGAGCTCGCCATTAGCTTCCACTCCGTCTTCCTGAACGTCGGCATGAGTGACGGCAGCTCCGCCCACACCATTTCCTGTTGGAGTGTGTTCCATCAAACTCGGTGAACTTTAACAGACATCGGAGTGTGATTTTTACACATCATCAAATCAATCCACAATGTTTTCACTGAAACTGGTGGCAGAAAAGAAACTAAAATGTCTACTGTGCCTTAGATAAGTGTTGACCCCCCTGACCTTTTCCACATTTTGTAGTGTTACAGCTTGGAACTGAAATGGATTTAATTGGGATTGTCATGAATCACCACAAAATGGTGATGGGGACACTTTTATAAATTTGCAAAATGATTTACAAATCTAAAATGTAAAAGTTATGATTGCATAAGTATTCACCCCTGTTACTGTGAACAACTGAACTGAGAGGAGGCAATACATCAAAAGTCAGTGACCGGGTAAAGCAACTAAGAGGCCAAGGGTGACAATAAAGGAGCTGGAGAGATTCACAAAGCTGTTCACAGGACAACTAAACCATGGACACACCACAATGCTGGAATTTATGGAAGCGTGGCGAGCTGTATAAAATCCTGTTTGTAGTTTGCAGAAAGGCAAGTGGGAGACTCAGCAAACATCTAGAAAAATATCCTCTGGCCTGATGAGATCAAAATTGAACATTTTGGCTTTGGAACAAAGCACTGTGTTTGGCAAAAACCCAACTCTGCAGATCAGCCTGAGAACACCATCCCCACTGTGAAGCATGGTGGTGGTAGCATCATTTTAAGAGTCACCCCTGGCCTCTTGGTTGCTCTTGGATTTGATTTTTGGTGGACATTCAGCTCTAGTCCCATATTCTTTCCATTTTTTTAATTATAAATTTAAAGATCAAAGTTTGGGATTTTTTTTCAATAACCAAACCCTGATCGATACCTTGTTCTGATCCCAGAACCTTTGCTTTTGCACCTTGGTCTTAATGCTTGTTTAGGCATGTTCTCTAACAAACTCTAGGTTCTACCAGAAACAGGTGTATTTATATTGAAATCACATGACAATAACTGAACACGAGTGGAATCAATTCAACTAATTATGTCATCTGACGGTGACTCATTGCAACCGAACCGATGTAGGTGTTTAAGGGGGTGAATATTCTTATGCTATACATGTATAAGCATAACTCATGCAGGATTGCCACCCAAACTTAAAAGACACAATAGTGCAGTGAAGAACCTGCCATGCCCCAGTGCCATTATTCAGTCTACACCTGAAATGCACCTGAGTGTCATCATGCTGATTGACATGTGGGGAACCAGTGCACGGCAAAATGAGCGATTTATGCTAAAAGCATAATTTACGACAGAATGGACTGTGTAAAATAAATGTAGTGTGTTAAATATTTAAAGCAAGAGGAGGGCAGAGGCTAAAGCATAGATCATTCAGGTTTTAGAGGGAACTGGAGGGAAGGGTTAATTGCAGGTGCTGCAGAGTTCAATTAGGAGTGCACTTAACGTGGATAAATATGGCCTTTTTTAATTATTCAAAAATTCTGTCACCCAGTGGAATAAAAGCCCTGGCTAGTCTGCTGTGTTTTTGTATAATAGAAGAAGACATGAAGGGAAAAAGAGCCTCTCGAGTGAGAAGAAAAAAGCTATTAGGGAATATTTGACTGGTTAAAAAGGGGGGAAGCGAGGGAGCTGTCTGGCTTTGGCGAGTGCAGAGAGGCACTTTGCATCCTGAAAATTGTTCCATCGCCTGCGGAGCTTTTGTACTGAGGCAGCTTGGCAGTTGTTTCCGTGACTGTGATAACACACAAAACGCCAGTAGCCATTATCAAGTGATCACAACGTCTGTTTGAGTTAGCGCAGCTCAAAACAACATCAGAGTTAATGTAAAACTGGTGTCATTTCGGTGTTACATCAGTATAAGTCACCTCTCATTGCTCATATCGTTTCATTGTATTAAAGTGTTAAGATAACCAGGTTATAATGATCAAGCTTAAATGTTGCATCACATTAGTGAACATTGACTGGTCTGATTGGTCAGAACATGTTGATTCATTTTCTATAACAGCAGCTCTGACAGTAGTGCAGCTGCAAATCACGTGGGCTCCATTTAATACGTTATCGTTTCTATAGTAACGGCTCATTCACGTGGACTTTTACTGCGGACGCTCCACATAAACAGATTTTAAGAACGTGTGTAATCATTGTTAAGTTTTCTGTAAAGAGATGTTTATGTAACAGTTATGGAAGGAGTCTCCAGTGTCAGCGATTTGTAACAGTCAACGGCAAAGCTGTAACTTTAAGTTTTCGGCCATTTTTAGGCCATAGGAGTCTGTCAAGTTTGTTAAAGAGACAGAAAAAGTAGAGGCTGGTAACTATAAACAGATTAAAAGTACAATGTGTCATTCATTAACACATTAAGAATAGTATTGTTGTGGTATAAGAGGAATAAAACAGAACATGCTTCATGGTGGTAACCGTACACATCCAAGTTGATGAGACAACTTGCAGGTTTGAAAGAAGCCTTCTATCCATATCCAAGGACACGTGATTGCTAGTATGTTTTTTATTGCCGAGATGCATATTGATTACTTAAATGAATAATTGCTCATGATTAGAGAGAATGGATTAGATGATGAACATGACATCATGCGAACATAAGGATGGCAGCAACCACTGGGAGAACGTTTTAGCCAAAACTGATGACTTTAACATTTCTAACATAGACTAACACTGAGGGTTACGGACATGTTCACTGAATCCACAGAATCGTGCTTTACTCTATATGATGATTCAGAGTCATTTCTGCTTGTTTTTTGGACATGATCCTACACTGAAACAAATTGCCCACTTTACCCCAATCTCTTTCTGGCATGAATCGCACAGTATGAAGCAAACTGAAGCAGCTATTAGCTTGATTTAATGCCTCAAAAGACACAATAGGTTGATTTATTGTCCGAGCTCGACCAATCACTTTTAATGAAACACAATAAAAATGGTATTTGCGGTATAATTTAATTTTAGGGCATTCGTGATCATTAATTTTGGAGAGTATTAAAGTGCTTTTTAAATCACTTGGCGACCCTCCATTAGGTTTATATATATATATTATGTCTTTATGTATTTAATAATGTTTACATTTGATTCATTGATTACATTTAAATATTAGACAAACTGGAGACGGTGACAAATGACGCTGAAAAGCTGGCAAGAGCGCAGCGCGATTTCAAAATGTTCATGCAGTCAGCCTTGAAGAAAAACATATTAATGGTGGTTTTCCGTGAGTGAAAGAGAAAAACTCTGCAGTGGTGTTGGAGGAATCGAGTCCAAGTACACCTTCCTCTTGCAGAGTTCGTCTTGTTATAGAGCTTTTATTTAGTGTTAGACAGAAACAAGAAGTACAGTTCTTTTGTTACAGTATTTAAGTCTGTGTTTTGAAGTATCTAGACTTTACTTGACCGCTAGGTTTCACCTAATACTTTTGACTTATATTTATTGACTTAGATTATAGTTTTGACATATATATTAATGTATATAATGAAAATAATATATTTTTGACCTCAAAATCTCTGCGTTCTACTCACTAAACTTCTCTATAATCATTTATTTGAAAAGCTTTAGGATCAAGGAGTCGATCTAAATCCCTAACTTTAACGCATGTAGTCTATCTGCGGCTACATGCACTTTTTTCCCCAAGGCGTTTCACCTTGCTTGTATCATCAGAATTATCATCATGCTAGCGAGCAGGTGAGAGATTAGAAATAAAACTGTTGTTAGTTAGCCTTGGCTCACATTTCTTATCTTCCTTTGCCATCAGGAACTAAAATCAGTGGGTCAAATTTTAAAATACGAAGTAAAGTTCTAGCATTTTTGCGTTACCACCAAAAATGAAAAGGGAGAAAAAATCACTTTTCATCTCATTCCAATTCTGCTGAAAGACACCGCAATGACCTCTACATTTATAATCTAATGTGCGGATGGAAAAACAACATTACTGCCAAATTTTATTATAAATTTCCAACAGTGATTATCAGAATCATCCACGTCAGTCTCTCTCTCATCACCTGAGGGAAGAGCCACTCATCATCGACTTTTCACTCCCCTGATCTCTGTTCACGCTATCATCGGTGGCGAAACTAATCACCGATTTATTCACTCACTTCTGTTCACTACATTCCGTGTTTTGTTTTGTTTTTTTAATTTATTAGGTCATTCGAACATTTTAAGCCTCTGCCGTCTGTACAGAGTGTGTAAGCACTCTTGTGTGTGTCGATGATGATGTCACGGAGCAGGAGCATCGTGGACATTTGCACAGAACCTTACTGAAGACTGAATTAATCCGGTTTCCCCATGGCACTGTAATGCTCCAAAACCAAATAAGATCAAGCGGGTTTAGAGAGGTTTTAGACGTCTTTAGTCAGATTGACTGAATTTACTGCTGTTTTTTTTTTTTTTTACCTGCCTCCTTACACAGCATGAGCTTTTTGCAAGGAGACACCAAGGCAAGGTTAGAAAATGTGTCATTTCAGTAAAATATATGTATGTTTTGTTATAGTAGAGATGTATATTATTGGCAGACACACTCAATTTAGGTCACCCCCTGATATTTTGTCCTTTTTGGCTGTTTTCCGAAATTCAGCCATGGCAAGTTCCTCCAGGTTTTTCAGGACTGCATCACATTTATTTAGATGATTGATTGCACTTTCACTCCAGTGAAGAATTTGGGTACTTTTTTTTTTTTTACCACCTCTGGTCTTACATAGAGGTATTTATGCTCTTTAGACAGCATGGAGTCTTAATTATAACAGCACCTGTCTTTCTTGTTCATGATTCATAATTCATGAAGGATGTAGATCAAAAGGTTTGCTGTCAGGAATTAATCCTGTGGTATTATCTGTTGATGTATGCTATTAACTCTGATCTCATAGACCTTCCTCTTGATTCTGAACTCTTAAAGTGCGCTTAATGCAGCGACAACATCTGAGATGATTGTATGAAAACAAAAACCCATCTTCATGAGGTTACAAGCTCGCATATTCTGCAATATCGTACTGGCCGTCATGTGGGAGTTCTCCAGTACTGCAGGTGGTGCTATTAAAATCTCGCAACAATTTCCATGAACAATGCCATCCTCAAAGTCCTCCATTTTGGAATGAACTGACTTTCGAATGCCTCATTTGTAAGTACTAGTCATGGACCTGTCACAACACAACAAGTGAAACAACTTCACAATGCCTGTTTGCTCCACATATATTTTGTCATATTTTTTATTGATGTTGAAAGTTGTCTCCACGTGACGTATGCTGAGCCTTTTAGAAAGTGGTTTCTGGATGAATGGTTAATGGTTATAGCTTTCTAAAGCACACAGAACATTAGCTGAAAGGAAAATCCCAGAACGACAAACCGAAGGACCCTTTCGAAAAAGGGGTTGTGAAACATTGTACCTGTAAATGAAATTCAATGGACCATATTTATTTTATGAACATAATCCATCTGTTCAAACATTAGGCTCATTATTTAAATATGCGCAATAATATTCTGGATATTTATTGCAGCCCAAGAACTATTTATTCCTGAACTTTCCACAGATGGAACACGTTATGTCCAAGTTGACATTATTTATACACCTAATTATCTTTGAGTTATTGAAGTTTGGATTAAAATTATTAATTTCAAGTGACAAGTTAAAGCTATAAGAAAGCAATAACAAAATAAAACTTTAGTGGATTTATGGTGGATATTATGGTGGATTGTGACAGCCACACCCCTTGGCTATCCGGCACGTACCCCTATGGGTCCCTGGACCCCACTGTGAGATCCTAATACAAGAATAACCTTTAAAAGATTCTAGGAACCTTTATACACTGCTTATATTAATGAATTCAAGCCACACTCTTTAATCTTATGGTAGGATCTGGTACTGTTCAAGGTTTATCTTTGCCTGGGGTTTTTTTTTCATTACCTTAAATAACCTCTAGCAGCTCGGGTGCAGTAATAGCAATTTTAACATTTTCTGATGTAGACTAAAATTATGTTTTGTTTTGTTTTTTTTCTACAGGTCTGTCGATTTGTGCCAAGAGATTAGCATGCCTCCTCTCTCTCCTTGCCACCGTTCTCCTTCTTCTCTGCTCCGGGGAGAAAACATGTCCCTACAGCTGCCGCTGTGAGGGTAAAATCGTCCATTGTGACTCAGCATCTTTCATTGACGTCCCAGAGAACATTTCAGTAACTTGCCAGGGTTTGTCTCTGCGAAACAATGACTTGCACACAATGCTCCCTTACCAGTTTGCCCACCTGAACCAGCTCCTCTGGCTCTATCTGGACCACAATCAGATCTCATTTGTAGACAGCCGTGCTTTCCAGGGCATACGACGGCTAAAGGAGTTGGTCTTAAGCACCAACAGGATCTCGCAACTACACAATGCTACGTTCCATGGTGTGCCAAATCTCCGCAGCCTGGACCTATCCTATAACAAACTCCAAGAATTGCAGCCAGGTCAGTTCCATGGTCTTCGAAAGCTACAAAATCTGCATCTACGCTCCAACGGGCTCACAACAATTCCTGTTCGGGCTTTTATAGAGTGCAGAAGCTTGGAGTTTCTGGATCTGGGGTATAATCGACTTCGCGTCCTCACGCGTACCACATTCTTGGGCTTATCTCGTCTGATGGAACTGCACCTGGAGCACAATCAGTTCTCGCGGATCAACTTCTTTCTTTTTCCACGCCTTGCAAACCTCCGTGGGTTGTATCTCCAGTGGAATCGTATCCGGGCAGTTAACCAAGGACTCCCCTGGATGTGGTATACCCTACAGAAGCTGGACCTGTCTGGCAATGAGATCCAGATTCTGGATCCTGTGGTTTTCCAATGCTTGCCAAATCTTCAGGTTCTTAACTTGGAGTCTAACAAGCTTGCTAATGTATCCCATGAGACGGTGGCAGCCTGGATTTCCCTCTCAACAATCAGCCTCGCTGGGAATGTCTGGGATTGTGGGCCGGGCATTTGTCCTCTTGTCGCCTGGTTAAAGAATTTTCGTGGAACTAAAGACACAAGTATCATTTGCAGCAGCCCTAAACATCTTCAGGGGGAAAAGGTTATGGAGGCAACAAAAAATTATATAGATTGTGAAGATTTTGAACTCATCCCCCAAACACCATTTCCTCACCACACTTGGGAGTCAAGTATGGAAACTACCCCTGAGCCAGTCTTGCCTTTGACAACTCCTGAACAACCCCTGCTTCCAGCCACCTCTGAACCACCCATCCCACCATTGTTAGCTCAACCTCTTCCTCATCCTACTATCCCTGAAACTAACCCCAGAGACACCCCTCCGAATACACCACCACCATCCAACAGCCTACTAGTGACTCCATCTCCAGAACAAGAGGACTTATCCTTCCATAAGATTGTGGTTGGTGGTGTGGCGCTTTTCTTTACAACATCACTCATCTTGACTGTGATATATGTCTCCTGTAGACGGTATCCTGGAGCCACAAGGCTGTTGCAGCAGCGCTCCGTGGTCGGACGGAAGAGACGGAAAAAGAGTCCCGAGCCAGAACAGAACCTGAGCTCCCAACTGCAGGAATATTACATGAGCTACAACCCCGCTGCTACGCCAGAAGCCATGGATGTACTGGCCAATGGGACTGGAACTTGCACATGTACCATATCCGGCTCCAGGGAATGTGAGGTATGACAATGTCAAGGGCAGCCTAAAATCAAAACAAATCAAAGCAAATGAAACGGCTCTGGACAACAGAGGTAAACTTCTTCATTGTGTACGCCGTTCGTACTCACTCGAGTAAGCATCAGGATAAGCACCCTTGACTCCCTTTAGTTGTATTTATGACTCACTCCCTTTTTGAATTTAAAGCCGGCTTTACACTGTATGCCTGATTTTGCCGTCGCAGACAAAAAAAGCTCATTGTGAAAGAAGTTTTTGGTCTTGAGTTGAGATTCGTGGTCTTAGAATGCAAATGATGATGTCCTTACACCCTGACCGATAGAGTTCTGACAGTTTCAGAAATGTTTTATTAAAATCACCGAGTAGAGATGGGCGATATGATGATATGTTATCGATATAGTGATAAAATGTATTTTCATTTTTTTTATTTTTTTTTAAGTAATTACAAACTGATTGAAAGCTGCTGATGTGATGTTACTTTTTATGGTAATTTTTTAAACATTATTCTACATTATTCATTAAATTCATTATTGTAGACATTAAATAAATAACATTAAACATTTTTTTGTTGGGGAATTGTTTGTAAACTTACCTTTATATATCGTGGTATATATTGTGTATCATAGAAATGCCTTTGGGAATCACGATGTGATATTTTTGTCATATCGCCCACCCCTATCTCAGAGTGTGAGCGCTGCTACGTCGCTCGTCTAAAAGCCACCAAGAGGAGTATGATAAAGGCCACAAAACCGATGGGACAGCTACAGATATGTTAATGGCAAATGGCGAAACGTACAATGTGTAATGAATTAAAATGGTACCTACACACACTAAGTTGAAAAGGAAAGAAAATCTCCTTATTTCCTAAGCTTGGTTTGATGAATGTTTGTGTTTATGCAAGCTCACTGACTGATGACCTAAGCAGCGCTGTACATAGCAATTTCCTTTAATCACTGGTCTATCGTTGTATATTCTGACACGGGGAAAACACATTATCATAAAGTCTGTTACAGAATTTGGACATCATCTCACAGCGTGACAACTCATAATCTTAAAAGAGAGCTGAAATTACACAGTGTAAACCCGGCTTACGTTTATCTTAGAATTTTGCTCCAAGACACATTAGAATCACTGAGAATCAGGAGTCAATGGTTACTTAACCAAACTGATTCGATTGCAGCAAAGCTTCACTCACTATTTCTTTTGCACTTCATTATTTTATTCTGTTTGCTCCGTCGCAGCATTCTGATTGGTTATGCAGTATTTAGTCGAAAACCCAGAGCTATGAAATCCAAAGGCACTATGAAGCATTTATTTAGTGGGAAAGTGTTATCTTATTTCAGTTGCCATCACCAGCAGTAATGAGTAGCATAAGTGCACATATTAAATACGGTCAAATTAAAGCTTTCTGTTTGCATTTCACGCAAGACTTAATGGTCATACATCTTGATGTTAAACTGATTTTGCTTGTTGAATTACTATGAAACAGATGTCGAATGATTCATTAAAGGCACAGAAGGCTCTTGAGATGTAGATATAGACCCGCAAGGCTCATTAGTGAGAAAACGGAAACTGCTTTCCTCCTACCTAACTATAATTAGTTGTATTTAATAGAGAAGATGGACTTTTTGTCTCTGTTTTCTCTCTTTTACCTTTCTGCAGAACCACTTGTGCCAATTTTACAAGTTAAAATGTAGATGGGGAGATTGTAGGACATTTAATGTGGGTTTGGAGGAGTGTTTGTTTTTAGGGGTGCTACAGTTTGATAATATCACGATACGATAACCTATTCTCAAAATATCATGGTATTAATCAACCATTTAAAACACATGAGCTGGTGGTGAAATATTTATTAGGAATTTCTTGTGCAAAAGTCTCTTTATACATAAAAAAAAATCTGTATACTTAAAAAAAAAAATCAAAAGGAAACAAAAAGATCAAATTTCCTAATTGGTGTTCTTTCTGTGCGTTAGTTCTCTGGACATGTGTGTGTTAAATAATGTTGCTGGAGGTAATTCTGATCATTTCGCGTGGGATAAGTGAGCTCTGTCTTCACGATGTGCGCATGGTCATCACAATAAAAATTCCATGCATACTACATATACCTAATTTGAATACAAACTGATTGTTTTGACCTTTACATACTATATATTATAGTCACATGACCGTAACCTGAACTCACTTCGCTAAAATTTTCCACCGGATTTACAAAAGTTTAAGAAACGCTGAATTGCTTCATACTCGCGTGTGTGTTAATCACCTGTAAAGTGCAAAGCGTGTTCCCGACACAGCTCATTTGCATTTAGTGACACCCACAAAACTCCATAAAAGGTCAAGTACACAGACAGCTGGGAGCACGAAATGAACAATCAGGGTAAAGGCTGAAAAGCAGAAGTGAAAGGTATTTTGAATCACTTCTATGCCAATAAAGATATTTAATAACACTAATAATAATAAGAAGAAGAAGACGCACAAAATTTTCCGTCAGCTGAGGCGTTTGTTTGCGGCTCACGGCTCTGCGCACAGAGGCCGACCCGTCCTCCGTTTATACACCGCCATTTCTTTTGTGATAATTGAATGATCAGTTTTATTTGTTGTACTTTATGGGTCTGTGTCGGCTCGCTTTCCTTTTTTTACATTCTTTAATTAATGCCGAAAATATAAAACAACTGGTTTTCACAAAATGTTCTCGATGATGCTCTTAGTCCCTGATCAGGTGAACTAGCATGAGGATGTGTTCTTGACAGAGACTCCAAACCTCTTCTGTAAGCCGCGTCTGCTAAACGCCGTAAACGTAATAAAAACAAGCAGTTTAACCGCGACAGTATATTCCAGATATAAAAGTGCACTAGTCCATGCCGATTATATGATCTGAAGTCGATCAAGTTGAGGTTTACATTAATTAGTGTTCTTATGTGTAAACTTACGCACACTCAGGAGCAGGAGTAGGACTCAAACGGTTTTGCGAATTCTCAGGACTTTAAAGAATACCACACTCGTACGAACGGTTTAAAAATGAATCCATTTGTATCCGGCGTGATAAATGAGGCCCAATGTATGTATTTATCAGCGCTGTTGTTATTAATCGGACAAGAGAGTGGCTATATTTAAAAGAAAAAGACACTTTAATCTGTATTTTTATTTCATGGTTAGTCATACACTATGACTAACCATGAAACTGTGACGGCCCTCATCTCAACTGAAGATTTTGAAAGTTGCTTACACTAAATCTTACAACATGGCTCATCATCTTCTTGCCAGAAAAAGACGTCTATTTATGCCAGATATCTCGGTAATTACTACTAGAACTCATCCAGCAAAAAGTAATACACATCGAGACTTGCATTTTGATGTCCTAAAGCTCTTTCTGACTCTAATTCATTCTACCTTTGAGATTTTGGGGTTGTTTTCTGAAAAAAAAGTAATTATTTACGCCGAAAAACTTGTTCTGCATTTTGAGGCGTGAAATCTGTGTATTAAAGCAGAGGAAAGCCAGTGAAAGAAACGGTGAAAGAAAAGCACGTAGACGCAGTAAACGTTTGGGTTAGGGAATGAAGATGACCGGGTCACATTAATGACCTAATGGATGCATAAACAACGTCTGTTGTTTCAGGCTGTGCATGAAAAAGAAATGCATGAAAAATGGAAAATGAGCACTGCTTGCAGGATTTTCACTGCTTGTTTGATTTTTGTTACCTTTATGCTTATATGTATCCTTAATGAGGTTATTTTAAATATGTAATATGAATACATATTCATTCCAAGCCTGACCGCCAAAGTATCTCCATGCTGCATGACTAATGCATTTGAATAGCTTTGTCACCTTATGTATCTAATCCAGAGAGATCAGCCATGCTTACAGGGAATATATTGCTTCAGATATAATTACTTCTACCGTATGGACATACATATTTAAATAAATCTCCAGAAACGGATGGCAGATAAGGCAGAGCCTGTAATGCCTCCTGTAAATTCTGAAATAAGAGCTGAATAGGAGAGAAATCCAATTACCTGGGAAAATCTGCGACCAGCACCCCTATACATACAGCAAAGCTATATGACAAATTTCATAAAATTACACAGTGGTGCTTTATTTTCTGAACCAAAAAGAGTTTTTAATAATAGAAGAACAAGCGTCTGTTATGGTTAGGCTGATGAAAGCGCGGTGTAGCCGGACCCAGCTCTGTGTTTTTCATTTCAACTTTGCCGGTGGCAGACGTCCCTGTGGAGGCTGGTCAGACACGGGGAAAGCGTGGTGGAGTCATGTAGGGCTGTTCTGGAAATATATATATATATATATATAAAAATAAAAAACTCAAAAGAGGTACAGAACAGAAACAAGGATTGCTCACATCCTGCGCCAAATTCATCAACATGCATTAGAGCTCATGACTGATGTCTAACCATGAACCAACATTTCAACAACAAAGGAAAAGCATTGCAAATGTAGTGATAAATAAGAGTGTATACTTTAAAAAGTATACGAAATGTTGAAATGTCAGCCAAGCAAACATAGCTGAAAATGACCACCTTTGTTTTTCGTTTCAGAGTGGAAATATCAAAAGAAATAATAATAATAAAAATCCACTTCAGATTTAATGCACCTCCTGAAAGCATGACTCAGTATTCAGACCCCGTATAACAGTATTATAATTTATAGCCATATAATTGTTGTCGTTTTTATCTTTTTAGAGTCCTGTCGAAAAGACAGACTTGTTCATCATAGTGGGTTTTACATTTTTTTCTTTCAAAGCTTTCACTCACTGCACTATAAATGTAGGAGTATGTAGTACTCTTTCTACAATACAAGTAACCTCATAAAACATCTCTACAGCTTTTAAACAGCGTCTTTAATAGAAAGCACGAGGACGACCGAGCTGAGCGTGCGGAGAAAACGTCGTAACTGAGAGCGCTTCACTTCAGCGAGCACTGAGCACTGAGACCAACGCATTTCCTTTTCCCTGGTTCTGCACTTAGTTTGCAGTTCACGGCATCTTACGCTCATTTTAATGTATCTGAACTGAAGAGTATCAAAAAACAAAAACCTGTGCATTAACTTCTCACATTTTTATCATGAAGTGCTTTGCATAAACTCCTGTCGGGGTAAACTCTTATTCTAGGAGATTTTTTTTTGGATCCTCGGAGCATTTTTTGGGGGAATTTTAATTATCTCTGTTTTCAAGCCACATGAGTTTTTGTGAACAGTATTGCTCAGCTCCAGCACCAATGAATAATTATGGCTAATTATGCAAAACTACATGTACATAGCTGAGAAAGAGGGTTCATTATTGCTTATCTGTAGTTGCTTAACTGTAGCGACTAAGGCAGCGTGAGCACAGGAGAGGGGAAAAAAACAACCAAAACCAAATGCTGTTTGAGTTCCTTGTGTTTTGGATTTGTTGAATTTAGCAGTTGATGCTCGGTTAACTGGGGGCGTAGCATACGGAGACATGCTCAAACATGTTTATGGTGATACAACACGTCTCAATTAATTATTTCTACACAAAAAATTCAACTTTCTTGACTCTGTTCCAGACGAAAGATTAGCTAAGCCATTTAGTTTGACTTTGATTTGACTAGCAAGACATTAGCATGTGTTTTTTTTGTTGTTGTTGTTGTTGTTGTTTTTTTTCTTTACCTATTAACAATCTTAAGAGGAGTTGAAGCCTTTCTCATTATTTATGATAAAGGACAGGCATAAGTGGACAATTAGCTCCATCAGAAAAACCTGCCGAGATAAAATCTAGCAGAGCGCCTGAGGTGATGTAAGTGGAGTAGATGTTCACATCAATGACCCTGTTTGTCCTTGTTTAGCCCAACAGCCATTTCTCAGCATGAAAAAATAATATTCTGAGAGCCCGAGCCTGTGAAAATTAAATTAAAGCCATTCAGCCCATCATACCAAAGGCTACAGTAGAGCTTGGATTTACAATAAATGTTAAGTAGCAGAGTAGATTTGAACTTAGACATGAATCTTCAAAAAATTTCATATGATGCATGCGGCTTGTTCGCTAATGAATAAATAAACGATGTACTGGATCACTATTAACACGTGTTCTTAAAATAATATTATTTTTATAACCTTAGCCTGGTGGGAGTATGTATCTAGTTGCTGATTGGAGTCGGCCGTGTGTGTTAGCGGCTAAACAACGAGCCACAAAATAGATGTGAATTAATCATAAGGGCTAAATCTGGATTTCATATGGTTCCTTACATCCAAAGCCCGAAGCATGTTGAAACTACTGCTAGTAGATATTTACCTCAGGGACGAACATAACAAACAAAACGAACAGCTAAAGATTTTGGGGTGACTATGTATGCTAAAATAAAAGAAACAGATAATACAATATCGTACCCTACCTCCTTAATCCCATCGTTAGTGTTAATAAATAGCTAATACTTCAACAATACTGCAAGACTCTGGGGGTAAGAGACTGTTATCTCTCTCTCTCTCTCTCTCTCTCTCTCTCTCTCTCTCTCTCTTTTTACAGTTTGTCCCTCGACTTTTAACCGCAAAACCACGATCACCCATAAGACCACAAGGAACATAACAAAATTCAGCCATTACTAGGCTTGGGACGATTGACATTAGTATCGGGAATCACCTACAGCAATCAAGTTGGACGATTTAAATGTTTGTTGGAAAACATGGTGCATGCAACTTTAAGACTGATAAAAATTGTGTTGTATCTCATGTAATATACATGCAAATATAGACAAAAGTATGTGCACCCCTGCCCATCACACCCATATGTGGTTCTTCCCCAAACTGTTGCCACAAAGCAGTAAACACACAATTGTATAGAATGTCTCTGTATGCTGTAGCGTTACAGTTTTTACAGTTCACTGGACCTAAGAGGCCCAAACCTGTTCCAGCATGACGATGCCCCTGTGCACAAAGCGAGCTCCATGAAGACATGGTGTGTGAAGGTTGGAGTGGAAGAGCTCGAGTGTCCTGCACAGAGCCCTGACCTCAACCCCACTGAACACCTCCTCGACATCCCAACATCAGCGCCTGATCTCACTAATGCTCTTGTAGCTGAATGAACACAAATCCCCACAGCCACGCTCCAACATCTAGTGGAAAGCCTTCGTGGAACAGTGGCGCTTATTATAACAGCAAAAAGGGGGAATAAATCTGCAATGGGATGATCAACAAACACATAGAGTGTGATGGTCAGGTGTGCACATACTTTTGGCCATATAGTGTATGTTTAATTTTAGCCTACATTGTAGTCCTGTATGAACCCTGACAGCCTGTTGTCTGAATTCAGGGCAACAAAACATCCTTCTCTTGTGCCTCTTAGCATCTTGTCCTTCCCACACCCTGACTCCTCTGGTTAGCCTACACCCCTGCAAAGCCACGAGTCACATCATTGTCAATCAGCGATAATTAAGGGACACGCTAGGGTGATGCCATATTGCACACAAACCTAGCTGTAGCATCACACATCATACTCAAAGTAAATTGTAAATATTTGTCATTGGACTGACGTCGTCTGAATTGGTGATGCTGTATTGGTGATGCTGAGATGTAAATTGTGCAATATGAGATGTAAATTGCATGACATATGTCTCCAGTGAGCAATGAGGTTTCTAAAATCTGAAAAAGAAAATCCAGCTGTGTTTGCATTTGACTGATGGCCTTAAAAAGGAACTTTAGGCACAAAGTTGGCAAGATTCTCCACCAGAAAATTTCCCAAAGCTTCACTTTTGACATTTTTTTTTAAGAATGTGGGATTGTTTACTTCCTCATAGTCACTTGCTCCCAACAGCAAACTCCTTTCAAATGTCACTCAAGCTACACGGGATAAAACATTAATAGCACTCTCTTAGAGTGAAGAGAACAGAACCGGTTTGCTCGAGTAAGACTGCTTTCTAGAGTACGGAGAGAAGCTTTTCCACGCATTTCCCCCCATATGCGACAGGCTTCTGTGTTCAAACATCACCGAGTCTTTATCACTTCATGACTGCAAACTTTCCCAAAGTCTTCTCTCTCCAGTTCCACCATGCAGCGTAAACCCATAAGCCATACATCGTCTGGGACTTCTGCTTTAGCAGGGCTAAAATAACGTTTCATTTTTGGCATCCACGTCAGATTTGCTGTGAACAAAAGTGGATTATTTTTGTGAAACCGAGCACAACAGCAGCACCAATGAAGAAGAGATGAAAAGCGAGACCGGGGCTGATTTCTTTCAGACTGTCGATTCAGATTTAATCTTCATTCGCATTGGTATGTTTCGCACGGATCCGTAACACGTCATCAGCAGTAATCGAGAAGGCAAATGTAAAATACAGACATGAATGCGATGGATTATTTATTTTCTCATCCTTTTTTTTCCCAAAATGCCTTTCCAGAAGAAACTCAAACTAATTGTTGTGTTTGGTGAATATCGGAAGTAGGACGGAAGCGTGTAAGATCAGTGTTATTATTAGTGTGGATCCATGAATCATTGTTCATATTCCAGGCAGGGATCAGAAAACCGAGAAGCCTAACTAGAAATACAAGAACAAGGGAACTAGTGGTTGAAACGCATGATAACATCAACAGGACTTCGCAAATGGAAGGAACTACATCTTTGCAGCTCCTATTTTGTCTCAGCTAAGTAGCTATCTATCATATCTGTGAACTAACTAAAAATTTAACAGGCTTATAATTGCCTATTTTGTATTGCTTTATGTAGCTCGTCTAAAATCTACAACTAGCTAGCAAACGCTAGATAGCCAGGTCACGTTTTTACCGTTTTAGAATGGACACGTTTAGCTAGCTTAACTTTCATCAGTTTGGGCAGCGCTGCTGCTTTCAGTGCCATGATCACATACGTCCTTGATGTTGTGATCGTAAAACATTGTGTCTTGAACGTGCCCACAAACAACAAAGTTGTAAGCATCAACAGACTGCCTTCAGTTTCTAAGAGATGTGTATATATGTCCGGTCACTGCAGGTCAGAGCACCGCTTAGCATCAATTAGCCACTGACAGCCCACCAAGCCAAGAAAGTGTTCCTTTAGCCTAATAGCACACTGTCTTTTCGTGCTAATCCATAATAATACATGGATAACATTTCAACTAAAGTCAATTCAATTCCTAAATAAAATTCTTGATAAATTCTGCAGTCAGATTATAACCAAGTTGCGTCAGGTTGCTAGGCTACATGGGTCTTTTTGCAGCCAGGTTGCCCACGCTTCTCTTTTTGTTCACAAACACCGAAGAGGTCAATATCCTCTGGAATGTTATTCCTGAGTAGAGTTTAGGGGCGATATAAGAAAAACATCACCACCAGCTGAGCTGTGATTAATCGTAGGCATTAATAGTAAACCTTAGCTGAACAAAATGCTTGAGATGGGTTGTACTGTTTCAGAAGATCAGTAAGATATGCCGGCGCTAAACCAGTCAGAGTGTTATATACCGAAACATTGAAACAGCAAGAGGTTAGTGTGTTTTGGTTTGAATGAATGTGTTATACCTTGGTGTACAGAGCACACACAGCATGAAGCCAGAGCATTTCAAAAAAAAAAAATTGAAATCACAAATGCAGCTGTGGCTCTGTCTTTAAGTGTGTGTGTGTGTGTGTGTGTGTGTGTGTAAAACAATTTAGTCTACATCATTCTTATCATCACTGATAGATATTAGATTTTAAATTTTAGCCTCCTATTGAATATCACTTCCAGCCGTCAGTGTACATCATGTCTTGGACATTGTTTGTCAGTTCCCACCAGAATATGTTTCTCCTGTTGAGTCAGAAAGCGTTTCGTTTCGCTTTGATTCACCTGCCAGAGCCAATCAGGTGCAGATTTCACACTTCCAAATGAGACGCTCTGATTGCCAACTGAGGGGCAAAAGACTCACACGCATCTAAATTGTCATTTTGTACATCACCAACAAAAATTTGTCTATCAGACAATAGAGTGAGGGAAATGAAAAATGCACCAGACAGCAGGACAAAGGATCTAAAGTGAAATTTAGCTACAATTGTTCCTTCTAGACGAGAGAGGCAAGTGAAGGACAGAACAAAATGGTTCAGACTCCAGATAGAGTTGTGTCCAGAAGTCTGTTTCCCTTGAAAACTGAAAAGCAGTGGTGCTCAGTTCTCACTTCTGATTGGTCAGAAGGACACAGGTTTATAGGAACACGCTCGTCTTCTATAACGTTATCATTTCTGTAGTAACAGTTCCTTCAGAGGAACTTGTACAGCTCCACATAAACAGGAGAAAGAAATCATGTATTAGTTGATATGGTGAAGTTTTCTTTAAGGAGATGATTATTTGACATTTATGGAAGGAGTCTCCAGTGTCAGAGGCGAAGCTGCAACTTTAGGTTTTCCGAAATCTTCAGGAAAGACAAGTTTACATTTAAACTGTTTATAGCTGCTATAACGTAAGTGAGAGATTGTTTCCACGGACAATTCACAACATTGCAGGCAACTATAAATGGATAAAAAAATATGGCGCGTTCTTTAATTAAGGAAAAAAATACGTAAATTGCTGCAGGACAAGAGGAATAAAACAGTAGCGAAATCGAATAAGTAAAATAACTAAGTACAATCAGTAACTCTGCTTGATCATAAAATGTTTTATTCCACAAGAAGTAGAGAGATCTTTCCTGAGCTCTGAGTTAAAAGGAGATGCAGAGCATTTTCTCTTCCTTCCCCTAGACGCAGATTTTCCCCGTGTTCAGATTAATGTAATCGTTCACATCTTAAACTCTCAGCATTTTGCAGAAGGGCTAGTGATGAATATTCAACTTCGCTCTTTTCATGTTCGGCGGCTGTGTGTTTTAATTGAGATAACACACCTTCAGCGAGTCGTTTTAACGCACACATCATCAGGATGAAATAGTGAATGACTCTGAAGTACAGTTTTGAACACAGAAAAGTCGCTGGAAAATGTCCGTTCCTGTACCTTCTGTCTGAGAAACAAAATGACAGGGATAGATATTTGTTCATTTTGTCAAGGGGAAGAAAAAGATGTCCAGTGCGAGAGATTTTTCCTCGCCGTAACCAAGCGTGAATGTCTTCAGCTCAGCAGTACGAGCGTATCATGAGTGCTGGAGCAGAATTCTGGCCCTAAATGGACTGCTATATGTACACACACACATACATACACACACACACACACACACACATGAGCAGGCAGTGGGGCTTAATAACCCTCTCCTCGCCATGTGATTTCGCTTCCACTGTCTCCTGCACAAGCAGTCTGATTGAGTTGTGTATTAATAGCCGCAGCTGGCACTTCCGTTCCGAATAACACGGAAAAAAAAACATGATGTATTCCCCGAGGGGTTTGTCCGAAAAAGAAGGAGGTAGAAAGATTTGAAAAGAGAGATCTGACACAGTTTGAATCTGATCGTCTGCTGTGATAAGAGAGAGGGTGGAAAAAAGAAGCAGGGGAGAAAAACCGAGACCTGGAAAGTGACACATTTCAGTCAAACACACCTCAGAGCTTTAGATTTTTTTTTTTCTCATCCGTTTTCTGATTAAAGAACAGGTGATTTATGGTTTCAAACCAAACCTCAAGCATTACGCTTGTGAACTAGGAGTCATTTGCAAATTTGAGTGTAGCGATGACAGATCTCATGTATCGACATTCAAGTTCTTGGAATTATCTGTGGAATAAAGCGCTGGAGTTTTCTCAAAATAGTCTTCATAGTCCATTATTCAGGTTTTGAACTTAAGTTGCAAAGTACAGGACAGTATTGGGCCTAAAACAGAACCCTGTGGGACACCATGTTGTACTGGGCTTTAATTAATCGGTTTATATTCATGCACCTGTTCTAATGTTATCGTTTCTATAGTAAGAGTTCATTCACAGGTACGGCGGATAATATGGTGAAGTTTTCAGTAAAGAGAATAAATGTTTATTTAACCGTTTAAGGAAGGAGTCTCCAGTGTCAGCACTTTGTAACAGTGTTACCTGTAACAGGTAAAACGTCTGCATCATCAGGACAGAGGAGTTTACACTTTGTAGTATCTCGGTAACATGACAAGCTGAAAGGTTTTTTTTTTGTCTTCTTAAGTTTAAGAGAGAGAAAAAAGAGAGAGGCTGATGAGGGAACTAGCTTGTTTCACAGACCTGTAACTAAAAATAGATTAAATAGTATGATGAAATTGTCAAATTGTTGTGTTATAAGAGGAATAAAACACTTTGAGAAGGTCTGTTGATTATTTTCCTACGTTAGCATGCCCTGTCATGTTTTATTCCCTACGGTGACAAATGCTTCAGGCTACCAGAGACGTAACACTACAACCTGAGAAAAGCTGTACATGCTTTCAAACACCAGACTAAATATAAATATCAAAATATAAAACGTAATCTGTTATCAGTCTGCATTTTTCAGTCAGAAGGGAAAGTACTTGTTTTAAAGGCCGTGGTCTAGGTCTGAAATATTCCTGACCCGAGAGTGCTCTTCTCAAAACAAAATGTGCAAAGGTAATTCCAGTAATGCTCTGGCCAGAAAATCAAGCTAATCACCTGCATAGTGTGAGTCATCTGGAGAGATCTTCTCCTGCGTATTTATTGGCATATCTTTTAAACTCTGAAATCGATCCTCAGTGATTCACTAAGCTAAAAACGGAGCAGATTTGAGACAGTGGATTGGAAACCGCTTGAGACGTGTATTGGAAGAGAACAGTTCAGGAAGCTAGGTGAATTACCAGGCTAATTCAGTATGACGTCGGATTCAAAGCCCAGCTAACCCGACTATCAATTACAGACGTAAATATCTGCAAGCGGGCGTGTTGATTGACAGCGAAAACACAAAAGAGCGCCGTTTCCAGCATGCTCCATTCAGCTGGAGAGATAACGATCTCCTGAGGCTTACAGCTCATTGTACCAAAGTCTGACACAGATACAGTAATCTCTGACTCTCTATAGAGATGAAATGTTGGAATGGCAGTTGTATTTATTGTGTTAAATGTGTTTCCCTTGGCGAGGCCTGCGAGGCTGTGCAAAGGTTTCGGACCGAGCCTCCTGGAATCGTTCAGAGCTCATAATCATCCTCTTTTCAAACGTTTTCTTCTTTCAGATGCATGAATGAAATAAACAAGAGACTGTAAAGGAGTTATAAGCATCAGAAGAAATGAATAAAACACTGTGTTGTGCTGTAATTGGAAAATAATCACTGAAGGGCAGCTGTAAACTGAATTACTGTTACCACCCAGAAGATGATTAGTTTCCTAAAACGGCACATCCCCAAGCGTTTTTTTTGTTTTTTTCCCCACTCTCCCACAAAAAAATTCAGCTTTTCATGTTACCAAGAACCCACAGAGTACAAAAACTTAGAGTTACAGCTTTACCTTTGACTGTTTCAGAGCGCTGACACTGGAGACTCCTTCCAGAAATGTTGCACGAGAGCCTCCTTACAGAAAACCTCACCGTATAAACGATTTTTAAAACCATTTATGTTGAGCGTCCACTGTACAAGTCCTGTGAATGAGCTTTTGCAATAGAAATAATAAATTATTAGAACGAGTGCATTAATATGAACCTGTGATTTGCAGCTGCACTACTGGTTTAAACCCTGATTTGGTTTATAATTAATAGTGACTGCAGGGTTTCCCAGCAGGTAAAATTCTTAAGAGATGTTATGCCTTGCTCATAACCCTCTAACTCTCCGGAATACCAAATCCTCAGCTCAGCTCTCATTCCCTCTGCAAATGTTTGAATTATTGAAGGCTGGAGCTCAATAGAGGACGGATATGAAGCCTGCATTTCTTCGCCTGCAGGCACTCGAATACATGTTGCACACATGGAGGCTGCAGCCAGGCTGCTGAAAGAAAATCCACCTTTCTCTCTTTTCCGTTCCCTCACAAGGGACAACGCTGCTTCTCCTTCTTCGTGTGAAGCTCCTCCTCATTGGCTTCTTTTCTCCAAACTTCAACACGTAGTGTCTGATCAGTTCACAATGGCTGGGAGATCTTAGGAAAATGGCTTCTGGTGGCATTACGGGCTTTATGTTTATTTTATCGTCAGCTTGTCAGTTTGCTGGACGTATAAAGCCAACTCACCTTTCTGGGAGATTATCGAGTGTTTCCCCAGATAAAGCAAACAAAAATGTTTTGTTAACCGCAACATCATAGTGAAATAAAAACTGGCATTACTAATTGTGAGAGTGCCAATAATTTTGAAGCCAGTTTTGTTTAGTGTTATCTTTTTTTTTTTTTTTTTTCAGAAAAAAAATTGCATTTCTTTACATATCATTGTCAATATGTTTCAGTTCCTCATGTTCATTTTGCTACTTTTAATCCAGGGTGCCAATAATTCTGAAGATGACCGTATGATTCTTTGATTAGAAAATAAAATACAGAGATTATAGTCATCTTACTGAAGAATTTGTTGATGCACAGAGAGCAGCGAAGATTTAACACCGAAACAAACAAAAAGATCCTGACCTGAGGCTTTTCACTGAGACAGAGATGGATGGATAGATAGACTTTTTGAGAGAGGGAGCAAGAGACAGACAGAGAGAAACAAACAGCGTGATAGAAAGAGATACAGACAGAAAAATAGATAGATAGATAGAGAGCGAGAGAGAGAAAGACAAAATGAGAGAGATCAACATAGATACATAGATAGATAGATAGATAGATAGATAGAGAACGAGAGAGAGAGAAAGACGCAAAATGAGAGAGATCAACATAGATAGATAGATAGATAGATAGATAACGAGAGAGAGAAAGACGCAAAATGAGAGAGATCAACATAGATAGATAGATAGATAGTGAAAGAGAGAGGCAAAGACAGATAAAGCTGAAACAACAGAAAGAGAGAGAGATACTGTAACTGCTGTAATGGTCATGCCAATAAAGCTCGTTGAATTAAATAGAGAGATGGAGAGAGAGACAGAGAGATGAAGAGAAATAGAAAGAGAGACTTAGTGTCGTTTGTTATACAGAGTGAGTCAGAGAGCACTCCTGCTAACGCAAAGCTCTCGCTCTGTCGCTTTCTCACCCACGCGCTCTTCTTCCATCTTCCTGCCTGGGTTTATTTGTCATCTGTCTCTCTCTCTCTCTCTCTCTCTATACATCTCTCTCTCTCTCTCACTCTCTTTCTGTCGAAACATAGCTCCAAGGTCACTCTCCCGTCTTGTCAGTCACGGCTCTTATATTGTGCAACATGCACCGTTTAAATCCGAAGCGCTGACATAAAACCTCATTAAACGCTCAGGGATATTTCCAAACATCAGTTCCTCCACCTGCGCTGAGACGGGGGAGGAGAGGCCACTCGGCAGCCGGGCGCCTGTCATTCGGGAGACACAATGAGATAATTGGCGCCCTGGACAGGAGACACACTGCGGGGACGACTTTAGCCTGACACATGTCTCGTTCCAGCTTTTGTACATGCCTGACACGGTGCAAACTAATTGCTCCATGTTTATCTCCAGGCAATTAAACCTCACAGTTATGATCTAATTACTGCCTGTCTTCGGTTTCTCATAAGGGCCAGCGCTCGTTTTGTGTTTTTTTTTTATTATTATTTTTAACTATTATTATTATTAATATTATTCTGCATGCTATTGGCCTGGAAGCCGTTCATGTCTTCTCTGTGTGCTGTGATAATTGCAGGCTGCCAGGAAGTCCGAGTCAACTAATTATTCGGGTCAGTGCTGTGACCCAGGGGTCTCGTCTGTTCACACATCTGTGCATGCCCGAGATCTCCTGTCCTTATTGTCACCACCTCGTCTTCGTGGCTAATTTGGTCAAGGTTCACTCGGTAGGACGCAACCCGATTCTGTAATCTGCTCAACTCAAATCGAGCCGATTTCTAGCTTATTTTCAGAGTATAGTTTAACTGCAATCACAAAACCACACTTGTGTTTGTATGCTATGATACTTATTTTACACCACAATTTGAATTGATGCACAATCCTGCATACTCCTGGTGGAGTTCTGACCAATCTCTCACCCTTCCATTCACTCCTGAAGAAAGTCAGACCATTCCCACCCACTCCCGAAGCAATTCTGACCAGCCCCACCCACACCTGATGGAATTCTGACCAATCCCACCCACTCACGAAGCAAGTTTGGCCAATCCCATCCATGCCTGAGGGAATTCTGACCAATCCCACCCACTCACGAAGCAAGTTTGGCCAATCCCATCCATGCATGAGGGAATTCTGACCAATCCCACCCACTCACGAAGCAAGTTTGGCCAATCCCATCCATGCCTGAGGGAATTCTGACCAATCCCACCCACTCACGAAGCAAGTTTGGCCAATCCCATCTATGCCTGAGGGAATTCTGACCAATCCCACCCACTCACGAAGCAAGTTTGGCCAATCCCATCCATGCCTGAGGGAATTCTGACCAATCCCACCCACTC
>CM040991.1:21754965-21769616 GCA_022985145.1 Pangasius djambal
TTCTGACCAATCCCACTCACACCAGAAGGAATTCTGATCAAACCCATCCACTCACAAAGAAATTCTGACCATTTCTGCCTATCCTGGAGGCATTCTGACCAATTCCACCAATTCCACTTTCAAAAAAATCCCTCCTGCTATTGAAGCAATTCTGACCAATCCCACCCTCTTCTGGGGGAATTCTGACCAATCTCACTTACTACAGAAGGAATTCTGACCAATCCCACCCAGTCCTGATGGAATTCTAACCAATCCTGTCTGTCCAGCAGAAAGTCTGACCAACCAACCCCACACACACACTTCTGATGGATTTCTGACCAATTCTGCCCACTCCTGCAGTTATTAGTCTTGTTTGTACACACCTGCAATATTTTGTAATGAATTTAGTTAGTTCTGTTTCTCAGATTTTAAACAAATGAGTAATTTTAACCACAGAATCACTAGCCAAGATAAAGCAGTTACAGAACATGAATGAATGAATGCATGAATGCGGTAAATGCGTCATGCAGTGCTACATGAGTAATCCGGCACATCCACTACACTCCCGTGTTTATGAATGTGGCTTCTTTGTTTCGTGAGAGTAAAAAGTAAAAAACACCTCCTCCTGCATTTTTTCTTTTTTTTTTTTTTGCCAGGCCCCACAGGATCTCAGTCCCAATGCACACCTCTAATTCCAACCTCAGTGTGAACTGGTGGCTGCCAGATTGTCACTTCTTTAATCTTTTTTTTTTTTTTTAAGTCCTTTCCAGCAGGTCCATATCACATGCAAACATCTGGTCATTGCAGTAAAAATCCGTAGCTTATCTGAAGGGCTGAGAGTGATGAGTGTTCATGAGTATTCATTTTTATGCACCTCGTGTGTCAGCATCAGCGGCCTGAGACTCCGCTCTAGCGACACATCCATGCTTCCCTGTTTACAAACAGACCAAAGCGTGTAGCATCAGTGGCCTTTTGCACAGCATGAATCCTGAGAGCTCCAGAGTAAAGAAAAAAAACAACTTCTTGTATATATACATAATTCAATGAATAAAATTATGTAACGTTTAGTCCCTGGTGGTCTAGTTGCTAAGGCTCCCGTGCTCTCACTGCCGCAGCCCGTGTTTGATTCCCGGGCAGGGAACCAACCCAGCCACTAGGAGTGTACTCTCAGTGCTGGTCCCAAGCCCGGATAAAATGGGAGGGTTATGTCAGGAAGGGCATCCGGGATAAAACCTGTGCCAAGTCAAACATGCGGACCAATGATCCACTGTGGCGACCCCTACCAGGAGCAGCTGAAAGAACAGCGGCATGTTCATAACATTTATGTTATAAATGTAATAATTAATTACGAAAATGACATTTCAGTTTATACTTGTTTACTATATGCATTATAATAGCAAAGAAACTCAGAGTTAAATAGTGTTATTAACCAGTGTTTAGCTCGGTGTTAAAGAGCGACGGGTCGCATGTCACTGTCCAGTTCCACTCAGCTATTTCAGAAAACCGGTTCAGACTGGTTTTTGGATGCTACCTACACAGGGGTTGAACATGACAAAAAAAAACCTTCCAGACCCTGCTGTAGACATCACACCTTCGCTGCAATCAGGTCGCTCAATGAGCTGTAAGGACTCTGTTGACAGACACGAGCTTCCTTGCTGTGTAGTCTCAGTTTCAGAATAAAACGAAATGTACAATGAATAATTAAACAGTGTAATATGATACATACAATTATTATTTGCACATTTATTGCACTGACTTATTTTCGTTGTTAAGAGTGTAGCTGGAAATGTCATTTGTAGCCTGTGTATGGATGCTAATTGAAGAAAAAACACATGTTCTCTGCTGAACTAATAAACCAGCGTGAAAATAGTAATGTCCTGAAACATGATTTGCTTTAACAATGGAAAAGACAACTAGTTGACTATTGCTAGTCAGCGGGTAAACGGTGCAATCCCTAGCTTAAACACATGCTGCAGTACGTTTAAAAAAAGAAGTACGCTGTTTCATGCTAGTTCAGGAAAAGTACTAAATGAAAAAATATCTATACAGTATGCAAACATGTTGTGAATATTATATTTAAAGGTCATTATAGATACAGCCGCCAGAGAAAGTGTTACCCAGCTTCCTTTTCCGAGTCGCTGTACATTTTATGAGTGTAGAGAAATGCTGAGATTGTCTTTTTCCCTCGGGGAGATTTTAGTCGAGCTCCAGCGTAATTAAGGCCTGGATTTCACCACACTTTCCTTTTGAGTCATTTGAGCTCTGAGACTATTAGAATAAGGATTTCGCCTGGATTTTTCTTTTTTTTTTTCTTCTCATGGGACAAAAAGTGAAGAGAAGAACTGTACATCATAGGAAACACAGAGGAACTTCCTGTTTCCCCAAATATCTTTAAAGATTAAACTTTAATTTCACAGTGTGCCATCAGGACCGGCAACGTTGATCATACTGTTCATATTGATCATCGCAGATCACTGGGATTTAAGATTTTCCTTTAGTTCGGGTACATACAGAAGCAGGAGGTTCATTCTGACTTCACATTGTGGAGATCAGAGTTTTCAGTTGATTTATTATTCAGGAGAATAGTCGAGTCCTAAAGTTTGTACACCCTTTCGTCAAAATTATGAAACAGACAATTAAAGTTTCTCCATTATGAACCAAAACAAAAACTGGCCAAAAACCATAAGATATTCATTAAAAAAAAAAATAAAAATGATGTTTCTGAATGAGATATAAATGTGTTTTTTTTAATCCCACTTGCCTCTAAGTATTTTTTAGGTATTTTGCTGCTTGTTTTGTGAATAGGGATACATTTATACATTTAAAATCTATATCCGGAATTTATATATTTCTGTAAAGCTGCTTTGTGACAGTGTTCATTGTTAAAAATACTATACAAATAAAATCACTGAAATGAATTTAACTGAGCTGAATTGGATTTCTCTGGCAGTTTTATTTTTAGTTTGATTATCCACTCCCTAAACACTGTGAGATCTTTTTACAGAGTCTTTTCTGGTTTATAGCGAGCGAGAGCTGTTTCCTGATTTTGTTGGCTCAACTGCTCACACTATCTTTGTGAATATGTGCCGGTTTGAGCTTTTTATATAGCTTTAAATAAGACTTAATACATTCCACATGCATTTAATTTAAGCCATTAGACACATTAATAAGGTAAATTCATGTAAGTGACCTGCAGTGTGTTAATGGGGACGCAAATCTTTGAGCTCGATGAGCAGCGTAGGCCTGCTAAGACCCTGAAGGCCTGTTCAAATCAGGCGTGTAGCATGCCATGTAGTGTCACGTCGTGTGTCATATCAATTCATATATTCAGTTCCATTTAAAAATCATTTCTTAATAAAGGCATACTTATTATTCCTATTAATACTGAGCAACAGGTGAGGGTTATTATTTAGTGAACGTTTGCTCAGTGTGACAGAAAGGGGGTGTGGCTGCGAAGGGGTGAGGTTATATGAGGGGGATTGTTTGTCTCAGTACAGCATGAGAAAGTATCACCTTTATGTAGTTATACATTTCATTAAGTCTCGTTAGTAGGACTGGACGTGCGTGAGGAATTAATCTTGCAATTCTTGTAAAATTCTTTGTTTAATAAGTGACTGATAAGTGACCTGACATGCTTGAATGATGACAAGTTATCTCTTTTTGGCTAGAAGTGTGCATGATGGTTTTTTTAATCCCACTCAAACTCCCTGACAGAAAGTTTGACCAATCTCACCAGTTCGGATTTTATTAAACCTGCCTGGGATATTTTCTAACAGATTTGGTTACAATGTACACTGATCAGCCATAACATTAAAACCACCTGCCTAATATAGTGTAGGTCCCAGTTGTGCCACCAAAACAGCTCTGATCCGTCGAGGCATGGACTCCACAAGACCTCTGAAGGTGTGCTGTGCTATCTGGCACCAAGACTTTAGCAGCAGATCCTTTAAGTCGCGAGGTGGGAACGTGTTTATCCAGCACATCCCACAGATGCTCGATAGGATTGAGAGCTGGGGAATCTGGAGGCCAAGTCAACACCTTGAACTCTTTGTCATGTTCCTCAAATCATTCCTGAACCATTTTTGCAGTGTGGCAGAGCGAATTATCCTGCTGAAAGAGGCCACTGCCATTAGAGAGTACTGTTGCCATGAAGGGGTGTACCTGATCTGCAACAACGTTTAGGTAGGTGCTACATGTCAAAGTAACATCCACATGAATTCCAGGATCCGAGGTTTCCCAGCAGAACATTGCCCAGAGCATCACACTGCATCCTGGTGCCGTCTCTTCCCCAGGTAAGCGACGCACACGCACCCGGCCGTCCACATGATGTAAAAGAAAACAGGATTCATCAGACCAGGCCACCTTCTTCCATTGCTCCATGGTCCAGTTCTGATGCTCACGTGCCCATTGTAGGTGCTTTTGGCGATGGACAGGGGTCAGCATGGGCACTCTGACAGCTACGCAGCCCCATAAACAGCAAGCTGAGATGCACTGTACGTTCTGACACCTTTCTATCAGAGCCAGCATTAGCTTTTTCAACAATTTGTGCTACAGTAGCTCTTCTGTAGAACCGGCCCAGACGGGCTAGCCCTCGCTCCCCACGCGCATCAGTGAGCCTTGGGCGCCCATGACCCTGTCACCGGTTCACCAGTCGTCCTTCCTTGGACCACTTTTGTTAGATACTAACCACTGCATACCAGGAACACCCCACAAGACCTGCTGTTTTGGAGATGATCTGACCCAGTCGTCTAGACATCACAATTTGGCCCTTGTCAAAGTCACTCAGATCTTTACACTTGCCCATTTTTCCTGCTTCCAACACGTCAACTTCAAGAACTTCACTTGCTGCCTAATATATCCCACCCCTTGACAGGTGCCACTGTAATGAGATAATCAACGTTATTCACTTCAGTTGTCAGTGGTTTTAATGTTATGGCTGTTCTGCGTATTTCCCAAAATATAAACATATTAATAATTTAAACTTAAAGCAGTAGAATAAAAACGTACTTGTCTGTCTTTAAACATTCTGTTTTCGCCATTGACTTTTTTTTAACATGTCATTTACTTCAATAATCAGACTAGAAAGGATAAACGAAAAGGAAAAACTTTCCTTTCTGAGTTCTCTAGCTCTCTCTGGTCTTATGAGCTGCCTTCAGCTAAACAATTTCCATAAATGCATGTGATTGAATAAACAGCCACAGGGGACCTGCTGCAGAAGCCGAGATGATTCATGTTTAGAAAACAATATTGACAGTATTTTTGAATATGTGAAATATATCGCTGGGTCCACATCCGGACAGTGGTTCACCAGTTGACCCCTGATATTAACGCCATTGAACACAAGTCCGGTCTCAAGACGGGTCTTGACTGTGTCTTGGTCTTGACTGAGAATTTGTTTGTGTTGTGGTTTTTTTGCATTCTGAAAGTTTGACAAGAAGTAATTCCTTCTTCTAGAAAATCCAAATCACTGGCGCAATGATGGTGCAATGAATCCAACTAGTTGAAGTAAAAGATTTGATGGTTTTTGGCCTTGATCTTGAATCAGTCTCACTTATTTTGAATCGCCCTTGGATTTGGCCTCGAACCCCTATGACTCAGTCTGGACTAGATCTTGGCTAGACCTGATCTTGGACTTGTCTTTGGTTTGAAAATGGCACTCTTGACTACATCCCTACTTGCTTTACAGAACAAAACATTTACTGAAGATGAATGAATGATGGAGGTAAACGCATCATGCAGCACCGCATGAACAGTCGGACATATCCAACACATTCCCCTGTTCATGAAAGTGGACTTTTCCTTTATCCTGCAAGCTTCGTTTCATGAGAGTAAAAACCGACTACTAGCACAACCTTTTTGTTAGTATTCAGATTCTACCGACTTTTAAAGTAAATTAAAATTGTTTTGGAGGATGTGATGGGGCCATTTGATAGATAGAACGTATAAAGTACACTACATAATGTGTTATCCATGCATTTGTAATACAGTCTAAATACCAGGTTTATAGAAAAAGAACATTCTGGGTAGAGGAATTCTGAATCTTGCTAGACACTAGAAGATAAACAGGCCTGATTAAGCCTACGAGGAAAAGAGTTTAGAGTATCAGGGAAAAAACAGACTCTCCATTACTTTCAGTAATGTCGAAATCCTGTGCTGAACTCCAGGGTAATTGAGATAGCAATCTGGCTTTTTTGGGCTCATATTCCAAATTGGTATTCAGGGGAGTTTTTATGTAATCTATTTAAGATAAAGCGCTCACAAGGGCAAGGTCATTCTGTCCTGTTCGAATGACTTCATTCATTCACTCGCATTTTAATTATTATCTTGAAGAGTGATCTCAGGCAAGCATGGCGTTGTACCGCGCTTCTTCTGGAGAGTTCATTTCACGCGTACCATCACCCTCTGTTTTATCAAAATCGACCGTGCATGCTTACACTTTGACACAGTAATTAACCTTAACATAATTCATTTCTCTGTTCACTACAGAAA
The DNA here is from genome assembly GCA_022985145.1 of Pangasius djambal. Taxonomy (NCBI): domain Eukaryota; kingdom Metazoa; phylum Chordata; class Actinopteri; order Siluriformes; family Pangasiidae; genus Pangasius; species Pangasius djambal. The sequence continues at coordinate 21,761,434 of CM040991.1, forward strand.
TGTGGTGGTGTTTGGAAAGACGTGGAGCTTTGAGTTATGCTAATCTTCCTTTTTCTTTTCTTTTTTTTTTTTTTTCCTCCCTAGAATGAATATGTGTGTCCCAGACCGCTGCCTCGAGCCTGGATCGGAGACATTCCCACAATTCACTAGCTGGACTTCTATCTCCACTTTATCATCTGCAACAGGGTTCCTGTAAAGAATTTCCATCGCATCGCATCACACTTCGGCCATTTCCTTCCGTTTGGATTGTACCAGAGGAGCGAGCAAGTTGCCGTTTCCCAGAATCCCTTGCTGTGAAAGCATTTTGTATTATAATTCTCGAGACAGATTTTTGCGGAAAAAAAAAAAAACGTTTCTTTTAATCACCTGCCATTTTTTAGGAGCTTCTCCACTACAGCCTTGTGAAATGGACTTGTGAAGGGCAGCGTGGACGTGGACGTGGACGTGGACACGGACGTGAACGTGCACGGCTTCAGTGGTGCCTTTTGTGCATTTTGCTCTCGTCCGTTTTTATCCGGCAGGAATAAATGATTCGGAATCAAATGCTAAACTAATGAGCAAAGAGTGAGTCAGGAACGAGGAGATCATCTCCTGGATTTTCATCCACAATCTTCTTCATCATCATCAGAATAAAGAGAAGGGATTTTATTCACGTTTTTCCAGTCGGACTTATTCCATGCTATTTAACAGTCTTGTGTATGAGAACGATGACGACTTTGTGATGACCCTCGGATCAGATTTCTCGTCGGTTGAACATGTAGTCTTGTTTACAACCTCAGCATGAACACGGAGGGTCTCAAACACTTTCACACTGACTGCAAACCAACGTGTGTGTGTGTGTGTGTGTGAGTGTGTGTGAGTGTGTGTACATACTTACTTATGGGACAAAGACGTGTGCATGACATTCGGGTGTCAACATGGTTATAGGACCTTTATTGTTGGTTTCTTGGCTTCTTTACACTGTATAATGTTTCACCCTGCGTTCACGCGAGCAAGCGACAAAGTGACATCATTTCCTTTAAATTTATTTTAAAATTAATTAATGAACTTGAAAGTTTATTAAATTAATGCAAATTAAATTGCAAATGGCTCTGTAAATACCCCAGGCCTGAGTTTTATTGTAGTTGAAAAACGTTCAGTACTATATTTTTCCTTTTTTGCCCCATTTTTAATATAGTTTTTAACAATAGCTGATATCAGAATTAAACTAGGACAAATTTAATATTAAAATAAAATTTTTAAAAAAGAATAATAAAATATTTTGTTTTATTTCTAGTGTAGTTTATTTATTTATTTATTTATTAATTTTTTTTTTTTACAAATTGTGGTAGGAAAAAAATATTCAAATAAATAAATTAAATAAGTAATTTAGTAAATAAGCAGTATAATTTTGGGGGGTTGTTTTTTTTTATTTATTTGTTTTTTTATGTTGATTTTTTTCTCTGAGCTTTGCACTCACTTATATCACAACTTAGATCAACAAGCAAAGAGCTCTTTTTTTTTTTTTTGCTCTTTTTACCACTGGCTCTCTTTAAAGTAGCATTGATTCAGGATTTTACTTTCTGTTTGTGTTTCGTTGTCCGTCTGAGTCGAATCAGCTTTAGTGGCACGTGACTCGTCTATGATTATATAACTTAATAAAATATTAGTCTTAGTCTGTTAAACAGAGTTAGTCTGTTTCAATAAAGATGTAAGTGTTTCCAAAAAAAAGTTACAGTACTGAATTTTTTTGCCACTTTGTGGTGTTGAAAAATTTGTGGTAGCAGCTCAAATTATGAATTCTAAAATAAATAAATTATAGATTATAAATGAAACTGTTTACATTTTAGCTTCATTTATAATCAGAGCTTAATAAGGCTGAGCAGGAGATTTATGTACTACTGCGCTGATGAGTGATGACTGTGTGTTAACCTTGTCGCTTGCTTGTATGAACTCAGGGTTTAGTGTGTGTGTGTGTGTGTGTGTGAGTGTGTGTGTGTGTGAGTGAGTGAGTGAGTGTGTGTTCTTTGCTTACGCTGCCGTTTTTTTACCCTCTACTCGATCTTCGCTTGTCCTTTTCCAGATCTGTCCTTCGTCATTTCTCTCCACGCTTGACTCCTGATCGTTTAATCATTCCTTTTTGAAACGAACTCTGAAGTTTTTTGCTGCCAACGTGTTTCTGTTTTCTAACGCTGTCGGAATCAATGGTGAGAAATATACACTGGTCAAAATGGAAATGAGTATTGATGAGTCGTAATGAATTGCTACCAACCGAGTTAGAGAAAAGAGGGGGAAAAAACAGTAAAGGAATGAGTAAAATGATCTCTTTCTCCCACAAAGGACTTAAACGAGATTTGCTGTTGTTGGTTAAAAAAAAAAACAGCTATTCGATTAAAAATCGTGAAGTTACATAAAAGTCCCTGCATCCAACACGAATAAATAACGACAACTTTTTAATTCTACACCATTGTTTCATTCATTGCTATAAATTCCACACATTACTTTCACTTTACAACTTTTTTTTTTTTTTTTTACTGGCGCTGTTTTCCATCTGAGAATAAACGCTCACGAAAATACGTCCACCCGTCTTTAAACACGCTGTTTTTGTCTTCGACTTGCTTATTTTTGAACAAGCCATGTTGTCACTTTGCTAATCACAACTAGAGAAGGTAAATAAATCTATTAAAGTCTGTTGAAAACACTTTCCTTTCTTGAGGAGTTGCCTTCAGCTAAACAACTCGCATAAACGCGTGCGATTGGTCGTGACAGAGGATCTGCTCCAGAAACACAGGAAGCAAACAGGAAACTTGTCCGCCATCCTTAAAGAATTCTTAAACATTTCATTTTTAAAAAGTCTACAGTAACAGCTCGTTCAAGTAGCACGCTTTTAGGAGCATAAGAAACCGTCAGGTTCTTTGCTGTTTCTGTTTGTTTGCTGAGTTGTTCAGAGTAGGTTTTAAGTTTAATAGCGCAATGCTGACTATTTTCAAACCAAAACTGTCATAAAAGGAAACAAATGCGATTAAATTATCCCTCGAAGCATAAGACAACAAAGACGACATCCACAGAGACTTGAAGTGGATTTATCTGCCTGAGAAATTGATCTATTTCACAGAAATGCTCCAGTATATTTTACTAAATAATGGAAATGTCACTTTTCAGTTGAATACATGCAACAGATGCTAATATGTCTGTCAGAGCATGAAAGCTAGCAGTAAGGAAAAACTTTTCTTAAAACCATCATCATCTGTCATTTCCGCACGTCAGTGTGTGACAGGAATATTACACCCTCTGGCTGATATTCAGTAGCGAAGGAGAGAGATAATTGTACACATATTAGACAAATCCCTAACAGCACCTCAGATAGTCCCGACCCGCTCTGGAACTGCCACGTCTCTTCGCTTTATCATGTGTTTCTAAACCTCGCTACGTTCTCTAAGAGTCTCTGCGGAGTTTCAGGAAGTAAATTTTATTTATATAGCAAATTAAACCAACTAATGTTAAGCCAGAGTGCTTTGAAACCTTATAACTGCAAGTCACACACACATAAAACAGACTGATGCAACCACAAACCTTCATACATTCAGCAGGTTCCAGATGCTGTGTAGAAATACGGTCAATTCCGTAATTATTGGCACCCTCCATCAAAATGAATGAAAAAAATGTTATATAAAATGTATTTGTGCCATGAGCAATATTTTCAGCTTAAACATATAAGCTGCACAGACCTCTGCACAGTTTTATTTTAAGAACATATAATGATTTTTTCTTAAATAATGTCATTTTTTCGTCTGGTTCCAAAAGTATTGGCACTCGCGAGAGTTAATATGTAGTGAAAGGTCCATGACAGAATAACAGGTTGGACATTTCACTATTATACTCTTATCTTACATTTGCACAAGCACCGATGTGTCACATGTAGCTTGTCACTTGTGGTCGTGGCCTGTCCAGCATTTTATTTTTAAAAATTCAAACAAGAAATGGCAACAGCCAAAATGAAAACTCTAGAGCCTGCTATGCCATTTATACACCACTTTTTTAATTTACATGTTACATCTTAGCCTTCATGCTAGCATAGTTTTTCAATTAGATTAGCATTAGATTAGCAAGATAACTGTACTAGCTACCTGTACATACACTCACCATAAACACCAACAAGGTCGTACATGACAGGAACAGATGAAACCATGGTTATAAGCTTTTCTTTTTTTCATTTTTGTGCATCAAAAAGTAAAAGAGTTCGATGAATCATTCAAGCAGTCGTTTAGATTTGGACTTTACAGCATCATACTTAATTTGCATAGAATTAAGAAAATCTTGATGTTCCTGTCAATGAAATCCGGAGACTGAGATGGTCGCTACAAAACCTGTGGTCATTTGGATGTGTGTTTGGCCTCATTATCTTATTGAAAGATCCGCTGAGCCGTAACCTCCTGGCAGAGGCAACCAGGTTTTGGGCTAAAGCACCCTGGTATATCCATGATACTGTCAATCTTCACTTGAGCTCCTGAACCACAAGGCGTCACTGATCCACCGCCATATATTACAGTGGGTTTGTGGGTTTTTCCTTCATTTCAGATTTTTTTTTTCTTCCAGCAAATCTGTCGATGATATTCATAGCCAGAATGATTTTGGTCTCATCTGACTACGACAAATGATTCCATCTGTAGCCAAGATAACACTTGGTGGAGTTCATGAGCTACATTTTGTAGGTTTTTCTCAGGAAGGGCTTCTTTGGTGAAACTTTTACAAACAGCTTGGAATTATTGATTTGATTCCTAAGAGATGATTTTAAAACTCATAAAGCCTGAGAATTAACTAACAGTGCGTCATGGTATTTTTAACTATTTGAACCATTTGTTTCTTTTTGTTTTGTGGTTTCTCAAATAGTTTGAATCACTGTGTTATGTTTAGTTTGTACAGTCATACATAGTGAATAAATCAATCTGTGTCATGCTCCTATAGGAAAATACTCAACAACAGGGTGTTGTGATAAAAGCGGAGTTATTATTACCATGCCAAAGTTGATTATTTTCTTACAACAGCATATCCCAAAGTGTATTATTCCTCTTATAACACAGTTCAATTCATTTCAATTCAATTTTATTTGTATAGCACTTTTAACAATGGACATTGTCACAAAGCAGCTTTACAGAAATAAATGGATTCACAAAAAATATATTGTAAATATGTGAATTTATCCCTAATGAGCAAGCCAGTGGCGACAGCGGCGAGGAAAAACTCCCCGAGACAATATGAGGAAGAAACCTTGAGAGGAACCAGGCTCAAAAGGGAACCCATCCTCATCTGGGTGCAACGGATAGTGCGATTGTAAATAAATCCCTTCTATTATTGTGTACTATATGGACAAATAGTGCAAATGTGCAACCAGGAAATTGATCACAGTTTTCACAAGAAGTCCGGTTGGTTAAAATCTATCCACCGTCCACTGATGGAGTCCTGAGTACGAAGGTGCTCGTGGCAACTGCAGCCCCAAAGCCACTACAGCAATCGCAGTCCCAAGCCATCACAGTACAGCTCCCCATATGTGATCCCCAAACCATCTCCACAGCCCCCAGGTGGCACCATCCCCAGCAATCCAAATGGTTCTTCAGGCAGTCCATATGGGGCCACCCCCAGCAGCAGCAAGCAATCTCAACCGATGAGAACTCCAACCAGAAGCATCCGGATGGGTCAGGCAGGTCTGGGGAGCAGAAGGGGTCAGGATCACTGGCATCTCAAAATTAGCATGTGTAGCTCGACAGAGAGTAGGTACGCTTTTGTCCTCTAATGGTTAAAGGGACTCTGGCAAGACTAGCCATGACAGCATAACTAAAAGGGAGAGCCAGAAGCTAACACAGACATGAGGGCACCCTGAGACATAAGACAGCCAGCCACTCCACCGTCGACAAACCTGAGTGAACGTGTGAGAGTGGGGGGGCGACAGCATCCAAACATCCCAGTTCACCACAACACTCTATGCCTGTGAATCCTCCAGACCTGCCCCTGTACCTAAGGAAAAACTATTCACAAAAGGCTTGACTAAACAAATATGTTTTCAGCCTAGGCTTAAACACTGAGACTGTGTCTGAGCCCCGAACACTAAGTGGAAGGATGTTCCATAACTTTGTAAGAGAAAGCTCCACCCCCAGCTGTAGCCCGCACTATTCCAGGTACCAACAAATATCCTGCACCTTTTGATCTAAGTAGGCGTGGCGGATCATAAAAGACAGACACTGGAGACTCCTTCAATAAATGTTAAATAAAACTCTCCTTAAAGAAAACTACACCATCAGCGATTTTTTAACCTGATTATGTGGAGTGTCTGCCGTTTTGTGAATGAGCTGTTAAATAAGTTAACGTTTTATTGTTTCTTCCTTACGGCATTCCTCCGACAATACATTTTACCTTCAGTATTACAGACAAGTCGGCGTGCTCTGATGAATTTTAGGGCACTTCTGTGGATGATAACAATTAACTGAGTAATTAAAGGGGACAGGAGGCGAGGAACACCATCATTACCCGAACCAGCTCTGCAGCTCATCAGGCCAGGATTGCTGATTGCTCCATCAGAACTAATGTTCACTCTCAGAACCAGACTCAATTCACACAGCAAAACAAAGTGGAAGGACACAAGCTTCTGGAAGATTTAACTTTTTTTCAGGCTATTCATGCTTGTAATGTATTATTGTTTCCCCGCAGTGACAAAACTGACTCAGTTCATAAACGGCTTTATAATTATTAAATGAACCGAAGAAGTCGTGATGGAGCAGACGTGGATGTGAGCACAGAGTCAGGCTGAGAAACCTCTCCTCACTGTGGAAAAATTCAAATCAGGTAGCAGAAGGTTAGAACTGAGATCTACAGTAGGGGTAGTATACTATATGGTGACAAAAATAGTTACAGCTGATGCTAAATGTTTACATACTACACCTAGACTAAAGACATTTAAACTCAAGGTTTCACAACACCACACACTTCATATTACTTTACATTTCCTGTGTTAAGTCAGTTAGTGTATATACTTTATTTCCATTAAAGGTCATTAAATAGTAGCTACATATAGCAACAGATTTATTTCAGCTTTTAACAGATTTCCAGTAGATCATACACTTTGTTAGGATTTTCTTGAACTTGGATCAAATGCTTGGTTTATCCTTCCACAAGCTTCTCATAATACTCTGCTGGACCTTTTTGCTTATTCCTCCTGACAGAACTGGTATAACTCTGTCAGGTTTGTGGGCCTCCTCACTTACACATGCTTTTTCAGTTCAGTCTACAGATTTTCTCCCGGATTTAGGCCAGTGGCCTCTCAAAGACTTTGACTTCTTTGTCTTTAAGTCATTTTGTTACAGCTTTAGAGGTTTGCTTAGGATCGTCCTGCTGAAAGACCCAGTTGCGACCGAGGTATAACTTTTTGGCTGATGCCTTGAGCTTTTGCTTCAGTACAATGAACATAAAAAGTCACCAAGAACAGGACGTCCCTCCAAAATGTATAAAAGGACAAGACAAAAACTTATCAGGGAGGCTGCCAGGAGACCTACGGCAACATTAAAGGAGTTGTAGCAACATCTGACAAGTACTGATTACTGTCCTCATGTGATGACAGTCTCTCATATTCTTCACGTGTCTGGGCTGTGGGGTAGGGTGGCTAGACAGAAGCCCTTTCTCACAATAAAAAAACATCCAAGCTCAACTAACTCACCCCAAAACGTGGCAAAATGTGTTATGGTCTGATGAGACCAATTCCAAAAGGTATAATAATTCCATAATTCCAAAGGGTATGTTTGGCACAAATAAAAAAAGCCACAAAAGAACACCATGCCCATGGGGAAGCATGGTGGTGGGAGCATCATGCTCTAGGGCTGCTTCTCGTCAGCCAGAACTGGGGCTTTTTTCAAGGGTGAGGGAATCCTGAATAGCTACAAATACCAGTCGATTTTAGTGCAAAACCTTCAGGTGTCTGCTAGTAAGCTGAAGATGAAAAGGAATTTCACCTTTCAGCACAACAATGACCCAAAGCATCCAAATCAACGAAGGAATGGCTTAACCAAAAGAAGAAGACCTGAAATGGGCTGTGCACAGGAGATGCCCTCACAATCTGATGGAGCTAGAATGTTTTTGGAAGAAAGAGTGACAAAATATTACCAAGTCATGATGTGCCAAGCTGATAGACTTGGTGTAGTGGTGTAATAAAATCAAAA
>CM040991.1:21792508-21807376 GCA_022985145.1 Pangasius djambal
AAAAAAAAAAACCCAACTGATTCAATCTAATCATCACTCAAACCACTTCTTAAATTTCGAAACGCTTTTTTTTATCCAGATCTTAAATTTTAAAGCTATTTCTCCAAACCACATCTGACAAGCAAAAGCCGTCTCCTGATACTTCAGCACAATCCAATCCCACAGATCGATGACCTCGGCTTTGCGTCCGCTGATCCGCAGCCGCATCCCTGCTGTATTGCACAGACTTACACCACTGCTCTGCTGAATTCTCCATTCTGATTGGTCGGAAGGTGTTGATTCATTTCCTAGAACAGCAGCTGTGACAGTAGTGCAGCTGCAAATCACAGGTTTATATTAATGCGCTCGCTCTAATGCGTTATTGTTTCTATAGTAGCAGCTCATGATTGGAGACTATTAATGATTGGATAGAAAACTATGAAGCTTGCACTAGAGGTGTGGGATATGACCAAAAATATCACATCACGATACCTGGAGACATTTCTATGCATATATACAGTAGGATATGATATATAGGTTTGCCGACAAAACAGTAGAATGCGTTAAAAAATTTATACAATATCTAGAAACAATACTTTAAACTGAAAAGGGCTACAAAAAAGTCTGATCAATTTAATTAAATCTATGAATAAATATATAAAAAATATTTAGAGCTCGGGGAAGGATAGCGCTTTCCTCCGTGAGCGTTACGCTGCCCAGTAAGAGCAGCAGTTCGAAAAGACGCCCTTGAAGGCTTCACGTGTCTCAGAAGATGCACGTGTTAACCTTCACCCGCCCCGGGTGGTGATGGGCGGGAGCTGGCTGGTGGGTGGGAATTGGTAGGTGACCAAATTGGGTAATATCAAATAAGATGTGACTTTAAAATGGGTTATTTTGATGTTTTTAAATAGAGTTGCTTAAGTGTGTTATATTGTACGTTGTATTGAGTCACCTTAAGCTAGTGCTGAGTGACAGGGAAATGTTATTGCATCACAACATGAGCGTAAGAGCCAATCAGGTTTCAATGTGCAAATGAAGGCCATGTAACAGAGCTTGCAAGGGAAAGGAGGTGTGAGATGTTAAATTATTGCTAATTTGCCTGTGAATTTTTGAAAAATAATAAAAGTGTAGATGCTTCAGAGCTTTTTCTGTTGTCTTGTGGAACTGTGACTTCGAGGAATTTATTATTTAATAGAGGGGGAAAAAATAGGATATTCACAACCATTTTAAAATGAACCATTTTGTTGCAAATATGAGTATCATACTGTAGATGGAGTCACATGAAATTATGTAAATGGCTTTACTGGAATGGGAATAAACTCTGCATAACTCTCTCCAGTTTTTATTTTGCTCCATGTTTCTCAATCTGGTTCATACCAGTGCTGACTATTTATTCTTTAGGCAATATGAGTGTGTATGTCAGGTTTAGCCATGCGAGAAACGCCCGAGGCGTATTTCTACACACACTGCCTTTCACCTGGGATGTGGTTGCGTGTGGATCACTGACTTATTAAAGCAGGTTTGGGTGGGTTCGGTCCCCACTGGGCTTCAGCAAACCGCAGACAAAGCAGGAAGACAAGGGCCAAGTGTGTGCTGGCTCTTCAAACCCAGCAGAAAAAAGTGATCTTTTCCCTTCTCCAGCATTCTGCCAAAAACCGCCTCTGGCTCTGTTTTATTGAGTCCTGCAGCCTCACTTTATTTAAGCCTCAATTTGGTTTCATGCTTCAGATGGATTAGGAACTAAGCACTCACTCTGGGTCATGCTGTTACAGGATGATAATCAACGGACAGCTTGGTGTGATGCGGCGTGACGTGATGTTGATTACTTTGCAATAATTAAGTATTTTATTCTTTTATACCACAGCAATTTACCAACAATTTACATTTTTTATTCATTAAAGAACGATATTTTATACGCGTTATCCATTTTATAGTGACATTTAAATTTTGTAGAACACCAACGAAACAAGTTCTCGCTTACGTTATGTTACGCAGCTATAAACCATCGTTCCCTCACCAGCCTGTCTTTTTTCTCTCCCTTTAAGTTAAAAAAACACAACTTGTCATATTAGAAAAAAAAAAAAAACCCACAGAGCGTAAGATGAAGATGAAGATGAAGACGTCGCAAGACTTTAAAGTTACAGCTTCACCTCTGACTGTTACAAAGCCCTGACACTGGAGACTCCTTCCGTAAATGTTAAATAAACACATCCTTAAAAAAAACATAAACGTTTAAAAAGTTTTTTAATCTGTTTATTTGGAGCATCCACTGTATAAGTCCCTGTGGATGAGCTGTTACTATGGAAACAACAAGGAAAATTGTACAAATGCAGTTGAACCATGTGGTTGGATTTTGTTCGATTTCAATATAAACAAAGTCGTGAGAAAAGGTACACAACAACGTGTATGCTCAATTCATTTGAAAAGTAGCAAAATTATTGTTATGATTAGGCCACTCCCCTAATCCAAACCCCACTCCTTATCCTAACCTTATTGAACCTTATTTTTCATATGAACTGGGAGAACACATTGTTTTTTACCTTTTCCAAAAATATCCTGATTTCGGTTGAAATAATTACATTTTTACTTTTAAATCCTTGAGCACATTTAAGTTTTCATATGAATTGAGCATACAGAGAGTTAGGGGGAAAGTACTGTAAATGTTGCTGGAAATTTGGAGATTAAAATCATTTAAAATCTCTTAAATGTGCTCGCGTATTTAAAAGTGAGAAGTAAATATTTTAAGCTGAAATTAGAAGTCATTTTTGTTTTCGTAACATTTTGTAGGTGGACTATGGTCACGCTGAGACAGAAAAAAAAAAGGTTTAATTAGGTACTAGAACAAGCGCATTAATGTGAACTCGTGATTTTCGTCAAATGAATCAACACTGTGTTGAATTCAGGGTGGTGTGTGTTCGAGTGTATGTAGGTCAAGGACGGATTAACGTGTGCTTTCAGTTTACAGATCAGAACACGGCAGAGAGCAACGGAGTCTTTCCATCCTTCTTACTTTGATGAGATCTTTCTCCTCTTTGGGGATTTAATTCCATTATGGAAATGCATTACCTTGCAACATCACTCTCCTGTCTGACACACACACACACACACACACACACACACACACACACACACTTCCTCTTCTCCGGATTTGTTCGGTTATGGCCGACGCCTAACGGGAGCCATTACATATGGATTATGCCACTGCTTTCCCTGGAGGAAGCTGTCCCTGTGACCTCTACTCCACTGGTTTGAGGCACATTATGCATTTGTGCATCATGCAACACACACGCCTCCATCTCCTCCATTTACTAACTCCATATTCTGCTCACATACACACACACACAAACACACACATCTCATCTCTAACCTCTGCTCTGTTCAAGGGCCACTAATGCACTTTAGTCAGTCGAGGCAGAGGGAGGGTCGTGGTATACGGAACATAATGCCACCCGCAAACATTTAGAAGGATGCTAGTGCACACTTGTGTGTGTGTGTGTGTGTGTGTGTGTGTGTGTGTGTGTGTGTGTGTGTTTCTTGTTGCGTCTTTTTACCTGCCACATGGTTTGCGGAGGCCAGGATGGTAGAACGTTAGCATTCCAGGAACCATGACATTGACAGGACATCCTCCATTATACTCCTCTTTAGCCCAGTCCTAAAATAAACACAATACACATCAGGACTGTTAGATATATTATTTTAGATTTATTCAGCGCACTGTCAAATTCTTGATTCTGATTGGTCAGAAGGTATCATTGTGCTTATCGTTTCTATAGAAACAGCTCATTCACAGACTCGCTCACAACAGATGCTCCACATAACCAGATTAAATCAAGTCGAGTTGAGTCAAGTGGGTTTTTATTGTTATTCCTCTATTCCTTTATTGTTATTCCTTGATTGTTATTCCTTGGGGCAGTCGTGGCCTAATGGTCTGAGAGTCGGACTTGTAACCTGAAGGTGAACCTGAAGGTCGTGGGTTCGAGTGAATGACGCGCTTTCTGCCACCCTCAATACCACGACTGAGGTGAGACCCTTGAGCAAGGCGCCGATCCCCCAACTGCTCCCTGGGCGGCGCAGCTAAAATGGCTGCCCACTGCTCTGGGTGTGAGTTCACGGTGTGTGTGTGTTCACTACTGTGTGTGTGCACTTGGATGGGTTAAATGCAGAGCACAAATTCCGAGTATGGGTCACCATACTTGGCCACAAGTCACTTCACTTCACTTCACTATGTAGCTTTATATACACGGGAAGGAAATATTGCTTCTCCAGTACAACGGTGCAGCACATAACAATACAGTAGCACACAGTACACAGGACTACATAAAGTACAAATGCACAACAGTGTGGGAGAAAAAAAGAAATTCAATAAATGCACAGGACAATAAGTGAACTGAACAGTGCACCTCTAACTAGACAGGACAACAGAACTGCAACAATTGTCTGTAAACTATTTTGTAGTGTAGCAGTAATACTGAGTGAAAGGTAGCAGTAAAAAAAATGGCTAATAATAGTAAAAAGTGTCCAATAGCAACACTATAAACTGCGGTTTTGGGAATGGTTTGATTAGTCCAGGTGAGCGCAGCAGGCTGTTGAGTATTGACTGCCTCAGGGACAAAGCTATTCCTGAGTCTGTTGGTGGTAGCACGGATGCTCCGGGGATGAGTCTGTGAGAGGGATGGGAGGGGTCGTCCACAATGCTGGTGGCCTTACGCACACAGCGATTGTGGAAAGAGGTGTTGATGGGGGGTAGAGAGACCACAATGATCTTCTCAGCTCTCCTCACAATCCACCGTAAAATGTCACGCTCTGAGAAGGTGCAATTCCCTGACCGAACAGTGAGACAGCTGGTCAGTATGGGAGGTGAGGATGAGAGGGGGGTTGACTCTCTTGAACCTCTGCAGGAAGTGCAAATGCTGCTTCAAGGCCAGGAGGTGTTGAGAGTCCGGGAGAGGTCCTATGTGATGTGTAATCATTGATATAATTATTACCTCTATTTCTAGACATATTTCTTATTGGTAAATTGATTGCTTCAGACAAAGTTTTGTTCTATAAATTTCTAATTATTTTATGATCGTGTAGTGTATTACACACACACATACACACACACACACACACATCAGCTGTCTGCTTTTGCTGAAGTATCGTCAGATCCTCCAGAGCGTATCTTGGTCCGGAAGGGGGAAGACCTGACCCCCTCACAGCGACAAGACCTGACAGAGCTAGTGGACCAGTTTGCTGACGTGTTCTCAGAGGTCCCAGGAATGACACACTTGGTCCAGCACGAGATCAAAACCCCACCAGGAGTCATGGTTCAACAGCGGCCCTACCGCGTCCCTGAAGATCGCCATCAGGCTACTGAGGAAGAGGTTAGCCAGATGCTATGGGACGGCATCATCAAAGAATCCGCCAGCCTTGGTACGTGCCTTCTCGGGGGTTGGTTGGGTATTACTGGAGTTTTGTCTCTAACTTCTCCTCTTTAGCCTCCCCCTCTCAGAACTTTGACAGAGAGGAACACCCAGTGTTGTATGTGAGCAGGCAGCTGACCCCCATCGAACGGTGGTACGCCACTGTCGAACGAGAAGCCCTGGCCATAAAGTGGGCCATCAATAAACTCAGCTGCTACCTCAGAGGTTGACACGTCACCTTGGTCACAAATCACGCTGCCCTCCTGTGGATGGCCAAGGCCAAGGACACCAATGCCTGGGTAACTCAATGGTTTGTCTCCTTGCAGGCTTCTCATTCCAGGTGCAACACCAAGTGGGGGCCCACCACGGCAATGCTGGTGGCCTTTCACAGAGGTACGGTCTCTGGGCACAGACATTGCTGGTAGTAGGCTCAGAGCTGAGGGGGTAACTGTGACGGCGGGCCTCCAGCCACTGCACTTAAACCACTGCACGATCCTTGCATGATTGCTGCCTGGGTGCTGAAGGGACAGCGCCAGTTCAGCACCATTGTTATACACTGTGAATTCCTTCACCTCTGTGCTGAGCCTGGAGCCCGCACCCTCGACTCTCAAGGGAAGCCACTGGACCTGCTCCTCTACCCCTGGCCAACAGCGACTCACCTCCCTAGCGCCTCAGCACAACCCACGACCCAGAAAGCTAGCCATCCTCACTCTCTCTCCACCTGCAACATTCCACTTCTCCTGAACTGCACAAAGAAAATAAAAGCACTTTTTTCACTAATCTTGCCTCTCCTGTATGTGTGTTCTGCGAGTTGCTACAAGCTTGTATACATTGGAATGAAATGCCTTTTCTCCAGGACCATGGTTCAATACGTAACAGTGCAAAAGACTACATAAAGTGCAAATACACAACAGTGCGAGACAAGGATAAATATACCAGCATGCACAGGTTACACTCTAAACCTCATCTTTAACTGAAATTCTGAAACTTCAAATCAGTAAACTGGAGAAATGCCTTTAGTGTACTCTGGCTCTGTGTGTGTGTGTGTGTGTGTGTGTGTATGAGAGAGACAGAGAGAGAATAAGTTGAGATGATCTCAGGATTCACACTGTATATTCTCCTCATGTCAGAGATGCAATCAGTTTCACCAAGAGAGAGTTTCACCATCAGCTGTAAACACGTTTACTCCACTTTACTGAAGATAGAAGATGTATGGGCCCTGACACTCTAAGCCAACCTCCAGCCCAAATAAATACACACTCTCAAGAGTGCACACACACACACACACACACACACACACACACACATACACAGAGCATCTCATTTTTCACTTTCCAAGCAAGCTTTCTCAAGATTCTGCTCATGATCTAGCTATATTTTAGATTTTTTGCCCCACTTACTCCCAGCTTGGGGCTAACAGATGCTCACCACTGGCTAGCTCCCCTCTAATCTAAAGGACCAAAACTAACAAAACCGTCCCAGAGAGCAGGACAATTATGCTAAGTAGTGCTAAGACACTATTACTATTATTATTTCTGTACCTGTTTAGTGCTCTAAATATCCATATCTGTATTCAGGTTTAAACCTGAAGTGGGCGTGGCCTTAATTGCTGCTCATGCTGCATCACAGGGCAGCATAACACAATTGGAGAGAAGCGCTATCAACCCTCTTCCGCATACATGAGCTCACAGGATCCTCGTGATCTCGTGACCTCCGGACTATAGGATGAACACGTTTCAGCTGCACCACTCGGAAGCCCTCCGGTGATTTTTTTTTTTCTTCTAATTTTCACAAACTATTAGTCCAATATAAAGCATGTGACCCTGACCAAGCAGTTCCTAAGGATGAATGATTAAATGTTGTTCTGTGATGTTGTGTATTCTTCTGTTATTTATTTGATTATGATTATTATGTGTTTAACTTTTTACTAGAAATGTAACAATGGATACCCATCACATATTTTTTTTTTAAGGTTTAAAATTATTTCTTTAAGTGAAGTACTTTAGGAAAATTAGGAATAAATATAAGGCTAGAGACATGACTTACACAACACAGCGTTCATGCTAAAATCATTTACACTGCCAATAAGTGTTTTTATATGTAAACCTTTCCAGTTCCAAAAAAAAAAAAAAATCTTTTCCAAACCCAATTCCAATCTTTATTACAGTATTGGATCGCATTTATTCTGTTTTTTTTTCCCTCTGCCATCCATTTTTCACTCATATGCAGGGTATCAGTGCTGTCTCTACGTTTCACATAATTTTAGATGATCTCAACATAATGGTGCGTTCTGGAAACTTGGTTCTTAATTATTTCACATGCAAATTATCTTAAATAAAATCAACGCACAGTATTTTTCAGAGTCCTGGATGTGACAGTAGCGAGGCGTCTGCATTTTCCTCCAGCTCCATGCAGATGACATTGAGGTGACCGTGAAACTCCTCCAGCTTTCTCGTAACATGTCCTATAAAAAGCCACTGATTCGTCCCTGTGGGTCTGTCCGCAGCTCGCTGCAGACTTTTTAACTGTAGCATTTAACTGCTTTTCATTTTCTGTTGCTTTTAAATCAGGTTTGAGAATTAAAAAAAAAAAAAATAAATTAACCTTCAGTGCTTCATTATTGAGGCCAAGCTTTAAAGTTGAATGAGAGGAATTTTTTTTTTTTTTTTTTTTAATCTAACACTTTTGCAAAGCAGCGAAGTCGAAACACTCCACCACTATTCGTTGCTTTGCTCTCACCCTTTTTTGTTCCATGTTGTGAAGTGCTTGTTGCTGGACTGACAAGTTTATCACTGCAGGGAAAAACTGAAAAGTGAAAAATACAGTCTTATGTAACACTGCGGATCTTTTCAGTGATTCGTTCCATTCAGTCCAGGATTGTTCTTAGAAAAAAGCAGAAATTACAGAAAGTGTGTTTGCATGAGCACTAATAACACCCTCTTCAGATGTTGTAAAAAAAAAAGAAATAAATAAAAATTCAGGTGGTTCAAATCATTTTTGCCGTAAAACCCCCCGTGTTGTGCTGTTATAGGAAAATAATCAACGATAGAGTGGTGTGATGAAGCGGAGTTACTCCTAAAACCCCTTACCGGGTTGATTGTTTTCCTATAACAGCACGTCCTGAAGTGATTTTTTCCTCATATAAGGCAGCAATTCACCAATAATTCCAATTTTTTTACTCATGAAAAAAACAACGCCATGCTTTTAATCCTTTTAAGCTTATATTTAATGTTGTGGAATGTCTGCAAAACTAGTTAATTAGTGAAAAATAAAATATTAATAAATAATTCTGCTTAGAGGCTGTTCTTTAATCTGTTTTTTTTTTCATAAACCTTTAGTAAATTAAGCCCAAATGCACCAAATTCTTGTAAAAACCAGAACCGCCAGTACTGATTAAAATATCCTCAGAGGGATAATTGGAGTATTTTGTAAATAATTCGTTTTTGATGTTTTAATTCCTACCAAACGTGTGTACAGAGCACTCTCATTCAGCTGCTGAAGGACTTTTGTGTGAAACATCCAAAGTTTGTGTTAACTTAAACAATTGCTAATAAACAATTCTACGGCATTTTATTTAGGCCACGGGATTACCGTGTGCTAAAATGACTAAATTAAACGCAGTGTGAATAATTAGAGTTTATCGTCTATGTAAATGAAGGCCTACGGTTCACCAACACACATCAACACAACAGCCGCAGCTAAAGGTTAACTCTCGCTAATCTGTTTAACAAACAAAGCACGGAGGCCTTAATTAATATCACTCGCCTCCGATTAGCCGCTGCGAGAGTCGACAAGGTGATGATTATAAACACGATGCCTCCTCTATGCTCTATTATGAGGTGCGTGTGCTGGGGATAAAGCAGTTTCTGGAACATAAACATCCAAACTTGACGGCCACCTTCATACCTTCTAACGTTCTGCCATCGTTAGGACCCGTGACTGTATTTCTTGCTGCATGTTTCTAGCTAATTTTCACAATCGGGGGAGTGCTTTTTCACTCCTCCTGCCGTTTCATTCAAAAGTGTACGAGAACCCTTAAAGGTTCTATGGAGAACCCTTTAAATACGCTGAACATGTTTAAACCCTTTCCAATCAGATTTTCTTTTCCAATCTAAGAACCCTGAATAATCCAATAAAAACAAAACAATAAATTAACCTCCAGAAAGGTTTCCAAGTAGAACCCTTTCTTCTAATCTAAGATTTCTTAACTATCAAATGAACCCTTAACGAACCCCCTTTTTTTTTTAAGAGTGTAGGTGTGAACTGGGTTAGCGAGTGATACACATTCCAAATTGTTTCTAATTAATTTCTTCTTAATACAGAGAACCCTTAAGGGTTCACTGATTGTCCCATTAGAGGAATCCTGAAAGGTTCTATGTAGAACCCTACAACAGTATTTCAAGCGAAGCCAGTAATAAACCTTTAACAAAGCCTTGAAGAACCCTGGCTAAGTGTGTGCTACAAACTCCAAATTACTGATCGTTATTATCTTCATATTATCTTCTTGTGCATTTGCTGGAACCCTTGAAGAACCCTCTTTTCTAAGACTGTATGTATAACTAGGTAAGTGTGCACTAGAAACACTAGAAACAAATGATTTATCGTAATACAGAGAACGCTTAAGGGGCCTTTCTTTGTGCATTTGGTGGAACCATTAAAAGTGGAACCCTTTCAGAATGGATTCCATGTAGAAATATTTTTTTCTAATGTAAGAACCCGAATGCAATGAACCCTTCAAAGAGCCATTAAGGAGCCCTATTTTCTCTGAAACCTTTTTTTTTTTTTTTAAATGATTGGTCGTTTCTTCTTAACGATCTTCAATTGTCCATTAGGTACAACCCTTAAGGGTTCTAGGTATAAGCTGAACCCTGCAACAATGTAAGTAAAACCCTTTTTTAATGAAACACCTCATAAATATCCAGCGAACTCTTACAGAACCCTTGAAGAACTCCAAGAGTGTATGTATTAACTGGGTAAGTGTGTGGTTAAAGCTCCAACATTATTGGTCTTAATACAGAGAATCCTTAACGAGTCTTCAATGGTATGCATGGTGGAACCCTTAATGATTCCCTGTGGAACCCAAACCCTACAAATACATGCTTTCCTAAATACAAATACATGTTTTCAGAAAAGCTTCCAAGTAAAACCCTTTTTTCTAAATTCTCTCTCCATCTTAAAGAATCATTAGGGCCCTCTTTTCTAAGAGTTTGTATTAATTGGGTGCTATAAGTGTGTGATATAAACTACTGTTTGGTAGATTCTTATCAACAGTTCAGACAGGGTTTAATTTACCTGGGCTTATTTCTAAAGCTCAGGTTATAGTATGTAAAATATGGCGTAATCTTTCAGACGCAGGAATGAGCAGTCGGTCAAAATCCCTGGCCTCAGGTGAGATTAAACTTCCAGAGATATAACAATAATAATTCTATTACCCCACCTCCCTGTGTAAAACTAGTCCGGTCTGAATAGGGCTAAATTTAGGAGCTCTGAAGCAGGAGCCACCACAAGTCCACATCCGATTCCAGTCCGGACGTTACATCATCCACTCTCACCTGCTTACTGACTGCACCTGTCTCCTATCTCACTCTCTCTGTGAATTTATCATCATCTTTGTGAGGTTTTGTCACTTTCTCAGATGGAAATCTGAGCGTTCTGTTTTCTGTGCAGTACTTTGGACCAGCCGCTGACCGACTGGCCTCCTGTTTTTGACTGCGTCGGCCATTTTGTTTTTACAATAATAATCTCGGACACGTCCAACTGCTTCTGCTTCATGACAGATATAAAAACAGCTTGAGGAAACGAGTAATAAATATCAGGTAAGAAGATGTTAGTGTTCATTTTCCTCATTTAGAGGCTTTAATGTTTTGCGGGAAACGAATCTGAAGAAAAATGTAAAGCTTAACACTCCGGGTGTCGAGTGTTAATGTTGTTTTTGATTCGTTTGCTCTTTGGATTGATTTGTTCTCAAATATTGCATACTTACAAACAAATCCAAACAAATAATTTTAAAATTGGTTGTGATTGGTGATTGTGATTGGTGTGTAGCAGGGGCGGAGCTAAAACGTTATTCATTATTCATTGGTCTGAAACACGGTGATGGGGAAAATAAAAGTAAACCCTCCTTTGACAACTCATGGAATTCATTAAAAAAGCTCATTTTTTAAAAGAAAAAACAAAATTGCTGTAAGGATTATTAAATAACAATATAAACCAGTTCAAAACGTTTTTCGAAATGTATGCAGCATTTCTTTTTTTTCCCTTTCTTTGTTTTTGTTCTTCTGTGTTTTTCACCTCCCTGAAAAAAACCACACAGTGCCAGGAAATGAATAAGAGTTTGATCCAAAAGAACTAAATGCTGGACATGTATTTGAAATCATTTGAAGTCCAGCTGTATTGCGTTAAAATAAATTGCTGTATTAAGTTCAACATATCATGAAAGCACACAAAGAGACTGGTGATTGTTCCACACTGTTTGCACATGTCATGATCTCGTCCTCGCCACAGGAGGCGTTGGTTAATGACGAATTAGCCACACGCTGGTGCCTTGTTAACGAGCATATTTATCACAGCGCGGGTCCGTGTGCTCGCACCGTTCATCACGACACCAATCAAAACCAAAGTTCAATGTGTTTTTCTCTGACTAATTAAAAACATCATGCAATCATAAAGTTGCGAGTCATGTAATTCCAGCGCTGTTGAATTCCCAGATCTGATTGGTCAGAAGGTGTTGATTCATTTTCCATCACAGCTGCTCTGACAATAGCTGTGAGTCACAGGTTTATATATTAATATATAACGCTCTAATGTGTTATCGTTTCTATAGTAACGGCTCATTCACAGGGACTCGTACGATGGATGTTGCATGTAAACGGATTTAACGTTTATTTAACAGGAACGTTTATTTAAGGAAGGAGCCTCCAGTGTCAACGCGCCGTAACTTTTCCGACGTGTTCAGGACAGAGGAGTTTACGCTTTGTGGTTTCTCAGTAGCATGCCGAGATGATTTTTTTTGTTTTGTTTTGTTTTGTTTTTTTGTCTTATCAATTTCAAGAGAGGAATAAAGAGCGGCTGGTGATGGAACGACTGTTTATAGCTGCTATAACGTAAGCGAGAACAAGAGCTTCATGTTTCATGGATGTTCCACAACACCGAATGTAATTCGGATTAAAAGTATGATGTGTCGTTCTTTAAAACTTTCATGCATAAATTATTCGTATGCATATCCAGACTCTTTTAGATTTTCTCTTTTTTTTTTTTACTTAAAATCGTATGATATATGAATTTTGATTCTAAATAAGTCTAAATAAGTTATATTAAAAATTAAATGGATTGTTCATGTGTATATAAAAAAACAGCTAAAACAGTATGCCTGTAATATTTAAAATAAATAAATACATTTTCTAATGTCCAAAATTTTTAACATCCAGGTCTAAAATATGTAATGAAATAATTTTAAAAATATCAAGTATCAAAAAGTATCAAAAAGTCTCCCCAAAAACAATACTAGTGTAAAAACAAAACAAAAAAATAAAAAACTAGTTTCTAAAAATCTAATTAATTTTTAATGTAGAAAGTTAGTAAAGATGGAGAACAACAAATAGTGTAGCGAGCTACAGACGTTTACGTTAATTTAGAGTGATGCTAAGTGATTTGGAGGTGATTTACATCTCATATTTTATTAAAATATAAAAAAAGAGAGTTAAACTGACTGTCCATAAGTGTGGAGGCTGTCAGTAAAAAAGTTGGAATCTTTGGTGAATTGCTGTGGAACAAGAGGAATAAAACACTTGACATTCTGTGTGGTGGTAACAGTGACTGCGTTTCATCACTTCATCACAGCCAGTGTTGATTATTTTCCTGTAGCAGCACAACATGGAGTGTTTACTTAGCAAGAGCTGCTAATGCAGCTAACGCAGCTACTATTGCCATGTAGCTGTAGCGTAGCTAGCTAAATTTGTCAGAATAATAGCTTTAATGTCATGCAAATTCTGGAGAGAAAAAAAAAAACAGCTGAATGATCCAGGATTTTAGAAGTACATCCTCAGGAGGACTTGATAAACCAGGCTTTAGTGAGAGAGACAGAGAAGAGAGAGATGGGAAGAAAAAAAAAGTTTCATGTCATCTTGAGAGTTCTGTCGAGTTTCACGCTCTGAGGGCGTCAGGAGCGAGGTGACGAACACGGCTTGTCCTTAACGGCTTTCTGCGCTCCTCTTCGAACTTCTCGCTGAGATGTCAAGCTTGCGCTGGGGAGTGATTTCACATGCTTTAATGTGACGCGTCGGAAACGAGCCTTGGCAACACCGTGCAGAGAAATGGAGCTGAACTAATCATCTCAGCCGTCTGCACCATCAGACCACCATCAGGACCAGACATTCGGCCATACGCACCAGCAGAAGCGCCCCTTAATTCTGTGATTTATGCTGTAGAACCTTCATCAACGAGATATAAAGGTGCTTTATACAATATTATAAAGCATCAGGGACTGTCTCGGAGCATGCGGTGCGTTCACTTGCCTAAAAATTGTCTGCTTCTTCTTCTTCTTCTTCTTTCGGCTTTTCCCTTCAGGGGTCGCCACAGCGAATCATCGCTCTCCACCTATTCCTATCTTCTGCATCCTCAACACTTGCGCCCACTAGCTTCATATCCTCATTTATTACCTCCATATACCTCCTCTTTGGCTTCCTCTTCGCCTCCTGCCTGGCAGCTCCATGTCCAACATTCTCCTACCAATATACTCCCTCTCCCTCCTCTGAACATGTCCAAACCATCTTAATCTGGCCTCCCTAACTTTGTCCCCCAGACGTCCAACACGAGCTGTCCCTCTGATGTACTCGTTCCTAATCCTGTCCAACCTCGTCACTCCCAAAGAGAACCTCAACATCTTCAGCTCTGCTACCTCTAGCTCTGACTCCTGTCTCTTCCTCAGTGCCACTGTCTCTAAACCATACAGCATGGCCTCTCTCACCACTGTCTCGTACACCTTCCCCTTGATTCTCGCTGATATTCTTCTATCACACAGAACTCCCGACACCTTTCTCCACCCATTCCAACCTGCCTGCACTCGCTTCTTTACCTCTTTCCCCACACTCTCCATTACTCTGGACTGTTGACCCCAAGTACTTAAACTCCTGTACCTTCTTCAAATTTGATTTTTTTTTTTCTTTAAATTCTGTGTAAAACCTTCATCAATGAGAAATACAAGGACATTTACACGATATTATAAAGCAGCAGGGCCAATCTGAGGGCATGTGGTGCATTCACCTGCCTCAGAAATGTCTGCAAATTGAATTTTTTTCTTTAAAAATATCATCAATGCAATCTACTAGGCATTTTACATGATGTCAGAGGCAACCTCGCAGCACAAGCTCATTTGCCTTAAAATTGTCTGAGAATGTCATTTTTTTTCCTTTATATTCTGTCATACAAGGAGTTTTGGGAGTTCACTTGCCTTAAAATTGTTTATTTATTTCATTTATGAATTTCCTTC
>CM040991.1:21807476-21835770 GCA_022985145.1 Pangasius djambal
TTTTTTTCTTTAAAAATATCATCAATGCAATCTACTAGGCATTTTACATGATGTCAGAGGCAACCTCGCAGCACAAGCTCATTTGCCTTAAAATTGTCTGAGAATGTCATTTTTTTTCCTTTATATTCTGTCATACAAGGAGTTTTGGGAGTTCACTTGCCTTAAAATTGTTTATTTATTTCATTTATGAATTTCCTTCATATCTATGCTTTATATTGTAAAAATGTAATCAATGAGAAATGCAAGGATTTTTATACATACATATATATATATATATATATATATATATATATATATATATAAAATCAGGGACAATCTCAGAGCATGAGGTGCATTCATTTACCTTAAAGTTCTGTGCGAATGTGGGTTCAACACAAATGAGCATGTACTACTAAGCCTGTCTTATTTATATTTTTATTAAAACTAAAAGGATGGCATCCAGCCAGTGACGAGGAATGTGTGAGGAACCAGAGATGTCCTGTCTTATATTTTTTTGTTGCATCAGACAGCAAATATAAAAAATATTTCTATGATGCATCAGACAGCATGATCGCCCGAAGCGTGAGGAGAAAAACAATCCTAGAAAACATTGGTTTTTTTTAGATACTCACCTGTAGCTCCCTGACTCATTTTTTTTAACACCCTGTCAAAAATGCCAGTATGTGGTCTGAGCCTTTGCAACCAAACACACTCCTCCTCCTCCATCCAAACACACCAAATTTAACTCCTGCATTAAAGCCAGACGTCTCAATGGCAATCCTGCTTCACTGTCGTTTTTTTTATTTTTTTTTTTTTTTAAAGCAGCATCAATTAGCATAAAGCAGGCTAATGAACAGGCGATGAGGCAATGAGGTCTGGAGATGAAGCGATCGTGACTGTAGCGGCTGGTGACTCAGAAGTTTGTGTCACTTACTTTCTCTTCGTAGTGAATGTAGGAGGCCGCTTCGGGGCCCAGATACTTCACCAGGCTGCTAACGACGGCATCTCGTCTGTCCTCCATCTGAAAGGAAGCAAGAATAGAGCAGCTTTATTTAATGACGAGGACGATGACTGCAAGCGTAACGGGAAACAGAACGCCGATGAAACACACGGCAAGAAATCACGGCAAGACGTGAATAAATGAACAGATGTGTTCAGGACTGATGGATGATGTGGATGGAGAGAAAATCGATACGTTTGACGTCGCTTTATTAAACACTCGATATCCACAGCGCTGCACAATTCTGGATTCTGATTGGCCAGAAAGTGTCGATTCATTTTCTCTAACAGCAGCTCTGACAGTAGTGCAGGTTTAGACTAATGTGCTTGTTCTTGTTCTAAGACGTCATCGTTTCTATAGTAACTCCTTCACAGGGACGTCTACAGCAGACGCTCCACTGATGATAAACTGATTTAAAAAAAACCAAATTTCAGTAAGGAGAATAAATGTTTATGTAACATTTATGGAAGGAGTCTCCAGTGTCGGCGCTTTGTGACAGAGGTAAAGCTGTAACTCATGCTAACTCGGCTGCTTTGTGGTTTCTCTGTAACATGATGAGCTGCGTGGTTTTTTTTGTTTTTTCTTTGTCTTGTTAACTTCATTAGAGAGAAAAACGAGAGGCTGTTTTCTGTTTAGAGCTGCTATAAAGTTAGTGAGAACTTGTTTCGTGGGTGTTCTACAATGTTAAATGTAGCTATAAAGAGAGAAAAAGTACAGCGTGTCGTTCTTTAATAAATAAAAAGAAATGTAATCGTTGTTAAATTGCTGTGGGATAAGGGGAATGCCATGTTGTGCTGTAATGGAATGAAAAACTTTGGAGTAGTAACAGTAACTCGGCTTCACCACGCCATCTCGTTGTTGATTATTTTCCTCTAACAGCAAGACACAGCGTTTTATTCATTGCGCGTTACTTTTATATTTGTATGAAAAGTTGGAAAAGAGTGACTACTTGCTAGTTACTAAGATTTAATCCAAATATTTCACTTGTTTCTTCCTTTTTTATTAAAATGGTAGACACATGACATAATTTAGATTAATCATGTGATGAATATCATGAATTTCTTCGGGTCCTTTTTACTATCAGTGCTATAACGGAGTTATTTATCTAAAAGGTTTAGGAAAGGCATGTCTCTACAGACTTCTACATGTTAAACATTCAAAATGTGGAATTTCTGCCATTATGTACATAAATATTATGAAAATACGGGTGATATTTGAGCTGTGAAATTCATTTTGACTCCAATGCTGAAACATCTGCGCAAACTGAAAACGAGTGAGACCTTCTCGCGCCCGAGTGATTAAAATTAAACTCCACATGATCGCAGATCTGAAACGCAAACACCGACTGAGAGACGAGAGAGCTGACAGTGAAGATTAAAAAGCCTACAGGCTGAGCACTAAAACCTCATTAAAAAAAAAAAAAAAAAAAAAAAAAAAACACGGGCAAAAATGACACCACGTGTCCACTCTGTAAACCCTGCCAACACTCACAGGTGAGCGGAATGCTAATTAGCTGCAGCGTGCTAAATAATAACGGAAGATAAACAAACAGTTCAGGGGCTCGGGTAGAGGTGTGCATTCTTTTAAAAACACAATCGTGCTGCTGAATATGAATGAAGGCTCTAGAGGAGATCGTGCTATGATGCGTCACAGTTTTTGAGAAGTATGGTGGTGCTCTGTGTGTGTGTGTGTTTAAGTATGTGTGATTGTGTGTGTGGGCAATGAGAAACAGATGAAGCATATCACACTCGGTCAGAACACACACTGAAGTTTCCTGCGCTGATGATTAACGGAATGAACAGTTTGGTGAACTTCACTCCATCTCTGTTCCGCTGAAATGTTTCATGCTCAAAGTTGAAAGCTAGTGTCTTTAGCTTTGTACTTGAGCTACGACGCTAATGTGGCTAATGGAAGTTCAAGTCACCTAAATAATTTAAGGAGATTTCTGCCTCGAAACAGAATTACACGTGTGTGTGTGTGTGTGTATATACAGTATGTGACTTCATGCTAAGAGCATAAATGATAAGACTTTCTACCATGTGCTTTGACCTAGCATTGACCATAGCCCCGCCCTCTTGGTTTCTATTGGTTCATCAATACACAGGTCAAAATAGATAAAGTAGATAAAGTAAATCTGAAGTGAAAGTAACCGCTACCAGAAGGAAAAGTACATATTTCATGTCCTTTCCCCTTCAGTGAATCAGCTTTTCTGACATTTGCTCTCACTGCAGCTTTAACTGGAAAAGCTGAAATTTGTAGTTTTCAGACTTGTGTCTCCCAACTACATAAACTCCTGCCTCAAACTCACATCCAGTTCTTCTGATGATGTGGTTTAAGACACCGAGAGAATACAATTTAATTCTGCCTCTAAGAATTTAAAGATGAATTGATACCATAAATCTAAAAGTGATGTGGATGAGAATACAGTTCTAGTTCAACTGTGTAAATTTGCAATCCAGGCGTGGATTAATGCTGCACTCGACTAGAGGTCGTAACTCGTAATTCCCAACCTCCTAGCAGGAAAAAAACAAAAAAAAATCAGAATTCACACTCAGGAATTCACACTCTTTAGGGGAAAAAAGCTCTTTTGACTTTATTAATTCAAATGTGTGCGTTTGTTCCACGTGAATGGAGTTGCATTAACAGAGTTTTTTTACAGCCAACATGATTTTGTCGTATTTTCAAAGCCCTGGAATAATAAAATTTTTTTAAAAACTCTGCGCATTCAAACAAGCTCAGGATCAAACTCAGGATAAGGCACTGACATTACCCACTGCGCTCTAATGCGCACACACACAAGCTAAAGTTAATTTATCATCTTCATCATAACTTCCAACATCCTCGCCAGATTTTAGAATGTAATTGGTTCACATTGGAAACTTGTAGATTATACTCTTGTTTCAATTTAGTTTAAGCAATGAAATCATGTTTTGATGAGAAACTTAATATTATTATGTAAACCATGCATGATATTTTCTCTTAAATCTGACTGACTGCATATTTTTTCAGTTCTCCTGAACTCCGAGTTCAGCATGTGATGTCAAATCAAAATGGCCGCCTGCAGCATCGGCAGTAAACGCAGCAGCACTTCTTCCCTTAAAATGAGTTACACTGTAGATCCAAGTATTAGCTTTGGATCAATCACCGTACAGATATATTCACATTTTATATTCATAACAATGAGCCATGCTTTTTTTCCCCCACGTTGTAGCTTGACTTCACAAAGTTTGCAAATAAGCACAAATAATTCCGAGCTCTGACTTCCCACTTCCGAGTGTAGCAGTCGAATGCAGTATATCTTCCTATGGCCTCTTTGTGTGTGTGTGTGTTATTCAGTACTTGTCTATATTTTGTTGTTCTGTGTTTGATTTCGTTCATCTAATAGGAGGTAAAATACAGCAGAATTTTTCCAGACACACAAACGCAAATATAATCCATTAAAAAAAAAGACTGACGCAATGGATTCAGACTCAAATCCCAGAGATACTCTGATAATAATTACACTAGCTCACATTCTCATGTTAAACTAGCGCAGTTAGAAAAGACTTTTATGTCTCATCTGGAAAAGGGGTGTACATTAGATTTTTATTTTATTTTTTTCCAACTGAACCAAGCTTGGAAGTTTTAATATTTTCTAACCCTCGACTCTCTTCAACACCGATCTGCGTTTGTTTACGGCGCCGACGACGAGGTTGCAGAAGAGGTGTGATAGAAGGGCGGATTAATTTAACACGCTTTCGTAAACACACACTCTGTGTACGCCGAACGTGTTGAAAGTCACCTCTTCGGGGATGTCTCCTGACGCCCGAATGCAGCAACTGCATCCATTTTCACCTCATCACGTTAACATTCCTGGATAACTCTGAACTGTCTGAAGCTGCAAACCTCTGGGACGGACCCCAAAATCCCCCCACGCCGTTTATAACACACTTCCATTCCTGCTCTCTCACACTCTCTCTCTCGCATTTTCACCTTCTCCCCCTCAGTCTCTCACCTCTCGGCTGTTCCAGTAACAGGCCTGAACCCCGGCGATGAAGCCCACCAGCGCCGGGCTCCCGCTGGGACTGGTGGCGTCAAAGGTGACCCCGAAAGGGCAGTGTATAGAGGGATGTGCCACAATCTCTCCCGAGAAGCCTTTCTGCTTCCAAAATGCCTGTAAAATTCAACACGGATACATCTTTTAGCATAAAGGAAATAGAAACTATTCTTCAAGTCAAGTAGCAAAGAGTTACCGCTAAACCTTAACTATTGGCACCTCTGGTTTACCGCACTTACTGCAGACATACTCAATTAGTTTGGGATTGAAGCTACTGTATGATGCTAATGTAGCTAATAAGTAATGAAATTTTTGTCACACCCAAATTTACACTCACTGGCCACTTTAAAAGGAACACCTATACACCTGCTCATTCATACAGTTATCTAATCAGCCAATCGTGTGGCAGCAGCGCGATGCGTAAAATCATGCAGATACAGGTCCAGAGCTTCAGTTAATGTTCATTTGAGCATTCGTTACTTATTTTCGTCCCGCACAAAAAAAATGAATAAAATAAAATGATATATACTGAACGTCTGAACATCAGGAAAGGGAAATAACAACAGCAAAAAAACCAATTGTTGCTGTGTAACATATAATGAACATACATAACGATACAGCATCAATTATTTGGGTGGGTTACATTCACATCAAACATCAGAATGAAGAGAGAGTGTGATCTCTGCGACTTTAGCCGTGGCATGGAAACTGCTGATCTCCTGGAATTTTCACACGCAACAGTCTCTAGAGTTTACACAGAATGGTGCGAAAAACAAAAAATCATTGCGAGAGAGAGACAGTTCTGCGGGTGGAAGCGCCTCGTTGATAAGAGAGGTCAGAGGAAAATGGCCGGATTGGTTCGAGCTGCCAGGAAGGATGTGGTAACTCGAACAATCTGCAGAGCCTCCACACACACAGGATTTTTTTGTTTGTTTGTTTGTTTTTTTGCACCATTCTGTGTAAACTCTACAGACTAATGTGTGTGAAAATCCCAGGAGATCAGCAGTTTCTAAAATACCCAAACCAGACCATCTGGCACCAACAATCATGCCATGGTTAAAGTCACAGAGATCACACTTTTCCCCCCCATTCTGATGTTTGACGTGAACAATAACTGAAGCTCTCGACTGTATCTGCATGATTTTATGCACTGTGCTGCTGCCACTTGAGCAGGTGTACAGGTGTTCCTATTAAAGTGGACAATGAGTGTATATAAAGGTTCTGTGTAGAACCCTACAACCCTAACAAGTGTTTCCAAGTGCAACCCTTTAAGGAGGACAAGAATCCTAAACTATCAAATGATCCCTTTAAAAAAACCTTTTTTCTAACAGGGTCCTTCAAGGGTTCTTTAAGGGTTCATTAGATCATTTAAGTAAGAACCCTCGAAGAACCCTTTTTCTAACAATGTGTGTGTGTGTATGTGTAAACTTATGTAAGTGTGTGGTACAAACTCCAAATTATGGGACATGTTTTTTAAATATTCTTTAAAGAGTTCTTTAAGGATTCATTGGATAATTAAGGAATCCAAAAATCAGGTCTATTGTGAAGCACTTTGTTGTAGGGTTCCAAGTAGAACCTTTAAAGGTTCCTGCAGATGGATGACTGAAGAACCCTTAAAGCTTCTAGAGTTTGTACAGCACACTTACCCAATGAATACACACACTCTTAGAAAGAAAGATTTTGTAAGGGTTCATTGGGAAACATTTTGTCGTAGGTACCATGTAGAACCATTTTTGGAAGCTAAGAACCCTTTCATATGTAATAACGGGGTAAGTGCGTGGTACCTATAATCATAGAGTTCTTCAATATTTCTTTAAGGATTCATCTGATAATTAAAGAAACTTTTCTGATGGAGAAAAACTTTGTTGTAAGGTTCCATGTAGAACCTTTAAAAGTTCCTCCAGATGGACGCCTGAAGAAGCTTTGGCTTCGTAAGGCTTCTAGGCTTTAAGAAGAAAATAATAATCAATAATTTGGGGTTTGTACCACACACTGTTGAAGACAATCAGTTCTTCAGGGGTTCTTTAAGGGTTTACTGTATAGAAAAGTGTTCTTAGTTTCCAAAAAGTGTTCGACATGGAAACCTTTCTGACAGGGAAACATTTTGTTGTAGAGTTCCAGGTTTGGAAGCTGAGAAGCCTTAATTATCTAATGAACCCTTAAAAAACCCTTGAAGAACCAGTTTTAACTTATTAAACCACACACCTTCCCAGTTAATACCTTACAGGGGTTCTTCCAGGGTTCAGTGGAGAGATAAGGGTACTTAGTTTCCAAAAACATGTTTCTGATAGCAAAGCGCTTTGTTTTAGGGTCCTATACAGAACTGTTATGGGTTCCACTAGAGCTAGAACCAAAGAACTGAAGATTCAAATGCATTTATGGAAATATTTAAGGTGAAATAGACTCCCATTGCTACTTCGTTGCTTTAACCTTGTAGGTTCTTGTAGGTTGGACGTTTCAAAAAAACAAATAAATAATGCAATAATATTTTTTCTATAAAAAAAAAACAATAAAAATAAGAGAATCTCGTAGCTTGCCTGTTAGTGTGAGAGGAAATTGATGTAAATTTGTGTAGATTCTTCTCTTTATTGTCCCTTTGAGGACTGCTATAAGTGTCCTCCATCTTTATTTGGATTGTTAGTGAAGCGGCGCCAGAGAGAACGTTCTCATCAGTCCTCACATAAATGTGAAATTTTGCATAAATCCATCCATTTGTAATTATTCATTCTCATTATCTCTGTCTGCGAATGCACAGTGTGCGCTGAGCTCGTTACATAACCGCGTCTAACTCCTTCCATCGCTTGTTACTTTCTAAACCATGTTAAATCCCTTCTCCTAAAGTCCACTGCAGGCAAGCGCGTCTCTCCGTGTCGTATACGCTAAACGTAAAAGACCTCGTTTGCTCTCCGAGTCCGAGCGATCTTCGATGTGTCTGCGATAAAAGGAATCGTTACTAGATTCAGAGCACGTTTTCCTTCTCTGTAGCTTCCTTCAACCATTAACGCAGGAAAAACTTCATAAATAACTGATGAGTCATAAATGTGCTAAGCTTCTCCGATAAACACTCATGTAATCAGACTTTAATGGGAAATGACTAATGTAGGGTAAAGAACATTTACAGCCTGTTAAACACTAAACCATAAAAAGTGGAGTGAAAATACTTTCCGGACGAATTTCAGCCCTCAGATACACGTCACATTTATATTATATATTATATATTCTAATTAGGGGTGGGGCGATATGACAAAAATATCATATAGTGATATTTCAAGACATTTCAACAATACATGCTAGCAAGCACAAAGGTTTCCTAAAGAAATGTAAAAATAAAAAAAAATGTTAAAGTTGGAGTTAAATGTCTACAAATAAAACGCACAAATTTATGAGAAACAAATAAATAAGCTGTGGTCAATTCTAATGGAGTTACATTTTTACGTTTAGGTTTTTTTTTTTTTTTTTTTTTACAGTTGATTTGGTAAAAACTAAAAAAAAATACCTGTAATGTCTCAAACGTATATTCTGACATGATTTATCATGATATCGATATTATATCAAAATATGCTTTTATTTACAAAAAAGAAAGAAAGAAACAAAATTTTAACACTACACCACAATTAAGACAAGAAGTTTGGCTGCTGTTAAATAAATGAGTTTAAAAAAAAAAAAACGTACAATGTAAATCAGGCTTGAAATCCCTTCTTCGGGGACTAACGTGAGGTCGTGTAATAGCAGCTAGCTAACCAGCTAGCTAATTTAGTAATATTAGCCAAGTAAGGAGTTTTTAAGGAAATTTACATATTCATGCATATTCATAGATTCTGGTATGATTAATGAGAGTGAAATTGTAAATATGTTCCAGGGATATTTTTAGTTATTTACTGGACTAAAGCTTATTAAATAATTTCGATTTGTTTATTCTGTATAGATTATCTGTAATGGTTTAAAAATGAAACATTCAGTTCACTGATTCTAAGTAATTAAAAACAATTGAAAACCTTTTTTTTTTTTTTTTATTTAAAGTCATCTGGCAGCTCTGGTGTACATTGTACATGATATATGATTGTGTGT
Organism: Pangasius djambal; assembly: GCA_022985145.1. Classification (NCBI taxonomy): domain Eukaryota; kingdom Metazoa; phylum Chordata; class Actinopteri; order Siluriformes; family Pangasiidae; genus Pangasius; species Pangasius djambal. The sequence goes on from CM040991.1 coordinate 21,816,560, forward strand.
GTGTGTATGAAAGCCAGAAGGGAACGTGATTTAACATGGTGCTGAGTGAAAACAGAAAAGCAGGAAATAGGAATAGAGAGAGAAGAAAAGATGAATGAGACAGACAGACAGACAGTTTATGATTGATGTCTCAGGGGAAATGGTGTAAAAGGCTTAGAGAAGATGGATGTCACTCACTGTAGGATACGTGATGATAAACTTGGTCATGTGACCCACGGGCATGCACCGTGCAAGACGCAGACGCTCCAGAGGCAAAGCAGGCCGGTACTCGATCTGAGCTGGAAATGACAGGAAGAGGGCGGAGTCAGGGGTCAGGGCTTAATATTTTGTTTAAGATTTGTCTGAAGTTTGCTTCTTACGTTTTGTTAACATGTAATGGAAGATTATGGCCACCAGTTTAGCATGTGTAAATCATCAAACACAGTGACGACATCTCGATGTTCTCTATAAACATGGACCAATCACATCTGTCTGGAGGCGGAGCCTAATGTTTAAATGTGGAAGTGTGTATTAGACGGGATGATAAAATATTTATCATGTTTTTATGTGTTGTGTGATGATTCGAACATGAGGTTTGCACTGATGCTAAACTGGGGGCTGTAAACCTCTGTGATTTGTAAGCTACATTAGCATCATATCCTGGATGCAGAATTATAAAAAAGCAAATGTCGTGGATGAAATGTGAGAGAGAAAGAGAGACCGAGGGATGGAGAGACAGAGGGGCAGAGAGACAACGAGCTGTCTCTTTCTCTCTCTCTCTCTCTCTCTCTCTCTCAGTTCCTCTCTCTGTGTGTCTGTCTCTTTGAAAGAGAGGGGGGCACAGAGAGAGAGACAGAGTCAGAAAGACAGACAGAGAGAGAAAAAAAAGCAGTGACGGAGACAGAGGGAAAGCAAGTGAGACAGAGACAGAGGGACAGGGAGTGAGAGACAGAAACGGAGATAGAAAGAGAGACAGAAAGATACACACACACACAGATAGAAGGTAAGAGAAAGAAAGACAGAGGGACAGAGAGAGAGAGAGAGAGACAGACAAAAAGGCATAGAGAGTAAGAGAGAGAGAGAAGCACACAGAGGGAGAGAAAAAGAGAGAGATGAGAAAGAGAGACACAGAGAGAGACAGAGAGAAAGAGGCACAGAGAGAGAGACAGAAAAATAGAGAGAGAGAGAGAGAGAGAGAGAGAGAGAGAGAGAGAGACAGAGGACACATGATTGGAAGAGCCTGAGGAAACAAACAAACAGAGGAAATAAAAGCAGAGAAAAGACACAGATGGAGAGACACAATAGTGAGAGAGAGAGAGAGAGAGAGAGAGAGAGAGAGAGAGAGAGAGAGACAGATGCAGTATGAGGACATTAAGGCGTATGGCGTAGGAGAGCGGACGTCTCGCAGCACTCTGATCAGCTCGTCTTATCGATCTGAGTGCCGCGCTCTCTCATAAGACAGCACTCTGCTAAATTGGATGCAATGCCCCAGTGACTGGCTCTCTGTGAAATGACCAATCTATAACAGAGTGTGTGTGATTTAACAGAGTGTGTGATTTAACACTGCTACGCCACGCTGCTGCTTAAGGGCCATAATTAAGGAGTATCCATTTAGAGGAGAGTGATGCCATCCAACGCGGTTATGTGTGGCTCTGTCCATGTGTCAGGAAACACCCACGGTATTCCACTGACCTGGCGTCCCACGTGACCGAGCACGTCGCACCTCATTACCCAGCAAGCCCGGCTTTCAACACTTCGCACGGCCTCTTACAGTCCCTACTGTCACTGCATTCAGTACAGTACAGGACATGCACAGTGTCACTGTACACCTTATTTACAATTCAAAAGATTAATTCTGTAGCCTAGACCTGTTTCATGTGCAACGCTTAAGGAAAAAAACACACTCTGTGTCACGCTGTTATAGAAAAATAATCAATAATGGGGTGGTGTGATGAAGTGGAGTTACGTTATAGTAGTATTTTCCTACAACTGCATTTCAAAGAGTTTTATTTCTCTTATACTACAGCAATTGGCTCACATTTACACTGTGTTATGAATTAACAAACATGTCATCCATTTCATCCATTTCTAGTTGCATTACGTGGAACATTCATGAAACAAGTTAGTTATTAGAGAGAATAATGCACACCTTCCGACCAATCAGATTCAAGCAAGCAAGCGTGCTGTGGTGTGAATGCTTTTAGCTGCGCATCTCCGTGCTTCTGCTTTAGCATGAGTTTAGCGTGAGGCGTAGGACTGGTGATGATGGTGCTGCAGTTCACTGCTTATTGTTCTCTGTGTAACTGCTGTTCCTGCTGCTTTCAGGTCGTCCTGCAACTCTGTTTGAGTGACTAGAGGCTTCTCTCTTATCCTCCTTATCATTAGTCCCGAGAGCATGTCACATGGCACACCTTTCCGGGAAGGATTCGTGTCTTTTCTTTTTTTTTTGTGTATGAACTTTCTACCTGCATGTCATCGAACCAATTGTACTGAGCGATGTTTACGCTCTTTGCTATGGCTGTGGGCGTGTTGCCATTTTTCCAGTCGAATGCTGTTAATAATGTTGTCTCTGAGAAATGTAGGAAGGTCCTTCACCTTCACCATGATTACTGCTTACTACTGTGAAATCTTTCCAACCAATGGCGACGTCTTTAATAGCGACACCGGATTTATTCTTAACTTAACTTTACATACAGTGGAGTCCAAAAACCTGAGAATAAAATTAAATCTTTAACAGTAATAATGTCAATACAATTTGAAAATAAGAATAAAGTAATTTGTTTAAAAATACCAATAAAATGGATGTTACCGAAAAACCACAAAGACTAAACTCCTCCTGTCCTGAAGATGTCGGAAAACTTTACCTTCTGACTGTTACAAAGTGCTGACACTGGAGACTCCTTCCCTGAACATTAAATAAACGCTTCCTCACAGAAAACTTTTTTTACACACATTCTGAATCTGTTTATTTGGATTGATAGAAATCTAATCAACACCTTCTGACCAATCAGGGCGCTGTGTTAGGATGCTGTGTTTTTCATCAAACTCTTCTTTTAAACCAGTTTTTAGACAAATGAACTATAAAACTGTAGGACTCTGATGCAAGAAGTTAAAAATAATCAGACAAACATTCCATCCTCGCTTCCTAATCCATCCTGAATGGAATAAATTACATCCGGTCGTGTTCCGAGCTTTAACAGCGCATTGCAATCTCTCAGTAATTATCAATCATCTAATTAATAGATTTAATGCAATGACAATTATAAACTATTCTTCATAATCACAATCAGTGTTCAGCTATTAATCTGTAATCCGTCCTCGTCTCCTCTTTCCTTTCTTCATTATTCGTTATTATCCCGACAGGACAACAAATAAAGCAGACGTACGTGTTTGCGTCCGGATGCCTACTGAACGGATGTGGTTTGGCTCTCCTTATATTTCTGTAACGTTTATAATGAAGCCTTGCGATCTCTCACTAATCAATGATCATCACTTGCACACTGCGTACTGCGCGCTCACATTCATCAACAACCCCCGCATTACGCGTCATCTCTAAATACGTTCTTTCTTTCTTCCGTCCTTCCTCTTTTTTTGACAATTAGAGTAACTTTCATTCTTGTGTTCTTTCTTTTTTTAACAGTTGCAGGTTCTTCTTTTCTATCGTTCTTTCTATTTTTTTTTTGACAATTACTTTCGAAAATAATCACCTGGAGCCATGGGTGGAGTGTAGACGCAGGACGCAGGATAAATTGTCTGTGCTTTCTGCGTCACCGTGATCGTATCCTGAAGCCTCGTCTCTCAGCCACGCACGCTTCCTTTAGAGACGTTTATCATGAGCGAGATAAGAAAGTCATTACAGTCACCACAAGACCATCCTGAGTGTCATGATAATGTTGGTAAAGGTCAAGTTTGACGGAGAGTGAGCAGAGGGCAGGAGCAGAGGGCAGGAGCAGAGGACAGATCACAGGAACATCATCATATGTCATGTCTCCTCACTGAAATGGAATTATTACGCGTCCATGTGGCTGGTACATCTGCGTAACCTCTGTGTCAGACTGACAGGAAAGTCACTGTGACCAAAATGAGCAGCTCGGTAAAGCTTTTTTACATACAGGTCAAGAGCTTCAGTTAATGTTCACATCAAACGAGAATGAAGAAAAAGTGTGAACTCTGTGACTTTAGCCGCGGCATGGTTGTTGGTCCCAGATGGTACCGGTTGGTTTGAGTTTTTCGGAAACTGCTGATTTCCTGGGATTTTCCAAACACAACGATCTCTAGAGTTTAGACAGAATGGTGCGAAAAACAAAAAACCATTGAGAGAGAGAGAGAGAGACAGTTCTGTGGGTGGAAGCGCCTTGTTGATAAGAGAGGTCAGAGGAAAATGGCCAGGAAGCATACAGTAACTCAAATAATCACTCTTTACCACCGTGGTGAGCAGAAAAGCATCTCAGCATGCACAAAACATCGAACCATGAGGTGGATGAGCTACAACAGCAGAAGCCCACATCAGGTTCCACTCCTGTCAGTCAAGAACATGAATCTGAGTGCCTACCTGTCTGTCTGTCTGTCTCTCTGTCTGCCTGGATGGGTAGATGATTGATTGATTGATAGACAAATGAATAGACAGATAGATGTGTAGATGCACAGAGAGGGATATACAGACAGGCATATGGAGAGAGACTAATAGATAGATAGATAGATAGATAGATAGATAGATAGAAACACTGTATATATACTATTCTAGAGCATTGTTGAGCACGAACACTAACCGGTTTTCCTGTGACAGTTACTGAATTTTAAAAACCTTTGAATGTTCGCCTTCAAACCTACTGAAAGGTCTGTTTTGCATACCAGACGTCTGGATTTTCTAGATTAATAAACACTTTTGAATGTATTTTGAATGAGTTTTCAATTTGAAACGCAGCTCATGCCAACAATCACAATGAGACGGAGCTCATCAGGGTGTTCAGCTTTGCTGTGCATGAAATTGCTAAACATTTTACAGTTTGATTTGGCACCCAGATGGACAGAGAGGTTTTGGTTCTGATGTGCCATCTAAAGGATGCTACTTTTAATCCCTCTGATGTACATAAAGTACGCAGACGCGCGTTCTTATTTTGAAAGAAAGACAGAAAGAAAGAAAGAGGCTATATAGCCGCTTTAACATAAGTTTGAATAGGAACTAATCGTGGTCGTTTCACTACATTAAATGTAACTATAAATTGATAATCTGTTATTCTTTAATAAACAAAAATTATAACTGGTAAATTGCTGTGTAATAAAAGGAATAAAACACTTTGGGACATGCTGCTATAGGAAAATAATCAGCATCGGGGGGAGGGGGGTGGGGGGGGTGTAACAGAAACTCCTCTTCATCACACCACCTGTCACTGATTATTTTTATATTTGTAATAACTGTAAAAATAAAAAATGTAAAAAAAAAAGTTGGCGGAGTGTATTGTATATTGCTCTCCAGCCTGAGACTCCGGCTGAGTTAGTGAAGTGTAGATGAATCCTGAAGGACGCGCAGTTCTCATCCACTCACACGGATCACTCCATCATTGGCAGGAAATCATATCAGTGTTCCCGCTGAGTGACACTCTCTGCACCACAGGCCACTCATCTTCAGCTACACGTCTGCTAAACTAGCTCTGTCCATCCCGCAATCCCATAATTCCACTCTCTCATTCCTCAACAGAGCACAGTAAGAAGAAAGGAAGGAAGAATGGATGGAAGGAAGGAAGGCAAGAAGGAAGGAAGATTCTGCAGTTGTTAAAAATGTAGAAAGAAAGAAAGAAAGAAAGAGATACTGAATGTGTGTGTGTGTGTGTGTGTGTGTGGATGAGGTGACTGCTCTTCCTCTAAATGAACCCTCCACATGCTCAGAGCTCAGCTCAGCTACGTCCCTCCTGTAATTCCATAAATCCACTTTCCTTCTCTTTCCCTTTTCCTCCTCCCTCCATCATGGAGGTTACCGGGGCAACGGGGCGCAGTATGAAGACAGGCATGGCTAATGGAGCAGAAGAAGCGCTGATCTCACGCTCTGTGCCTTTAGGGAACAGGGATGAGTGGGAAAAATACGTGAGAAATGCTTCCCACTCACGCAATAAACACTCCAGAGCTGAGGTGAAAATAGCCGCTTTAATTAATGACCCAGAAATCGCCCACGCCGAGAACAGCATCAACATGTCAACCTTGAGAGCTCGGCTTTTTAGGGCCCATGCTGAAAGACGCTCACAGCAGGGAGCACGCAGTGGAAATTCCCCGTCTCCGGGAATCGGATTCATCTGAGACTGGGGGGAAAAAAATAAATCAAAGTGCGCTGTTTTATAGACAGGAGATTGATTTAATATCAAGCCTCGAGGTTCTGCGGCTGAAGGCAACTTATTAAAGACCAGCTGCGGTGGGTAATGGACACAAATTCACTGCTCACCTGGTCATTCGCTCGGGCACACACACACACACGCACACACACACACACAGGTTTCAGCTTAGCCTGGTGAAGCAGGGAAATGAGACAGCACATCTGGATAAATATAGCACAAATGGGCACACTCTGGAAAGTACACACACACACAAACACACACACACACAGTAATTCTCCTGAGAATAGATACAAAGTGTTTTGTCTTGGCTCTCAGCTAGGTTGTTGTGGTGTGTGTGTGTGTGTGTGTGTGTGTGTGTGTGTGTGTGTGTGTGTGTGTGTTTGCAAGACAGTGTGTTTGGCTTGCTAAACCAATGTTAAAAATTCATTGAAAATTCACTGTCAGAAAGAAAGAAAGAAAGATACTGTGTGTGTGTGTGTGTGTGTGTGTGTGTGTGTGTGTGTGTGTGGATGAGGTGACTGCTCTTGCTCTAAATGAACCCTCCACATGCTCAGAGCTCAGCTCAGCTACGTCCCTCCTGTAATTGCATAAATCCGCTTTCCTTCTCTTTCCCTTTCCCTCCTCCCTCCATCATGGAGGTTGGAAAAGTGCACAAAAACAAAACTCACAAACAAGTGCAAATTTTTTATTTTAAAGGAAAAGTTGAATCAGTTCATTTGGAGCGTCTCAAATGATAACGCATTAGAATGAACTGTCAGAACTGGTGTCACAGTAAACGAATCAACACCTTCTGACCAATCAGAATGCAGAATTCAGCAGCGCTGTGTGTTAACTGCTGGATATGCTAAACCGAGGCTATGGGCATCCGTTACTTGTGAGCAGCATTAGCTTTAACTGGAGTGCAGAACTAAAGAAGCAGACACTGTCTCGGTTGATCGAATGGGGAAAACTGCAGTGGTGTCGGGTCCATGGGGGCAGGTGATGCAGAGCCCCACAATATTATTATCCATATATTATCCATTCAACAAATATTAAATCTTCATAAAGTCCTCACTCACAACAGACCAACGATTTAAAAACACTGCTACTTGACAGATAAATCCGATGTCCTGCTGCGCAATCGTAGTGCGGCAGACTCACTGCTCCATTTAGCTCCATGGAGTTATTATTGCTCCTAGTGCTCAAATATGGGAGCTGCCAAAAGTGTAAATAGAGGTCCACTGGGGCAGGAATCACGCTGCCCCATGCTCGGGGGGAGGAGCAGAGGACAGAGGGTTGCCATACTGGGCTAGTTTAAAAACACTCTGCAGTCAGTGAGATCTTGTTTAATAGCAAATAACCAGAATTAAATCTAACACATTTCCACAAACGAAAGGAAAGTGTAAGTGCAGGAAAGATAGGATAAGGAAAAAATATTATAATATTAAAATATAACAAAAATATAAGTAAATAAAATTATATATATGTATATAGCAGGAAGCAGGAAAGATTTACGTGCTAAATCCTAATTAGAGATGGAGCTAATAAGATCCCACATAAACAGCAATCATTTGTAAGCGAGTGGGCTGTTGAATTTGCAAAAAAAAAAAAAAAATTTGTTTTGTAAATGATTATAACGTGGGAAGACGGAGGTGAAAACAATGTTTAAAGTGGTTTTAATTGCAGCTGCTAATTGTTTCTGATAGCCAGGGCAAGTACAAATCTCACAAGAGACTCCTGAAGGATTAGAGAGAAGTAAATGTATTTAAAAAAAAAAAAAAAAAAGTTAAGCAAAACAAAATGGATAACTTAAGAAGAAAAGCAAGAAGAAGTAAGGGCCGACATTTGAGAGAAAGTGAGCGCTGTGAATAAAACAAAAAAGCTTTACATGCTGTATATAGTTAAATATGTTTCTTGGAAAGATTTAATGATGAGAAAGTTATGGATTTTGTTTTATATTTCCAATTTTCCACAATATTTAAAGATAATTACATGTCATGTTTAATGCTAATGCTAATGTTTTAAAACATGCTACGTTATACGTTCGTGTTTATATTGAGGTTAGATTAAGGTTAGATTCTTTAATGTTTTTATTGTTTTGCTCGTTAAAAATATAACAAAAATATAAGTAAATAAAATGTAAAAAATATATTTTTTTACAAAAATTAAATATCTAAATATAAATGACAGAAACAGCTTTCTGTCTGCTGGTTTTTAAAATGCTTAGCGGAAAACAAAAAAAAATCCCAAATATTTCCTGACTAAGGCGTTATTTAACGATTTTTTTTTTTTTTTTGCGTCACGAAGCGTAAACTCCTCGGTCCTGAAGATGTCAGAAATTTTTTTGCGCTCTGATTATTCACATTTTCACAGGGAAGAGAAAAGGCTTGAGAAAAGAAAGAGAAAGATAAAACGATACATGGAAGGATTGCACTTCAATTAAATGCAAAAAAACATCAAAAAGCACTGGAATAGTGATACGTGACGATGAGACGTCGGAAAGCTCAAAGTTACAGCTTCGCCTCTGTTACAACTGTTCCAAAGCATTACAAAGCACTGACACTGGAGACTCCTTCCCTAAATGCTAAATAAACACATTTATCCTTACAGAAAATCTCACCATATCAACACTTACACATTTTTTAATCTGGAGCTTCTGGCGCACGAGTCCCTGTGAATGAGCTGTTACTATAAAAATGGTACTGTAGAAGCTAATATAAATATTAGTTTATGTTATATTTAAATAAACACCTTCTGACCAATCAGAACCAAGCGTTCATAAGCACTGTTCAGATAAAAGTGTTACTCACTGGTTTATTTAAACGGCTAGATAATTGTGAGTTCCATATGGTTGAGCTGTTCTAGTTCAACTCGCTTAAATCTGCAAACACACACACACACTTGGTGTGAAAAGCCCGGGTCAGCATAGCAACAGAACAGACGGCATGCGAGTATCAGGAAGAGGAAATAGCCCAATCCGCCCGCGACCTGTCAATCACCATGAGATATAACGATATGTTTTTAACACAATGACACATTTTGTTCATTTCTGGAACACCAGAGGTGTTCAGTGGGGTTGAGGTCAGGGCTCTGTGCAGGACACTCGAGTTCTTCCACTCCAACCTTCACACACCACGTCTTCATGGAGCTCGCTTTGTGCACAGGGGCGTCGTCATGCTGGAACAGGTTTGGACCTCTTAGTTCCAGTGAAGGTAAACTGTAAAGCTACAGCACACAGAGACACGATATACAATTGTGTGCTTACAATTACAATTGTGTGGTAACAGTTTGGGGAAGAAGCACATAATGGTGTGATGGTCATATCATTTACTTTGATTAGACGGTGCATATTTTGAAAAATCAGAGATTGTGACAGTATTTTGCTTCAACCCACTAATTTTTCAAGTGATCTAAAATATTGGAACATGGGAGTGACAGGTGTTTCTTGTTGCCCAGGTGTGTCGTGTTAGAGTGACTGTTTAAACATTTAATAGCTCTGAATGTGTACACTTGGTTTGAGCCGTGGGTTCGTTGTTAAAAAGGATAAACCAACATGAAGACCAGAGAGCTGTCGATGGGGGGGGGGGAGGGGAGGAAGCAAGCCATTTTGAAGCTGAGAAGAGACTTAATTCTGGTTATTTGCTCTAAATCAAGATCTTGGTGGCCACAGAGTATTTTTAATCATGTGGAAAAATAGGCAAATAATAATAACGCAATAAATAATAGCAGTGGCATAGATACTATTAACTTTTAAGTTAACTTTTATGAAGAACGTTCCCAACAGAACTCACTTATTTAGGAAGCTCATGCGCCAGCGAATTAATTATTTCAAAGCCCTTACACTGGTAGTTTAAATGGTAATGAAATTTGCATTAATAACATAGTTGTGAAGCACTATGTCCATGTTTTCCAGCTGTACGTAGTGTCATGACTGTGCTGTTAGTAAAACAAATGAATATCTTGAAATCTATGAATAAAAAATGGCACTAAAAATTACATATTGATCAACTGAGGTTTGTTCTCAAGTCACATAAAATCGCTAACGTCTGTTTCCAGTTTCCCAGTTGTAAATTCTCCAGGATTGCTTCATAAATATGAGTTTATGAATGCGTTATGAAGGCTATATGTAGGTACTATTCAAATGACCAGAAAATGTGAATGTACACCGCAGTACATAAGCTCCATGGACATTTTGCTTCTCATAGTAAACACCAAACAGCTGTTTGTTCAGTTTGCTAAAGAATCTACTCTATCGACTTTCACTTAAGTGCTTCAGCCTGGGGTTTGTGTTTTAGCATCCCTGGGAGCGGTGTGCGTTTTAAAACCATCGACTTGTGTCTTCACCTGAGGGAGAGCCCCTGACTGAGAGAAGACAAAACAGAACGCGACTCCTTCAGTTACTTCACGTTGTCTGGGCGCTGGGTATTTATTTGTGAAGGCGCAAAAAGAGCTGGGAATCACATTTTAGTGTCCGAGAGAAAAGAATAAACAGGTTCCTGAGTTCAGTGCAGAATGGAGAAAAAATGTGCTAATGTCAACTCTGACTGAGCGCTTCATGAATCACCGAGATGTGAGAGACGGGCGAAGAGGCACACACAAGTCATTACGGGAAGATGGATCGATGGTGAAGGTAAACCTGAGAGCCACATAGCAGAGGCACTGCTAAAACGTGTGTGTGAGCGAGCGTGTGTGTTAACACAATCACAAAAGAGTTCCCTTGAATAATGAATACAGGTCCAATGTCAAAACCTCCCTTACCGAAAAGTCACCTGTATCACACACAGGATTGAGTGAATAATATGTGAAGTTATGCGCTGAAATCGCACACGAGTAAACACACGAAACATCACGTGAACAATATGGGACGACGTGAAAATCAGTGAAAATCAGTTTTCACTTGTGAAAAATGAATCATGAATCATGAATCATGAAAATAAATGAATCACAGAAGAAAAAAATCATGTAAAAAGAAGTGAATGGTGTGAAAATAATCACACGTAGACGTAAATGAAAAAAATGACATGAAGATAAATGAATCATGTGACATCCCTCTTTTTTTTTTTTAAATAAAATTTAAAAAAGTAATGATATCTGTTTGCATGAAAGCTAGTTTGTTTGTGCTGCTCATTATTCAGTCGCCACCCCAACGCGCTACTAGCATCATTATCACCATGCGTGTCTCCTCCTAGCAATAAGCTACTTATAGACGCGTTTCCTGCACCAGGCTGGAAATGCCGATAATGAGCAAGAGATTAACACTCCGGAGCGTTTGAAGTGTAAGGTCTGCTCACGTACAAATACGATGAAAGACTGTGGATGGAGATGCGAAACAAAGCCCAATCACCAGACTGCCGCTGCTAATAATAAAGAATGAAGCTAGGTTCAAAAGTACGAGGTTCTACGAGCTAACACATGGCAGCTTGACAGCGCGTGTGTGTGTGTGTGTGTTTGTGTATCTGTGTATGTGTATGTCTGTGTGTGTGTGTGTGTGTGTGTGTGTGTGTGTGTGCAGATTTAGAAAGAACCCTGTTTATACTCAGACACAAAAAAAAGGAGGTGGTGTACAATGACAGCTGAAAAGGTCATGCAAAGTGAAGAGACGCTGTTTCCATGGCAGGAACCTTCTCAGGAACCCTTTCAGCACAGGAAGCAGGGCCGATTTTAGTTCCTGCTCCAGAGTCAGTACTTTTCTGTAGGCTACAAACTATTGTGGCCTATCCACAGCTGAGCTCTATCCAGAACTCTGCACTTCTTCAGAAGATTCCCGAACCTGTAACGTTTTACACAGCTCCAAAAAAGAATTCTCGGTACTCTGTACTTTGCCAAATGGTTCAGGAATCTACCACGTCACACAATTCCATAGAGAGTCCCGGAAAAACTGTACGTCCTCAAAAGGTCCCGGAATCTACAACATGTTCTACAGCATTCCATAAATAGTTCCAGAACGTATAACATGCTATACAGAGTTCCATAAACAGTTCCAGAAATCTTTACTTCCTTAAAAGATTCCATATATGGTATACAACATGCTATAAAGAGTTCCATAAAGACCTCTTTATTTCCTCAGAAGATTCTGGAGCCTAGAACATGCCATACAGGGTTTACTCTTCCTTAAAAGAGTTCGGAAAATAGAGCACGCTATACAGCGATCTATAAATATTTCCAGAACTTTACTTCCTTGAAAGATTCCTGAACCTAAAGAATTCTCTAAGTCTCTACTATCTCAAAAGATTCTGGACATTCTGAACATGCTATACAGAGTTCCATAAAGACTTCCGTAACCCTTTTTTCCTTAAAAGATTCCAGTAACTACAGCATGCTATACAGACTTTAATAAACAGATACGGAATTTATTTAGCTCGTAAATATTTCCAGAAACCTATAACATGCTTCAGTGAAGAGTTCTGCAACACCTCAATTCACATGGTATCCATAGAGTTACGGAACTCTGTACTTCCTCAAAAGTTTACAGAACCTTGAACATGCTATATTCTATATCTCGTTATTTCCTCAGAAGGTCCTATAGAGCTTTCCGGAACTGATTACATCCCCAAAAGATTCTATTCAGAGTTCCATAAATAGTTCCAGAACCTACAACATGCTATACAGAGTTCCATAAGCAGTTCTGGAATTCTTCCTAAAAAGATTCTGAGTTCAGTGAAGATTTCCGGACCTCTTTAATTCCTCAGAAGATTCTGGAAATCATAATATGCTACACAGAGTTCCATGAACAGTTCCAGAACTCATTAATTTCTCAGAAGATTCCCTAGAACATGCCATATGGCGTTCCATAAACTATTCCTCAAAACATTCCAGAACTACACTACACTACACTACACTGAGTTACAGATCCCCGCTTTAATTAGTGCCACTTCTACCAACTGGGTGATTTCTGAGATGTTATTTCTCTCAGTGAGAACATAGTTAGCCATTAGATACAAACTCATGAAACGCGCTGGTCCCTTGACACGTGCAGTCTCCAGCAGACTACGGTTACCGAGCAACCACATCACGCTAATGATCAGAAGCGTAGAAATGAGGCCAAGGTTACTACGCTTCTGATGTGTCATGACACGGCCCACGCTACACAACGAATTATTACATTTTCAAACATCTGTCATTACCTCTGACAGCTCAGTGGACTGCATGCATCAGACGTGGTTTCTCCTCTAACATGGTGCGATTTACACGTGCGATTCGGCCAAAAAATTATCAGCGACAGTAACATCATGCCAAAGTCGTGCAGTGTTAAGAGCGTGACAGTTCCTGGATGAGATGTTGGGGTTAACTGGAAATGCCAACTATGGTCAACTATGGAAGGATTAAAGGCACTATTTCAGGCCACGTGTCGTACACTATATAGACACTATACCGTTTTTAATTTCAGGCTTGCTTTGTAAAAAAAAAAAAGAAGAAGAAGAAGAAAGTCATGTTACATATACATGTACAGTATTGTAACATATATTTGTACAGCATTGTTACATATACACTTGTAGTATTGTAACGTATGCATCCAGTACTGTTACATATACACATCCAATACTGTTACATATACACATCCAGTACTGTTACATATACACATCCAATACTGTAACATATACACGTACAGCATTGTTACATGTACATGTACAGTACTGTAATATGTAACATACAGTATTGTTATATACATGTACAGTATTGTAATATGTAACATACAGTATTGTTACATATACATGTACAGTACTGTGATATGTAACATACAGTATTGTTATATACATGTACAGTACTGTGATATGTAACATACAGTATTGTTATATACATGTACAGTACTGTAATATGTAACATACAGTATTGTTATATACATGTACAGTATTGTAATATGTAACATACAGTATTGTTACATATACATGTACAGTACTGTGATATGTAACATACAGTATTGTTATATACATGTACAGTACTGTAATATGTAACATACAGTATTGTTATATACATGTACAGTATTGTAATATGTAACATACAGTATTGTTATATACATGTACAGTATTGTAATATGTAACATACAGTATTGTTATATACATGTACAGTATTGTAATATGTAACATACAGTATTGTTATATACATGTACAGTACTGTAATATGTAAACATATTGTATTTTTAAATACATGTACAATACTGTAATATGTAACATACAGTATTGTTACATATACACATACAGCATTGCAATATGTAACCATGTAGTATTGTTATATATACACGTACAATATTGTAATATGTAAACATACAGTATTGTTACATATACATGTACAGTACTGTAATATGTAAACATATTGTACTGTCACATATATACATGGACAGTATAGTTACGTAAACACGTACAGTATTGTTACATATACATGTACGGTACTGTAATATGTAAACATACGGTGTTCTTACATATACATGTATTGTGTATATATATTCATGTAAGTACTGTACTATGTACACACATTCACACATCATAACAAGTAAGAGCAGCAACTCTCAGTACTTTTGTTACTTTACTACATTTACAAGCAAGTGCTTACAAATCAAACTGGAAGTCTGGCACAAAAAGAGGAAATGCTATCATTAGCTATTACTTACTTTCAGATAAGGTGGATACCCTCCTGTGTCTTCATCTCTTGGTTGAGCCTTGTTCATCCGTGTTTGCTTGTTCCGGGGATTTTTTTTTTTTGTATTTCTAGTTAGACATCCCAGTTTTGACCTGTGTGTGTGTGTGTGTGTGTGTGTGTGTGTGTGTGTTTTCTCGTTTATAGCTATGGATTTCTTTTCGATAATGTGCTCTGACCCCTGCCTGGAATGTGAACATGTGTTTCCAATAATCAACTTCTGAATCCGCCGCAGGGTCAATACACAAACAGATAAATGCAGTGAAGGTTAATCCATAATCATTAACCAGGATAACAAGCGAAAGTGAAAAACAGGAAATTCTACAACACCAGAGACAAGAAATCAAGACTTGGAGGAAGACGAGGCCCGCCGTTAGCCACAAGATAAGACACTGCATCAAACAAAGGACGATGGTAACAATCACACAAACTAATATCTAGACGAGGTGGGGGGAAAAAAACAGAAGAACGAAATGTTCATTGCCATGGAAACCATGATATGGCCCGAGATGGCGATCTTGTGACACACAGAAATTGGCCACTTTGCAGTCGTGTCTCTTTAGTTCAAAATTTTTAGTCAATCCTGTGAAGCCTGTGCTTGACCAATCAGGGATGATCAGTAGAACAAGCTCCGCCCCAGAATAAAAAGGTTCCTGGAACTAAAATCAGCCCAGTGTAGAGTTCCTGAGTTCCTGAAATGGTTCATGGTTCATGTTTTCTAGCTGCTTGATACATACAATTTTTGTAAGTTTTTCAGGCAGCTTGGATTTCTAGATACCGATTGGTCAGAAGGTGTTGATTAATTTCCTGTAACAACAGCTGTGACAGTAGCTGCAAATCACAGGTTCATATTAATGCGCTCGTTCTAATACGTTACCGTTTCTATAGTAACAGCTCATTCAGTGGTACGGCAAAAGCTCCGCATAAACAGAATTTTAAAAATCGCTGATATGGTGAAGTTTTGTCTAAGGAGATTTTTTTAAAGGTCACAATTATGGAAGGAGTCTCCAGTGTCAGCGGTCAAGTATCTTCATGACTGAGGAGTTTACACTTTTTCAGTAACACAACAAGTCACGTTTTTTTTTTGTTTTTTTTAAATAAAAAAGAGAGGCTGGTGAGGGAACGACTGTTTATAGCTGCTGTTTCATGGACTTTCCACGTCATTAAATGTAACCACAAATGGATAAAAAAGATGATATTGTTCATTAATAAATAAATAAAATTGCACTTGTTGGGTAAATTGCTGCGGTATAAGTGGAATAAAACACGTTGGGACTAAAGTGGAATAAAACACTTTGTTTTTATGGATTCTGGATTTAGCGTAAAGTTATCATGATGTTGCGCAGTCAGTTTATGCAATCATTCCAGCTCTGTGCCGAAGTGTGTGAGATTCGTAAACGCGTCGTTGTACTGGGTTTCCTCCCCTTGGGGGAAAATCTGACGTTTTTCAGGACACCTGTATGTGCAGGAGGACGAGTCACTCTGAGGACTCGCAGCAGCACCGCCTGTATTATTTATCCCTTTTGGACAGCTGCGTGAATCTCAGCAGCGCCTCACTGGTTTTTAAGACTCGCTGTCAGCCGTCTGCCTGCACCTGATTTAGAGTCCTGTCGCTCGGGATAATTCACACACTGCCTCGTTAAAGTCGCCCCGACCCGCCTCCGCACGGCATCGGCCAATCAGGTGCAGCAGGGGAGGGGCCTCGGCGGGAGAGGAGGCCGGCCATGCTGCCTGATTGACAGGTGTTCTGCGTCATTGCAGCAGCAGGCGGTTTTATGAGATGTGTGTTTGAGAAGATGAAAGTCTCACACTATATATCTCTCTCTCTCACACACACACACACACACACACACACACCTTTATAACACTCACCTGCCATGTGAGGGGGGCAGGTAACTATGACGGCTTTGCATGTGATTGTGCTCATGGTGGTCTTCACCTCCACAGTCTCTTCTCTCTGTGAGAGCGCACACACACACACACACACACACACACACACACACACACACACACACACAGTCTTTGAAGCATATTGAACACACACTCATAAAGCTGCATATGAATACATCTCGAGAGATTTATAAGCTTCCCAAAGGCACAGAGCATCAACGTTCAGAAATCTTTACACACACACACACACACACACACTATTGTTGCATAGGCAGAGCAGCATTAGTATGCTGGAATCAGTGTACGGCTGTAGATGACGCTACAAGTGGTAAAGCTATCAGATTAATTATATTTCCCAGCAGTGAGGTGGTAACGTCGCTTCTTTTTTAATATAAAGGAGCTTGTTAATCTCTTTTATACCACAGTGCTGTTAATTCCTGGATTCTGATTGGTCAGAAGGTTGATTAATTTTCTATAACAGCAGCTCTGACAATAGTGCAGCTACGAATCACAGGTTTGTATTAATGCGCTTGCTCTAATGTAAGTGAGGATAGGAAATAGCTTGTTTAGCAGATGTTCTACGGCATTAAATGTTGGTGTAAAAGAGGAATAAAACGCTTGGGCTTGTGCTGTTTTAGGAAAATAATCAACTATAGCATGGTAACATTAATTACATATCATCACACTATAACAACATGACACGGATTGTGTTTCATTCCTGACTTATAAACCATGCAGCTCTGATTGATAGTTAAATCTTCCAGTAACGCAGCTCAGCCATTGCAGCGCCTCAGCTACCACACACACACACACACACACTCACACTCACACACTAGCTATTCCTCTTTTTATAGGGTGCCATTACTAATTGAATTGCTGGTGTTCATTTATTTGTCTTATTTTATGGATTTCTTTTGGAATCTCTTCATTTCAAGACATTAACATGAAATGAATGAGTTGAAATGAGTAAGTGATTTCAACGTGACAGCGTAACCTGTATACAAAATCGCAGTGAGTCATGGACAATTACAGGATTTAAACCCCGAACCGTAGCGGTTTGCATTAGTGATGTTCCTTATACGTAATTTACACACACTCGAAACGTAGGATACAAACAATTTTCATGTCTTGTGTACAGTAAATGCTCCTGTGAAAGATTTATGAATAAATTAATTCATATCCAGCGTGATAAATGAAGCCTGATGTGTGTTAAGATAGAAATGCTGTGATTTATCATTTTTCTGCGTGTGTGTGTGTGTGTGTGTGTGTGTGTGAGCTTTGAACCAGATTCCCAAAGGCTCTCTAGTAAGCATTAAAGTGCAGGAGTCATCAATTAGATTTGACCTGAGGACAATTCTCTCATTATGGAATTTCAGGAGTGTGCTGTAAATATCAAGCGTGGCCTCTGCGAAAGGGGGCGTGGCCTCTGTGTCTGTCAGTCCCTGTGAAGGAGGTGTGGCCTGAATGTTTGTCAGTCTCAGCGAAGGGGGCGTGGTCTGTTTCTCTGTGAGTCTCAGTGACGGGGGCATGTCCTGCTTGTCTGTCAGTCACAGGGAAAGAGGTGTGGCCTGCACGTCTGTCCGTCCCGGTGGAGGCGGTGTGGCCAGTTTGTCTGTCAGTCTCAGTGAAGGAGGTGTGGCCTGTGTGTTACTCCCTGTGAAGGAGGTGTGGCCTTGAATGTCTCTCAGTCTCAGTGAAGGGGGTGTGGCCTGGACGCCTGTCAGTCTTGGCGAAGGAGACGTGACCTATATGTCAGTCTCAGTTAAAGAGGTGTGGCCTGTGTGTCAGTCTTAGTGAAGGGGGTGTGGCTCTGTGTCTGACATTCTTAGTAAAGGAGTCATGGCCTGTTTTTCTGTTAGTCCCAGTGAAGGTGATGTGTATCGGCTTCTGTTAACACACAAGCTCTACAGATCATTTCCTGGGAATTGTACTGGGTCAATGTCAATCTACGTGCAATTTCACCTCGGGCTCGAACGCACACACGTTTTAAAAAAACGGTTAACTTCCTGCTTTAAAGTGCACGTGTGAAAGAGGGCATTGATTCCCAGTCAGTCACTCGTCCTGCCTTATCATGCAAGAGGACAAAAAAAAGAAGGAAAGAAAGAGAGAGTGAAGAAAGGCTGAGAATGTGTGTGTGTGTGTGTGTGTGTGTGTGTGTCCGGAGATGGTGATGTAACCCAGCACAGAGCATTAGATAGTCTAATGGATATGATTGTGCCCAGAGTGAGAGCGACTTCATCACATTCAAGGCCTCTTCGTTAATGTGAAGCTCTAAAAGGATTAAATGACACACACTGCGTCCAATTTACTCAATGCAAATGGTTAACGATCGAAAGCATTTCGGATTCACAACAAGGAACGAGTGAGACAGAGAGAGAGAGAGAGACAGAAATAGAGAGAGACAGA
>CM040991.1:21853689-21865166 GCA_022985145.1 Pangasius djambal
GTCAGTTGTGTCCTTGTTAAGACAATCTCTATCATCTGGAGCTACCAGAACCTGGGGTGGGGGGGTAGACTTATGCAAGCAGCATTTTTCACTTTTCAATTTTCTTTGAAATACTTGTTGACCAATAATTCATTTTAACTTTGAAAATTCATTGGAAGAGACCACAAGTTTGCAATAAACATACTGAAAGGAAGAATGTGTGTATCATTTGTTATTCAGAAAAATCTGATCAATTCCAGAGGGGCTGAATACTTTTGCAAGCCACTGTATGTCCACAGTGTCTATTTATTTACTAACAATGTCATTTAGTAAATGTGGATTTAGAGAAATTCATTGAAAACCATTTAAATGCCATTCACTGGGGAAAAAAACAATAATAGAACAGCAGTATTTTGTATAAATATTAAAATAAAACAACATATTTTATTGATTCAATGATATAAAATGACTGAAAGTTCATAACTGGAAAGCAAATGTGAGAAGTATTTTAAATACATTAAAATAATTGATATTTATTTATTTGTATTTTTGATTATTTCTTTTTGTGGTGCAAAAGTCAGTACAGTATTGTCATAGTAATACAGCTAATTTATTATAATTGTAAAATGTATTCAATTATATTATAACAGAATTGATTATATATAACATACAACATGTAACATAGATGATTGTAAAAAAAAAATACACATATATAATTATTATTTTATAATATATATATATATATATATATTATCTGTTATACTGAATGGCATTTCTACGAACTGAATTAACCCCAATAAAATGTATTTTTGTCATTATTTTTTAATTAAATTGAATTTAATTAAAACACAAAAGGATGATGTAAGGCCATAAAATCAATTCATGAGTTTTTAACCCATCCTTAATCCATATCCACTGCAGTAATTTGAGTTTTTCCTTCAGTAATAAATGTAGAAGTCAGAAATAAAGCAGGACAGTACGCCATGTTTCCATAGAAACAGAGGACAATTTGGACAAAAAAAAAACATCTTGATCAGCTGTAGGTGGTGCAAGCAGTTTATATTTGAAATTAGAAGAAGTCTAAAGCATAACGTTCATTCCTTTGGGTTTTAAAGTTCACAGAGCGAGGAGATGAGTCGAGAAAGTAGTGATGAGTTTTTATTCCTTAAGTTTCTTCATTTCACTGCTGCCATGGCAACGAGCTTTAAAATCCCGACAGTGCTTCGCTTCATAAGGAACCTACATTAATCTCTCACAGACGGCACAAGAGCATCAGAGGAATGCTCGACAGGAGCGAAATGAACAACGTGTTCTGTAGAATAATTGAGATGTTGGATGTGTGAATTTATTAACATAGCAGATCAAAATCACAGGCTCTCACGGATAAAGTTTTGCTCCTCATCATTCGTCAGGCGTCACTGCCGAAAGTGTTTATCGTGTCTCCTAAATTAGGGGGGAAATGAGAAGATTGGGCTGTTCGCACCATCAAAATAAAAGAAGTAACAATTTGAGGCAGAGTCAAAATAACGGATTTCAAATTCTGAGTGGCGAGAAACAACAAAAAAAGTGCTATATAAAAGATTCGCTCTTGTTATTTCATCACTGTGAAAGTTTTTTTGCAGCTCTGACTAAGTAGTTCATGACTAAGCAGTCGAAGCTAAGTATAATTTGTTTGTTTGTTTGTTTGTTTGTTTGTTTGTTTATAATTCACCAACACATGGGACAAATCAAGTCCAAAACCTACGTCATTATTTACGTTCGGAAAGTTCCTCATATTCAGACCCTGGTTACGCACATGCTTAATTCGATTTTCTGTGTGGCCCAATCAGATTATGATAATCATAGTTTGCGTGTAGTTCACACCTCCGCGGTTGCCAGATTTTTCTTGTGTAGAAGCACTTGCCATTTAAGCTAAAAAAAAAAAATCATGGGATAGAAAATGCGGACTGAATAAGCAGACGGCATTTTTTCTTTGCTATTAAATGTAATAGTAAGATGATTTCACTTGATCTTTGAACCCAATTTTGTCAGCCCGGATATGAGAGCAAGTTTTTTTGGTACTCATCAATACTGATGCAGATACTGACTCTGATACCATAACAAGTAACCTACTTAGTATTAATCAGTCAGGGACATCATGGGACATTTTATTTAACTTTGTTTATGATGAACTCCTCATGTACAGTTTTACGTTTAAGATATAAATGTGTTTAAACATTATCGTAAATAGAGAGCGTGAGGACGGCCGACCTGAGCGTGCACAGCAGTGTTAATAATCGTTAAAAATTAGTGCGATGTGCAGTGAATTGCATTGTGACTTGTGAGTAATGTGCATGTGTCTCAGTGCTCGCCGAAGTGAAGTGCTCTACCTCATATGCAACAGTTTCTCTCCACACTCGCAATGCATGCAATTCACGGCAGCCTGCACTCGCTGACACTGCTCTACACGCTCAGTTCGGCCGGCCTCACGTTTTCTATTATACGCCATAAAGAGGTTTTATCATTTGTATTGTAGAAGATACTGTCGTTCCTCCTCTTGATATTTTCACAGAGTCTGCAGTCTGCTTTGCTTTGATTGTCATCATTAATCGTGCCATACGTCAAAATCGCTGCCATTTCATCTCATTTATTCATTATTCATGATATTGGTATCAGAGCATTATCTAGTGGCCAAGGTGTTGCAGTTCCGGGATCTGACCTAACGTAACCTTCTCTGTCCATCAGAGCGGCCGTCAGTGCCAAAGTGTTGGGTGGAAGGAAATGAGGGCGTGGGGACGTCCGTGTCCCTCCACTGCAGGTCGGATCGGGGTTCGTCACCCATCCATTATGTGTGGAGGAGAGAGAGCGGAGGTCCGATTCCTCCCACCATTACACAGGGTGAGTGTGATGTGATACTGTGATATCAGACCTCACAGCAGGTCATGTGTGGTTTTTTACAGGCTTAATGGTTTTACTGGAATCGTGCCAGTCAACGAGCTGTGACTTAAAAACCCCCAAAAGACCTGAGAGTATATATTAGTGTCACTTTTGTGAAAAATGAGGTACAAATGTGCTGTCAGGAAGCATGCTTTTAAAAATTATAGATTTTTTTTTTTTTTGGAATAATTACCCTATGATAAGCTTTTTGTTCAAAGTCTCTAATTAGGTAATTCCAACCCAGAAGTCCTAGTAAATTAAATAAATAACCTTTAATTAAAGAAGTAATCAGTTATCTTTAAGTAATTACTTTTAAGGTGAATCCAGCTGAACCTCGGTGTCACAGGCGAGATAAAATACCAGGCTGTTCTTATCTTTAGAGCACGGCTGCGAACAAGTGTGATGCAAAAAGGTGTGGAAAGAGCAAAGGCTTTGAGATACGCTAGACTTTTAGTACATATTCAGGTGAGTGCACAAGTTTGTGCACCCCTGCTTTGAAATTATGAAACCATTATATCTGTTTCAAAAATAATAAGGTATTGGAAAAAAAAGGTAATAAAAATCATCAAAAAAAAAAAAAGTGTGTTAAAAGAAACCTTAAGAGGAACCAGACTCAAACAAGAACCCATCCTCTTCTCTTCTGGGGGACACCAGATAGTGGGTCCCTGTGAAAGACCTGGCAACCCGGCCCATACTTTCCATTTTGGCTCCATCCCGGTGAAGAAAATAGTGACATAGCGAAAGTCCGAAAATGTGAATATGACTTCTTTCTAAGACATTAATAAATTACAAATAAGAAGGTTAATTAGCAGTCAGACATGAATTAAAGTCAATTAAAATTTTATTTGGATTTGATCACTTGTGTATATCAGATCCGTTCCTTGGAGAACTTCTTATCGCCAATCACTCCATGGACATGGCGGGTATCTACGCATGCGAGGTGTCTAACGCTGTGGGGAAAGAGCACTGTCGAATCAACCTGCAGGCCATCAACCGTAAGTGTACACGCTACATCAACACACACACAGGTTAGAAAAGTACCACTGAAGTACCTCAAGAAATCTCTACACCTTGACACTCATAAAAAAAAACGTCAGCATTTATAAAGAGGCAAGCATATGCAAGTCAGAACGTCCTCCTACCATCCCAAACATCGCTAACATTAGCTAACTCTGTTAGCAGGCTAGTTAACTGCTAGCAAACTAGCTCACATTTAGGTTTTCAGTTTTCTCAGTGAGCCAAACGTACAAATGTCAAAATACAGTGTTACCATAACAACCATCATGTGTTCATCACTAAATTTCGTTAGCTAACTAACTTTCGTTAGTTAGCTAGCTAGCTAGCGTCGCATGAAAGTTCTATGGCTAAGTTTTCAGGTTTCAATCTTAGATGGGATTAGTCCAAAATGGTGGCGCTTATTCAGTGACATCACAAACTGAGCCCAGACGTAGCTCCGCCCCAAATCAAATGGTTTGTATAAAAAATAAATTTTGCCAAAATGTGCTAATTAAAAAAAAAACTATATTAATAGCACCCAAGAGGTGTTTTTTAACACACATACTGTGAAGATAAAGATTTTCTGTTCATAATTTTATTACTGTTGGATCCCTTTTGGAATGGTTTGTCTTCATTGTAACCCTATGTGTGTGTGTGTGTGTGTGTAGCTCCTAACAGAGCCGGTGTGATCGCGGGCATCGTGTCTGGATGTCTGCTGCTCATCATCATCATCATCATCATCCTGTTGCTCCTCTTCTTCCGATGCAGACAACAGCGTCGACGCTATGAGAAAGAGTTCTCCAATGAGATCAGGTAGAAAAATGCTGCGTTCAGTATCAGCTTCTACAGCACTGTTTGTTCAGTATGGTTTAAAAAAAAAAGTCACAGCTGATGTTCCTCATCCACGCTGCGATCCAGTAGTACCTCGCTCTGCATTTTTACTATCGGCAACAAAGCGACAGGCGATTGTTCATTTTCAACAACAAGAGACATTCGAAGTGAGATTTTCTGAATCCTATGCAAATTAGTTACGCGCAGATGATTGGCTCGAATGATTCCTCAGACCAATCCTATAGTGCATGTGGTCCGACGTCTCTTCACTTCCCCACTCACAACTCGTGTTTATTTTATTCGTATAGAACTTTTAACAATGGACACTGGCAGAAAATCTGGATTTCCATTTACAGAAATACGGATATAAATTTTACTTTTATAAATTGATCCCTAACTCCCCGAGCCGACGTGAGGAGGGAACCTTGAGAGGAACCAGACTCAGAAGGGAACCCATCCTCATCTGGGTGACACCTGATAGTGCGCTTATAAATCATTTCCTTTCTATAACTGTACACTCTAAAGTCAAGCAGTGCTACGTGTGTTGGAAGGAACTTGAGTACAAGCGTTAGGGTCATTTCAGAAGGAGTCAGGATCACTGGTGTCTCAAGAGTAACGTGTAACTCGACAGAGAGAGCGAGAGAGAGAGAGAGAGAGAGGGAGAGAGAGGGAGAGAGGGAGTGAGAGAGGAAGAACACAGACTAGTAGGTGCGCTCTTGTCCTGTAGTGGTTTAAGAAGACGTACAGTGTGCACAGAGCGCAAGCAGGGACTCTAAAAAAAGAGAGCCAGAAGGTAACAGGGACATGAAGAGGCCCTGAAACAGAGGTAGAGGAGATCGCCGGTGCCTCTGGTGAGTGTACGTAGCTAGCATAGTCAGCTCGCTTTGCTAATCTAATCTGAGAATAAAGTTTGCGCGAAGCTGAGCACGTAACGCGTAAATCGAAAACAACCAATTTTCACGCTGATTAGTTTGTTATTTTATTACAGCGTTAATTTCAATGTAATTAGCCTCATAGCATCAGTAAGCTAAAAAAATAAATAAATAAATAAACAGGAAAACATCTGGAGGAAGTGGAAAGGTTTAGTTTTATCAGATCCTTTTTTAATTTATTTTAAAAAACATCGTGATTGGTTTCTAGACATGTCTGAACATCATTTCTCTACTAGTTTCCACGAGCTAGGCGTGAGACTATAATACACGCTGTATCAAGGAATAAAACACTCAGTGTCATGCTATTACAGGAAACTAATCAATGACAGGGTGGTGTGATGAAGCACATCAAAGTTGATTATTTTGATTATAACGGTATGTCATGACGTGTTTTATTCCTCTTATACCACAGCAACAATTAAAATGTTTTTATTTATTAAAGACTGATGTCATAGTTTTTAATCCCTTTATAGTTACAAGTGCTCACGTATGTTACAGCAGCTACAAACAGTCCCTCATCAGCCTCTCTTTAAAGTTACAGCTTTACCTCTGACTGTTACAAAGCCCTGACACTGGAGACTCCTTCCGTAAATGTTAAACGAACGTCTCCTAACAGAAAACCCGGCCGACGCGGAGCGTGAACGAGCTGTTACTATAGAAACGATAACGTATCAGATCGAGCGCGTTAATATCAACCTGTCCACTGTTATAGAAAACGAATCAGCAGCGTCTGACCAATCCGCCTCATTATGTCTGATTATCAGGGAGGACGTTCCGGCGCCCGAGAGCCGACCGGCGAGCCGCGTTTCGAGTCGTCACTCCAGACAGGCCTACAGCCAGATGAGCCAAACCGAGCACCACCAAGGGGCTTCCACCAGCACGGGATACACACTGCCCAAATACGACAACAAATACGGCTACATCGTGTGACACGTACGAACATCATACGATCACGTATGCAAGAAATTACCCACGATTCAGTGCTGGAAAACAATACACTCACATTGTATACAGTGTGTTATTTATAGCGTGCATCTATATGGTGATGTGATGATTTTAAAGCACTTTTTTTTTTATAAATGTATATTTTAGTTTTGTCATAAGAAGGAAATGTTCTTGTCTCTCTGTGTGTGAATGTATCATTTTAATTGTGTAAAAATGTTGTAAAGTCAACCAAGGGCATTATAATATATGAATATTGCATTTTTAATATAAGACATTATTATTGCATTATTGATTATATTCTGAATGTAGCTACTAATCATTTATTGAATAATCAGTATCAACAGATAATTCAGCAAAGACATTATTAACACACATGTCTCCTCTAATACTGTGAATAAAACACCAACTTTTTATTAAATACACATTTAATACGTCCTGCTTTGCCTCTGGTGTAAAAACCACTCACAAATGATTGTTTGAAATTTATTTTGCTTTTGTCGTGATGAGGAAATCAAATAAAATTCTGAATAAAATAGAAAAGTAAGTACATTTATTGACTCAAAATAATGACAATTTTCATGTTAGGTCTAAATGTTTTTTTTAATAAACTTTTTTTTTTTCGTTTTTGACATAATATTTCATAGTACAAAGGAAAATTATTGGGGAAAAAAAGAAAAGTTATTTTAGATATAGCATGTAATATCTGTCATTATTTTATGGCAATAAATCAACAGTTGAAGAATCATCATTGTACGGCAGAAAATGTGAAAAAAGCTAGAATTAGGACATTATTTTGAGATTAAAAAATATTGATATTTCAACATATGTTGAATCATATGCAGAATTTTGGTAAGAAATCAGAATTATGAGAAATTAAGTCTAAAAACAATCATAATTTAAAGTTTTGAGATTCGAATTAAAAGCAATAAATGAATTTCGAAAAGAAAAAAAAATGATTTTAAGAATAAAAGATTCATCATTTCTGTATAACTGTCTATCAATATTTTGACATAAATCTTTTTTTAATTAAAACAACTCAAAATATATTAAGATATTAACACTTATGTAGTTTGCCCATACTATAGAATGCTACAGGCATGATAAGTAAAATATTAAAGTAAATAAAGTAATTTTTTCCCATTATTTTTTGTCTGCATTCATTTTGCTGGTGTGGCCACCAGGCGGCGCATGCGCACAATGCGTCTTTTTTTTTGGGGGGGGGGGTGTTTGGAATGGGGCGGTTTAACGCCACTACACAACGCGCATGCGCAGACGTGCTGTCACGACCCGCTAGCTTTCTGTCAGCGCAGAGGCTAGGCTAAGGTAACACCGCTAATCATGAAGGCTCTTCGAGGAATGGTGAGCGGAGCCGTGAACGAGATTACCTCGGCTGTCAGCGGACACAAACCCGCCGCTGCCCGGGAGCACGTCCTCGCAGTCAGTCGCGACTACATCTCTCAACCGAGACTGAGTGAGCAGCCATTTTAATTAAAAAAAAAATCCGCTGCTTAGGGTTTTTTTCTTCACAGCTAACCAGATGCAGTAAGCAAAGGCCGTATCTCAAAATGCGCAGCTAAGTGCGCTACGTAGGGTGTAACGTAATGTCTTTTACACCCTACGTAGTGCACTTGGTTTTTTAAAAGGGTGCTATTTAGGACGCAGCCATTAGCTGTGTACAGTAAGATATAGCGTTAACGCTGCAGCGAATGAATGACAGGATTAGATAACAAGAAACATCCTAGACATCTTTATAATTTATTTCTTTTAATAACTGAACAGCGTATGAACAAAGCTTGAGGATTGTTATTTATACATGTAGCCGTATGGATTAGCATTTATTTGCTTAGCCAGCCGTGTCTGTGCGTTTTGTTTTGAATTGCTGTGACAAGCAGCTACAATGTGATGCTCATCTAAAATTAAAAATATATCTAAATATTAATATGATAAAATAACACAGGAAACCTAGCATCAAAGCAAAGAAAGGTGTTTCTATTTTATTTATTTGCTCCTTTAACTTGTGCAATAGCTGATGCCTGGTTTTAATGCTCTATTTACTGAATAAACCATTGGTTTATTTTTATTTGTATAACATTTCATTATGGATAATTTTCTGTGTTTTGTTAATATTCTTATTATCTTTCTTATTATCTTTATCATATTATTGAGTTTGCAGTTTGTCCTTGAAATATGTATATATAAAAAAGGTGCATTAATGGACAGCTAATTGATGAATAAATGCATGTCAGGTAAATATATAAATAGATAAATAGATAAATAAGTCATTTATTTTAATTCAGGATTAAATCTGCAGGATTGTTTGCAGTTTGAAGGAATCACACGTAGCTGCACCATGCACAGCTCATCGCAGGCCTGACTGTTGTTATAAAGCTGTTATAAAGCTGTTATAAAGCCGCGTGATCAAGGGGTTAAAGAAAAAAACATATAGTAGTCATTTGCATAATATATCTCTTTTTTTTTTTTAAATTATTGTTGTACATTTTGGAAAGAACCAAGTCAAAATAATTGAGCTAAGAAGTAAAATATGAATATGAAGTATAATTGATAATATTATTAATATGACCTTAAAAAAATCCGTCACATGGCGAGAAAAATTGGAGCCGTTGCTGTTTTTATTCAGTTTTAAAGCTAATATTTCTAACTCCTCCGCATCCGCATCCGTATTATATTAAATTTAACGTTTGCTTGTTTATTTGTTTTGTCCACAGCGTATAAAACTGTATCAGGCGTCAACGGCCCCCTGGTGATCTTGGATCAAGTGAAGGTACCGTGTTATTATCATAATAATAATAATAATAAGAATGATAATAATAATAACCTTTTGAATATTCGTTTCCTCTGAAAGGTCCAGATGTGCAATCTGTCTCACACGTGTTAATAATATTTAAGTACGACATACCAAGGGTTCGACTTAGTACTAGGCAAAGGAAGGCAAAACGCAAATTATATACAGCGCTGTGCAAAAGTCTTGGCACCCTCTATATATATATATATATTTTTTTTTTTAGTACAAACTTTGTTACAGATTTGTATTTTCTGACTTCTACATTATTGATTCAGTCCAAAACCATTTTAGATTCCAAACATTAGTTTTCCAGCACAGAATGAAACGTTACAGAAAAAATGTTTGTGTGTCAGTAAAGAAAGCAGCAGATTCCATAAGAGACACTTTTCAGATAAAGACAGAATGAAGGCTGCTGGGTTTCGCTGCAGAAATAAGAAGCGAGTCGACGGTCAAAGTCTCCAGAAGAACCGCGGCTGCTTCTGCAAGATGCTCAGTAACACTTCCAGCTCATTTCCTTATCAAACTGCACACACTGCACCTGAGACACTGTTTATGTTTTAAAGCGAAGGATCGTCACATTAAATACTGACTTTGTTTCATTTATTACTGTTTACTGCTCTTTATAGTGTTTTTTTAATGTAGAAACATTTAATTTCATTATATTTGAAGGCGTCTTTGCTCTACAGCATTTCTTTGCACGTGTCTAAGACTTTTGCACAGTACTGTATATTTTTAATTATTAATGATAAATAACGTATCACTGTTATCACACAAAGAAAGAAAGCTCAAGGATAATCAAGGTAAATGCGTGCAGTTGAAAAGGGCCTCGTAACTATATTTAGCCTACGGCCCCGAAAATCAATAAATCCGCCCCTGCAGCATTCGCATATTAAAGCGGCCCCTAATGCAGTTTCCCAGGTACGCCGAGATCGTCCACTTGACCCTCCCCGATGGCACGAAGCGCAGCGGCCAGGTGCTGGAGGTCACCGGCTCCAAAGCCGTCGTCCAGGTGAGCTGAGCAAAGTTGTTGTTGTTGTTGTTGTTTTTTTTTTACTTCACTTATTAATAAATCTGAGACACGTCGCAGTGACACGACTCATCCCCGATCTCTCGTGGTTGCAGGTGTTCGAAGGAACGTCAGGCATCGATGCCAAGAAGACAAGCTGCGAATTTACGGGGGACATTTTACGCACGCCCGTGTCCGAGGATATGCTGGGTGAGAACTGAAAACGAGGCGCGTGTTTTCGACCCGATGCATATGATTTTTTAAAAATTAACTCCGTTAAACCTGTTTGTATTTCCAGGCCGTGTGTTTAACGGATCGGGAAAGCCGATCGACCGAGGTCCGGCCGTCTTGGCCGAGGATTACTTGGACATCATGGGTAAAACATCCGTGCCTTTTCATTGTGCTGTGCGACATTAATTTAAGAACCAGCAGGAGCTGAATATCTCACATTAGGAAAGCAGTTACAGGTTAAACACATAACAGGGAACAGTTATTGTGTCATAAAGTATAACAGCCAATCACGGATCAGTATGCAAATACGAAAAGGAATTTAGATATTATAATATGGATCTATCTAGTTTTATTTTATTTATCTATATATCTGTTTATTAATGTTTTTTTTTTTTTTTTTTGTGGAACTGAACCACTGTATCAATCGATTTATTTTTCATCATAGAAAACATTTCAGCTTTAATTAAAAGCTCATTTTAGCTGACTTTAAAGGTGCAGTTTGTGTTTTTATATAATGTTTCCAGACTTATAATAATTCCAAAGATACGCTTGAAGATTTGTCATTCAAAGTACTGGCAGGTAGTAGTTTTTCTAGTCTTTTTATTTCAAGCTTCTGTTTGCATTTTTCTGGCCCGGAAATTAGCTTGATGGAGAGGTGCTTAGTCAGTCCATCTCACAGGAATCAGAGGGCTGTAAACATTACACATGGCTCCTTTAAAGACCAGAGAAAAATATTTTAGCACAATAATTCTGCAAGACTGTCACTAACGCATCGTTTTGTGAACTTTTTCCTGTAGTAAATCAAGGTGAATATGAGTGGTTTAATGTTCCACCATTC
>CM040991.1:21872954-21933468 GCA_022985145.1 Pangasius djambal
GAAAAATGTTTGTGTGTCAGTAAAGAAAGCAGCAGATTCCATAAGAGACACTTTTCAGATAAAAACAGAACGAAGGCTGCTGGGTTTCGCTGCAGAAATAAGAAGCGAGTCGACAGTCAAAGTCTCCAGAAGAACTGCGGCTGCTTCTGCAAGATGCTCAGTAACACTTCCAGCTCATTTCCTTATCAAACTGCACACATTGTATATGTAGTGTGTGTGTATGTATGTGTATGTATAGTCGTGGCCTAATGGTCCAAGAGTCAGACTTGTAACCCAACGGTGAACCCGAAGGTTGTGGGTTTGAGTCTTGGGTCCGGCAGGGATTGTAGGTGGGGGGAGTGAATGACCAGCGCTCTCCTCCACCCTCAGTACCACGACTGAGGTGAGACCCTTGAGCAAGGCACCGATCCCCCAACTGCTCCCTGGGCGCCGCAGCTAAAATGGCTGTTCACGGGTGTGTGTGTTCACTACTGTGTGTGTGCACTTGGATGGTTTAAATGCAGAGCACAAATTCTGAGTATGGGTCACCGTACTTGGCCACATGTCACTTCACATTCTCACACACACTATATTGCCAAAAGTTTTGGGACGTCTGCCTTTACATGCACATGAACTTTAATGACATCCCATTCTTAATCCGCAGGGTTTAATATGGAGTCGGCCATTAGCAGCTATAACAGCTTCAACTCTTCTGGGAAGGCTTGCCACAAGGTTGAGGAGTGTGTTTATGGGAATTTTTTGACCATTCTTCTAGAAGCGCATTGGTGAGGTCACACACTGATGTTGGTCGAGAAGGCCTGGCTCTCAGTCTCCGCTCTAATTCATCCCAAAGGTGTTCTATCGGGTTCAGGTCAGGACTCTGTGCAGCCCAGTCAAGTTCATCCACACCAGACTCTGTCATCCATGTCTTTATGGACCTTGCTTTGTGCACTGGTGCACAGTCATGTTGGAAGAGGAAGGGGCCCGCTCCAAACTGTTCCCACAAGGTTGGGAGCATGGAATTGTCCAAAATGTTTTGGTATCCTGAAGCATTCAAAGTTCCTTTCACTGGAACTAAGGGGCCAAACCCAACCCCTGAAAAACAACCCCACACCATAATTCCTCCTCCACCAAACTTTACACTCGGCACAATGCAGTCAGGCAAGGACCGTTCTCCTGGCAACCTCCAAAGCCAGACTCGTCCATCAGATTGCCAGATGGAAAAGCGTGATTCATCACTCCAGGCTGGGATGCAGCTGCTCGGCCATGGAAACCCGTTCCATGAAGCTCTCTACGCACTGTTCTTGAGCTAATCTGAAGGCCACACGAAGTTTGGAGGTCTGTAGCTACTGACTCTGCAGAAAGTTGGCGACTTCTGCGCACTGTGAGCCTCACCATGCGCTGACCCCGCTCTGTGATTTTACGTGGCCTTCCGCTTCGTGGCTGAGCTGCTGTTGTTGTATAATACCACTAACAGCTGACCGTGGAATATTTAGTAGTGAGGAAATTTCACGAATGGACTTTTTGCACAGGTGGCAACCCATCACAGTACCACGCTTGAATTCACTGAGCTCCTGAGAGCGACCCATTCTCTCTCTTGTAGAAGCAGTCTGCATGCCTAGGTGCTGGATTTTATACACCTGTGGCCATGGAAGTGATTGGAACACCTGCATTCAATGATTTGGAGGGGTGTCCCAATACCTTTGGCTATATAGTGTATATACACACACTGTAGTGCAGGATGTTTTTAGGCTCAATGTCCACTAGAGGTCAGTGTTGAATGAGTAATACTCCTCTCTCTCTCTCTCTGTCTCACTACCGGTGGATTTCTATCAGTCCCACTGATCTACACTACTTCCTGTTATTCTTCACACCTAAATCAGTTTCATCATCTGATGAGCTCAGTAAGCTGTGATAAGTAGCTAGAACAATATAAAAAAAAAAACATTTTAATGTACAGCTAACTAAAAGGATATAACAGCATCCACATATTACTGTGTGTGTTATTCATTTTTATATGTTATTTTTGCAGATTTTGATGATGAGTGATAATCTTTTTTTTTTTAAATTGGCTGTACATCATACAAATAAAGAAATGTATCAGAATTTTTTTATTTTCTATCCTCGGCAGCACAAAATGTTGTGGCTCATTAACTCATCTGTGCTCAGTTTAAAGGCTCTGCTCAGATTTTAGTACGGAAACAAAAGATTCATTACATCACGAATCATTACTGAATCACACCTTCCTTCAGTCCTGGACATTTATAATAATAATAATCATCATCATCATCATCATGACCCAATCCAGTCATGTGCATCTTTTTCTTTTCAGCTCTCAGAAAGCCATGTAGATGTACACAAACATCTTAATTTATCCAGATCACTAAACTAGTCGAGTCAAGTCTCAGCTGCATCATATAGCTGCATTGCATTCTGGGATTCCGAGGGCGAGATCTGAGACATGTTCGGTGCATTTTGCTCGTTCCTTTATGAAGCTCATTTCTTTATGAAGTCTGGTTGTGCTACAGATTTGTATTTATTCATTATGAAAACACACCCAAACTGTGCAGCTCTAGGTAGGAAGCTCATCGTTCTTTACTCAGTGTTTATGGTTAGGTCGAGGCAGGAAGTGTGCAGCCTGAGGGATCTCCTGCAGCTATGTTTGTTAGAGATTGACCTCTCCACACAGCCACGCCCGGTCTGACAGGCCTGTACCTGCGCCGGGACAAAACACGGAGGAGGAAAGTTTATTACGAGACACGTCTGAGTCTGTGTGTGGCTGTTAATGTACAACTATTCTCATATCTCAGACAGGAAGTCGAGTCAGGGCTGGTAATGTTAGCATGAATCATGATAATAGCCGTCTATTTATTGACCTATCTCATCTATGCTTTAATAATGAATCATGTTTGATCTTATACATTAGAAGCTGTAAAGCTCCAAGCCTTAATAAGGTATGGGATTTCATCTCAGTCACGTCTTTGCTGCATATTCATAATCTCTCATTTGCATATTATGCATTATGCATATTGCTATGGTGATGTGAATAACTTCACGCATGTGTGATCAACACCTAAACTAGACTTGATTAAAAGATTTATACACAATAGCACTCCGATTGTTGACTTGCATTGTTTAAAGCAGCAGTATGTGTTTTTTTTTTGGCATTCTGGGATTTGATATTCGATATAAAATTTGATATTGCAAGGAATTTTATTGTGGATTAACATTTTGAAGGTTACATACTGCAGCTTTAATGTAGGATGTCGCGTCGGGCCCTCAAAAGAACAGCCATGATTACACATTTAATTTTAAACAAAGATGGTTATACTGTATACTACAGCTTTAACGTTAGATGTTGCTTAGGGCCCTCAAAAGCTCAGAAATTGCATACTGCAGCTTTAAAGTATGATGGCATTTAGGGCCCTAAAAAGTCCAGAACAGCCATGATTACACATTTAATTTTCAACAAAAAAAAAGGTTATTCAAATATTGCAGCTTTAAAGTTAGATGCTACTTAGAGCCCTGAAAAGTTCAGAAACAACCCTGGCTACACCTTTAATTTTAAACAAGAAAAGGTACATATGGCAGCTTTAAACTAAGATGTCACTTACGGTTCTAAAGATTCAGGAACAGCCCTGGTTACACCTTTAATTTTGAACACAAATCTTCTACAGCATACTGCAGCTTTAAAAGTTAAATACTCCAGCTTTAAATTCAGATGTCTCTTAGAACACTTCCTGTAAAAGTTCAGAAATAACCCTGACTACACCTTTCACTTTCAACAACATGTTAAAGTAGGATATCACTTAGTTTCAGAAACAGCCCTGCTAAACCCAGTAAAAAAAGATTACATATTGCAGCTTTAAAATAGAAACAATGAAAGTTTCCAAAAAAAAAAAACCTTTTAATACAGTGTTAAATGTTGCATCGTTTAACCAACAACACCAGACATTGTCTCGGTTATTTCTCCGTTTTGTAATTTAATTTTATTGATTAAGAATTTTGGAGGCGTATTTAGGAAATTGACAAAAATGTAAAAGAGTTGATGAAGCTGATGAAATAAAAACAGTCGCTGATTGTGAACTTTTTGCCCTCAGTGATCGGGTGCAGGATAGCAGAACATCGTGTGTAAGGATGTTTGTGGTTTAAATATGTTTATCTTGATCTAGTCAGAAGGTACACAGTGAAGAGGAAATGTAATGTAATGCTGCGTGCAAAGATGAAGTGAGGAGAGGTCAAGTGCGCACAAGAGCTTGCACAGAGCAGAAGAAGAAACTTGCTTCATATTTTGCAGGCGATTGTCGGGCACAAGCACGGACAGAACGTCGGAGAAATCTGAGAAGTTGGAGATGTTTAGCAATACACATTTGAGCATCTGATTGATGTAATCATCTGCCTTTTATCAGTAACAATCTGTAAGTTCTCGAAATTCCACACAGCACTCGAGAGCAGCAGCTTTCCATTTGTGATGCTTCGCCCACTGAAGGGGGCGGGGCTTGTACAGCCTGCTGGCTACACAGTTGTTCTTTATTTTCTCTACAAAAGTGGAGTTTTATTGTTGATAAAAAATACATGGTGGCGTAAACAAGTCAGTCAGTGATCTGCTGCGACGTGAATTGTGTTCGGCTCATTCGTGTCGTTGTTACCATGGAAACCATGGGACGTGATTAATATCTGGAGACTTCTTTAACAATGAATGTAACAGATGGATTAAACTACCACATCCTTGTGACCTGAGGTTATTCTAGGCCTAAAGTAATAAAAATGTTTTTTAAATATTAATAATATATAAACGTATTTAAATATCATTTTTCATACACTTAAAATGCAGCCCAAAGTGCTTTACAGTGCGAAAAAATTGTAAAATAATAATAATAATAATAACATAAAAAAGGTTACATACTGCAGCTTTAAAGTAGGATGTCACTTAGGCCCCCCAAAGGTTCAAGGACAGCCCTGGTTACACCTCTCAGAAAAAAAAAAGGTTACATACAGCAGCTTTAAAGTAACATGCATATCACTAAGGACCCAGAAGGTTGAGAAATAACCCTGGCTACACCTTTAATTTTTAACAAGCATTTACATACTGCAGCTTTAAAAACACGACTTAAGGTCCTCAAAGGTTGAGAAATTACTCTGACTACACCTTTAATTTTGAAACAGAAGGTTGCATACTGCAGCTTTAAAGCTTTAAATAATAATAATAATAATAATAATAATAATAATAATAATAATAATAATGTATATAAGTGCATACAAATAAAATTAATCATTAAAATAATGACTCAGGATCGGAATGAGCTTTTATTGCCAAGTGTGCTCACACACACGCACACACACACACACACACACACACACACACAAGGAATTCGACTTGGTATTAAGCTTCCAGAACACACATACCAATAAGATGGCAAGACATATAATAAAA
Source organism: Pangasius djambal (assembly GCA_022985145.1). Lineage (NCBI taxonomy): Eukaryota > Metazoa > Chordata > Actinopteri > Siluriformes > Pangasiidae > Pangasius > Pangasius djambal. Next base: position 21,878,368 of record CM040991.1, read on the forward strand.
TATGCAAATAATAATAATAATGATGATATGAGAGAATATCTAACACTGTACAGGAGACACAATAGGCTAAAACGGAACAGATATATGTACAGATGTAATCCAGCTGTGTGCCAGGTGAAGGCAATGGCAGAAGCATTAAGGATATGTGTACAGGTAGTAGAGTACAGATTGAATCCACAGAGAGGTAATACACTAAGAAGGACCTAGAAGTAGTTAACTGCTCATGAGGGAAATGGCTTGTGGGAAACAGCTGTTCTTGTGTGTGGTTGTTCTAGTGGTCAGGGCTCTGAGGCGCCGGCCGGGTGCGAGGTGTCTGAAATGATTTTACCGGCCCGTTTCTTCACTCTGGATGAGTACAGGTCCTGTAGGGTGGGCAGAGGAGCACCAATAATCCTCTCAGCGGTTCTGACTGTCCGTCGAAGTCTTCTTATATCTGATTTGGTAGCTGAACCAAACCAGACAGTAATTGAGGTGCACAGAGCAGACTCGATGACAGCCCGTATAACCGGGTCAGCAGCACCTGTGGCAGGTTTAACGTTCTCAGTTGGAGAAGGAAGTACAATCTCTGCTGGGCCTTTTTCAAGATGGAGTCTATGTGGGTCTCCCATTTCAGGTCCCGTGAGATGGTAGAGCCCAGGAACCTGAAGGACTCCAGGGTGGCGACAGTGGTGTCCAGGATGGTGAGTGGGGGCAGTGCCGGGGGGTTCCTCCTGAAGTCCACGATCATCTCCACTGTTTTGAGCGTGTTCAGCTCCAGGTTGTTTTGACTGCACCAGACAGCCGGCTGCTCAACCTCCCTTCTGTATGCAGACTCATCATCGTCCTGGATGAGGCCAATGACCGTGGTGTCATCTGCAAACTTCAGGAGCTTAACAGAGGTGTCTGAGGAGGTGCAGTCATTTGCGTAGAGGGAGAATAGTAGTGGGGAGAGCACACATCCCTGAGGAGCGCCAGTGCTGACTGAGCAGGTGCTCGATGTGAATTTTCCCAGCCTCACTAGCTGCTTCCTGTCTGTCAGGAAGTTGGTGATCCACTGACAGATGGAGGTGGGCACTGCGTTAGTTTGGTCACTCTTTTTCAAGTTTACGCATGGAATATGAAGAAGGTGAACATTAGATGATCATAATACTAAACAATTTAGGGATTTAAGACTTTTATAGTCATTCCTAAAGCCGTTCTGGTGAGGCTAAAGCTGGTTTCATGTCTTGTCTTCTAGTTGCATGTTAACATTCTCACCGCTAAGGATTGCACAAGTTCTGGTTTATTGACGTTAGTATTAGGAAATCCTGTGAGAAGTGCAATACAGTGATCATGATGAGAAAACAAAAAAAAACAGCATGGTGGTTGTTGGTTTAATTAATATTTTGGGGAAGTTTGGGTGAGCTAACTCGCCTGGCCACATCTGCACCGTGTGGTTACTGCGCGTTTCTGCGAAACTGCATTCCTCACCTACATGCCCCATCACAGACTCTCACACCATATGTGGAGATGTCTGTGTTAAGATGGTACGCTCGTGCTGTAGCTGCTAGCTGCTTCTAGTTAGGTGTGCACCCCAAATTTCCAAACGCATGCCTCATAGATGGACTCTAGCTGTAAATGACTGAGTGTGTGTGTGTGTGTGTGTGTGTGTGTGTGTGTGTGTGTGTGTGTGTGCTCCTGCCCAGAGCCTCCTGATCCACAGGACCACGATAAAGCCATTACTGAGGAGAAAGAAATGTACTATTCTGTTGTCTGTCATCATTCAGGACTAAAGAAATCATATAAACTCTACTCTGATCTTCTGTCCTGACATTTCTAACACACCCACCAGTATTTCGCTAAAGACGTTACAAAAATGTGATTAACTGTTTAACAGCAAAATGTTATAAATGGTTTGAATGCAAACCCACTCGTACGGGACACCTTTATCATTTTTTTATGATTTTTATATCCTTATTTTTAATTAACTTATCAGGAATTTCTGAACACAAAATGAACATAATTCGACTAAAGTGTTTATCAACACTGTTATCTATCGAGCTATCTATCTATCTATCTATCTATCTATCTATCTATCTATCTATCTATACCACAGCAGTATCGAATTCTCCATTTACAGTTTTCTGCAAAGAGACGTGACGTTTCCACACATCTTCAGGACAGAGGAGATTACGCTTCTTTGTGGTTTCTCGGTCACATATAAGTTGTGGTTTGTTTTTTTCTTCTCTTGTTAACATTAAGAGAGAGGAAAAGAGAGACTGGTGAGGTCATGGCTGTTTATAGCTGCTATAACGTAAGTGAGAACAGGAGCTAACTTTACTCACTGACGTTCCACGACCAAAAAAAAAAAAAAAAAAAAAAAACAACACGACACTGTTCTTTAATATATGAAAAAAAAAAAGTTGCCAAATCACTGCAGTAAAAGAGGAATATAACACTTAAAGGAGACGTCGGTATGGGAAAATATTCGGCTTGGGATGGTAACAGTGCTTCATCAGACCACCCTGGTGTTGATTATTTTGCTATAATTGCACAACACAGAGTGTTCTTTGACTAGCCACAGCATCATCCGTTAATCTCGGACTCGGATCTGCTGCCCTGAAGTTTATTTAGTCAGCACGTGTGAGTCATTTTAACACAGAATCGCTGAAGAAGTCTCTGTTTTAGTGGAATGTGACCCAAACCCGTACACTTCCATCCTCAGGATCAGGCGTCCCAGCTGAATTCCGTGCAGTTTGAAAGCAGGAGTGGAAGTGAGATGTGATTCACTCACACCGTGGGAGTTCACTGGGCTGTAAAGTGACTCAGGTGAGCTCCATGAGCCAGGGTTACCAGTGACTCTCCCACTGGAGCCTGAAGCCCATAAATGGAAACTCTTTCTCTGTTTGGTGGAAGTTCCAGCGCACTCAAGACGTCACGACATGGCCCTCATGACCCCCTACAGGGTTGCCAGATTGTTCTTTTTTTACCCTGCAGGTAGTACTAGGTGACGCATACAAATACATCATGATTTTGTTTCATGATGTTGCTTCATGATGTTGTTTTACCTCAGATGGTCTCAGATGAGTTTGAGTTGTGTTACATAGCGTATACAGTTTTTAGTGGTTTTAATGAAAGTGCATCTATGATACTGTATAATAAAGTATAGTATAAAGTATAATTAATTTATTGATGCACAACACCAAAGACTTTCTTTCTTTCTTTCTTTCTTTCTTTCTTTCTTTAGACTGTTCAATTTACATATCATTGGCCTGTTTATTGTTTGTTTGTTTGTTTGTTTGTTTGTTTCAATGGCCAAAAGACTATTAAAATCATTACAATCAAACTATTATTTATTTATTTACTTGTTTGTTTGTTAAGCTATTTATTTTAATACCCAAAACATGATACATACAGTAATCCCCAATACAATACATACAATAAAATCGATATAATTAAGTGATTATTTATAGTTCATTTATTTGTTTATTTTGTTGTTAGTTTGTTTAATGCCCATGTGACTATTAAAATCAATATAATTATACTATCGTTTGTTTATATGATATATGATAATTTATAGGAATTTATAGGAATCTTTTGGGATTTTAAAATGCCCAAAAGACTATTAAAATCTACACAATCAGATTATTATTGGTTGGTTCTTTCTTTGTTTTTGTTTTTTGTTTTTTTGTTTTTTTTTTGACTATTAATCTCTGATTATCATCTGATTGTTTTCTAACCCTAACTCTAATTATTCATTTATTTATTCATTGCAAATATAGCAGGAAAACACAAGTTTCAGTTAGACCTGGCAACCCGGACACTATTCACAGCTGTGCGCGCATGAAGGGGATACATTCACACGGATCAATTCAAATTTACAATATATTTTTTGTGAATCCATTTATTTCTGTAAAGCTGCTTTGTGACAATGTCCACTGTTAAAAGCGCTACACAAATAAAACCGAGAAGAAAGAAGAAGGGAGTCGCGAGCCGCTAGATTGTGCAGTGATTGGCTGAAGCCGCAGTCATTTCGCCATTTGTGATTGGATGGATCCACCCATGCTCGTTAATTATTCATTAAGTTCTCTCGCGCGTCCCGAGGACGAAAGTTAGCGCGACACCTGACCGCATCACCGTCAACATGGAGCTGCGGAAGCGCGCGCTGCTGCTGCGGCTGGTTTTACTGGGTGAGTGTTTCTACATTTAAACCACGTTTCAGACACTTTAAACCACAGAACAGAAAAAGTCCGGACTCCAGGTTTACAGTGTGGTTTACACATGACCGGGTTTAGGTTAAAAGGTGATGTGATCCACCTGCGCTTAGGATAATGAATGTGTACAGTCGCGCGCGTGTATACAGAGGTGTCCGGATTACAGTGTGTGTGTGTGTGTGTGTGTGTGTGTTATAATAGAAATATGGAACTGTAGATACATGTGTAGAAAAACTGTCTGTCGTGTCAAAATTGCTCGCAGGTTTAACTTTCTGTAGAAGTTGATCAGAGACACGCCTCCTTTTCAATTGTTAACGTTCAAAAAAAAGATTTATTTACATTCAGTGCAGTGCCGGTATGTCAGTTCAGACATTTACAGACCACACAGATTTACACTGAAGTGAATTAAAGTGAAATGAAATGAATTAAACAGTGCACGTGCCCTAAACCTGGTACCTTTAGGACATGCCCTAAACCCGTTAACTTTAGGACGCGCCCTAAACCCGTTAACTTTAGGACGCGCCCTAAACCCGTTAACTTTAGGACGCGCCCTAAACCCGGTAACTTTAGGACGCGCCCTAAACCCGTTAACTTTAGGACGCGCCCTAAACCCGTTAACTTTTTGGTTGTTAGGAAGAATGGTGATTGCTGGTTGGTCCTTGGGAAGAATGGTGATTGGTTGTTGGGAACGGTGGTGATCAGTGATTGGAGGAGACAAGCTTTTTGTCTTAACTTCGAGAGAGAGAAGAAAGAGAGGCTGGTGAGGGAACTAATGCTTATAGGGATTTATTTATTTAATCGCACCATCTGTTGCACCCAGATGAGGACGGGTTCCCTTTTGAGCCTGGTTCCTCTAAAGGTTTCTTCCTCACATCATCTCAGGATGTTTTTCCTCGCCACCGTCGCCACTGGCTTGCTCATTAGGGATAAATTCACAGTGATAAATTCAAATATTTATAATATATTTTTTGTTAATCCATTTATTTCTGTAAAGCTGCTTTGTGACAATGTCCATTGTTAAAAGCGCTATACAAATAAAACTGAATTTGAATTTGAATTTGAAATTATAGCTGTTATAACATAAGTGAGAACAGGAACTAACTTGTTTATCGGACGTTCCACTATATTAAATGTAACTATAGATGGACAAAAAAGTATGACGTTCATTAATAAATAAATAAATAATCGTAATTGTTGATTACCCAAACTGCTCTGTTACACGAGGAATAAAACACTTCAACTTAACAGTGACTTCACCACAGCATGACACAGAGGGTTTCATTCCTTATTGCGTCACAGTTCTTTTGTTTTGAAGACAAACTGATAAAATAATATAGAGGGGGATGCAAACTTATGCACTCAGCTGTATCATGTCCTGACTCTGTAGTGTCTGCGTACTCGAACATGCCGTAGCTGTACACGGTCCAGACTGCTGCGCTAGAGTGGGTTAGCCGGCTTATTGGCCATAAAGCAGCCAGTGAACTGGAACTGTATTGGAACTGAATGAGCAGCATTAGACCATCTGACCTCTCTCTCTCTCTCTCTCTCTCTCTCTCTCTCTCTCTCTCTCTCTCTCTTCTATATCTCTTCCTGTCTCTGACTCTCTCTGTATCTCTTCCTGTCTTTCCCTCAGTCTGTTTGACCCTCTGCCTGACCCTTCCATTGCATTCCGTCTCTCATATCCCCAGTTTAATCTCAGCTCTGTCTTTTCTCCAAAGCCCTGCCGCACCCCTTCTCTCTCTCTCTCTCTCTCTCTCTCTCTCTCTCTCTCTCTCTGTGTGTTTAAGGGTCTGTTTGTCTACTGGCTATGTGTATCTGTCCCAGCCTCAAGTTGTACTCTTTACCAGCCCAGTGACAGCTTATCGAATGGGTGCATGTGTGGCCTCAGTGTCACTTTCAGTGCACTTTTTTCTCACACTTTTTTTCCTTCCTGTGTCTATTCGCAGTTTAAAGTGGTGATGTGCTGTTCTAAAGCCGCTGCCATCTTTCCTTCTGCTTTATTTGATAACTCCTTTACACCGTAGACAAACATACACTCCTGGCCAAAAAAAAAAAAAAAAAGAGCTAAGCCCAAAATGACAAATATGAAGCTTTTAATGGTCTTAACAACAAATCACTGGTCAGGAAATGAGCAGGAATGAAACAAACACGCTCCTGAGAGCTCCTGTGCCTCCATTCGCTCGTTTACTCTTACTGCAGTGAGCTGTCTGGGGGGGAAAAGCTAGAAACAGGGAAATTCACTTCTTTCGTCTTATAGTCATGATAATGATTCAAATATTTGATGTAAAATTCAAACTAACATGTCTGGGTGTACAAACTTATCAAAAATATCTTCTGGGATGCTTTTTTTTCTTGAAAGATTAGTCACGATTTGGTTATCATCAGGCCACACCTGATGCAGACGTCAAGAGCCACAAGGCTTAAACATTTCGAGAAACCAAAGGGAAAAGCTCTCGCATACTAAACTCCTTTATCTGTTTAATTCTTGCTCATTTCCTGACCAGCGATTTGTTGTTCAGACCGTTAAAGCTTAATATTTTGCTATTTTGGCCCAATTCTATCTGCCCAGGAGTGTACAAGTGTAAAATCATGTCACAAGGTCTCTGAAATCATTCTTGTGAAAGACAAGCCAATCGGGTACAATTATTCAAAACAATGATTACAGCATATTGATGTTAGTATTCGTTTTTGTCCTGTTAGTGTTGCTGTATTCTTTCTGTACAGACCGTTTCAGTGAGAAAGTACGTGCATGTCCATTTCTAAAACATTTCCGGTGGCACCGTTTTTAATGTAAAGCTGTCTAAACAAAATGACCGGCTCAGAATTCTTGAGGCTCCCCAAAAGCGAACAAACACGATGTATACACAAATGAACATAAATGATTGATTTGTCTTTCACGATGTTTTGAGCAAGAATGCGAAAGACTCAAAACCTTTACCCGAAGTGACTAAACCCGAAGTGTATCATTAACTTGTTGACACGGAGTGTGTTTACACCAGAGAGACAGTGAAAGCTTATCGTAGTTTGGATGCTTATGATTGTTTTCTTAATAAAAAGGTGGGAAGTATTTGCTCTTATGATGCGCATGGTGTTTGGTGACGTTGGAGATGTCTACCAGTGACCCTGACCCCTTCTGCTCTCCGGACCTGCCTGATCCATCCGGATGCCCTACTTCTGGTTGGAGTTCTCATCGGTTGGAGATCGCTCGCTGCTGCTGGGGGTGGCCCCCCATGGACAGCCTGGAGATCATTGAGAGTGCTGGGATGGGGCCGCTTGGGGGCCGCGGAGATGGCCTTGGACTGTGGTTCATATGGGCAGTTGTACCGTGATGGCTTGGGACTGCGGTTGCTGTGGTGGCTTTTGGGCTGCGGTTGCCGCGAGCAGTTTTGCACTCAGGTCTCCATCAGTGGACACTGGATAGATTCAGCAAAACAGACTTCATGTGAAAACTGTAATCAATTTCCTGCACTATTTGACCATGTAGTACACAGTTATAGAAGGGATTTACTTATAATCGCACTATCCATCTATTTATAATCCATTTATTTATAATCGCACTATTACCCAGATGAGGACGGGCTCCCTTTTGAGTCTGGTTCCTCTCAAGGTTTCTTCTCATATCGTCTCGGTTAGTTTTCCCTCACCACCGTCGCCTCTGGCTCGCTCATTAGGGATGAATTCATACATTTACAATTTAAAGCTGCTTTGTGACAATGTCCATTATTAAGAGCGGTATACAAATAAAATTGAATTGAAACGAATTAAATCATACTCAGCAGGTACCTTGCTATGAAGGAAGGGGAAGTTGCGAGCACGCCGTGCATGTTTGTTTGTCTGGGTGAGTTAGCTAGCTAGCTGGTTAGCTGCTTGTTTGGTAAATGAATGCATTACACAGTTGAATATTCACATGTTGAAGATACAGCATGCAGCTCGGACTGATCTCTGGTTTTAAGTCTGTTGACCCTGATATGCTTTGTTCATGGATAGTGCAACAATGCTGCCTTTCACAGAAGTTGAGCTAAAGTTGAATGCCCCAGCTCCTGGAGTTTCTAGTGTAGTATCCAGTCGTCTCTAGTCACTGCAGGAATCTGAGGGTTTCACTGTTCCTGGTTTCTTGGAAATTGATACTTTCGTTTCTGAAAGCAAGTTTGTTCCTGGCCTGAGGGACCATCCAGCAACTGAACAACAACAGGGTATTCATTTTAATGTGGACTTCCTGTCAGAAAAAAGCTACCAGTGACAGGTGCTAAATTGGTGCTAAAAGTGGTGCTGAATTTCTGAATGATTTGAATGATTACCGATATGTTCTGGGAACAGTGACCTCACTTCCTGCACTTATGAATATTTGTTTGAAAACGCATATAAGTTTCATCACTAGCTGGAGTGTCTTATAGTGCTGAAAATGTCCCTCCTGTTTATTTCTATTCGTATGTGTGTGTGTGTGGTGTTTTTTCACATTTTCTCCCTAATTTGGTCTTGGTGAATTCCCACCAGCTCTTCCCTATCATACAACAGCAAGCAACCAGGAAGGTTGATGGCTAACGTGCTTCCTCCAAGACATGCGAAGTCAGCCAACTGCGTTTTTTTTTTTTTAGAACCGTTACTCATGCTGCGTGACAGGGCAGCGTAACACACTCAGAAGAAAGCGCTATCTGCCCTCTTCCACATACATGAACTCAGAGATGTGATTGACAGGGGAGAGAGAATATGAGAGAGAAGATGGCCTTGCCATCCTAAGAGCACAGACAGTTTTGTTCCGCGGATGGCTGTGGCGTCTTAGGTCCTGTTCTCACCCAGAATTAACATGTGTCCTGGGTGATCGGATCATAAGCGGACAGCCGGGAGACGCATAGCCTCTCACAGCTGACATTAACGTGCAGACCACCTGCAATCGGATTTCTTGCATTGTTTCCGCTGGAGAAAGGCTGTCCCACACCTTTATTACATCAGTCTTCCGCTGCATTTATTTTCAAGTAGAAATGTCCCACGAGTCCTATCTCATGTAGCTGTATACACTGTTTCAAACGTTTGAATCGTGTGTTCTGGTAACGAAACTCAGAAATGAATGAGAGATGAGACGAGGAATGAAGCCATGACAAGCAGCTGCTTTCGTCTCTGCTGTTATAGCCTCGCCTTTATCCATTAGCCTAGCGGCAGAGTGCGACGGTTCAGCGCCAGTTCCAAACGGTTTTGTACTGATTACATATTTTCCAGTTGACGCTCCTTCGTTGCTGTCCGGGATGCACTGAAATGCATTCATGTTCACACTACAAATGCGATGTGGCCCTGTGTGTCCCAGAGTGATTGGATCACAATGCATGTTCGAGACATCTGTCCCCGTTCACACCTGTACTTGGTTCTGTCCGCTTGAGATCCGATCACCCAGGACGCATGTTATTACCAGGTGTGAACAGGCCCTTAGGGATTCGATCTCGCACTCTCCACATGGTAGGGCGAACGTTTTTTCTGTCGCGTCACTCAGGAGCCCCTGTGTGTGGTGTTTTGACTCGATGTCAAAAAAAATGCTGAAGTGAACATCAGATGTTTTGTTTTGTTCTGCTGCAGCAGGCATGAACTGCAAAACTGCACATCTCGAGGCGTTTCAGAGCTGAATTTCAGCCTAAGTGTGGTTTGTGTTTCTGCTTTCCTCAGCTCAACTTTCCTCAACTTATCCCAACTCGTTCCCAAAAACAAACTTCAGCTTTACATGGCGTGTTGAACTGCTTACAGAGACAAGAGGACAGGATCCAGCCTGTCCGACGTCAGCATGTTCCAGGATGTGTGGAATGTCTGGAAATGTTTCCTATAATCTTGACGACGCGTTAAGTCGCATGTAGTGAATTTGGATAGAAGCTATTTAAAGGGATGACTTTTTTTTTTTTCCCCCTCAAATGAACTGGATTAGCCAGGACACGTTCAGTGTCTAATGCTCGTTAGTTTTGCACTAACAAGTAATAGAAGGTCTTTTCTTTTCCTTTATTCAGACAACGTCCCTTAGGACAGTAATCTCATCTTTTTTTAAAAAAAAAAAAAAAAAAAGAGCTGGAAGATGCTCTAATTGCACATTAACCTTCACATTGCTTCTGGCAATGATATAAAACTGCACGAAGTTTTTAAAAAAAAAAAAAAAAGGTTGCGTTCAGCTACCAAAAGGTAAGGGTAAAGCTAAGCATGATGCTACCACCACCATGCTTCACAGTGAGGATGGTGTGCACAGGGTTATAGGCAGTGCCAAATGTAACAATTTGTTCCAAGGCCAAGAAGTTTAATTTGGTCTCAACAGACCTGACCAGACTTTAATGCAGGTTTTTTTTTTATGAATAAAAAAAATTATTCATGTTATTTTTAAATAAAAAAAAAAAAAGAGAATACATATCATGCTACACATAGAGTGAAGAAATGAAGAGTGATTTGATATTTCTGTCCCTCCCCAAGTGTGCGGTCCGTATACACACTAAAGTGTCCTGAAGTGTGTGTGTAGCTCATGCGTAACTGCTACGCAGACGTTTTTTACGTGACCCGTAATCCATTAAGCGCTCATGTCTTATTTAATCTGTGCTATTCGAAATAATTCTTTCCGATGCGGTGCGTCTGCATGCAGTCGTGATTGTGTTGGGATTTCCAGTCATGGCCTAAACTTCCTGGTTTATCTTCCATGGAATTGTTTAATTATTCACATGAATGTAGAGACGTCTAGACAGCTGTGAATGAGCGTTGTGCAAAAAGGCCCTCTCGGTGAGGCGTGAGTACTGTGGGAGGAAAACCATCATTTTTCGTGGCCCCTGTTTGTTCCTGTGTTGTTTCTGAGGAGCTCTTGAGGAGATTGAGATGTTTCTTAAGCGGACGTGAGCTCGAGTGGACTTTGTTCTGACGATTTTATACAAAGAGACGCACGAGCGGTTAAGCTGTTAAAAGAGCGGCTAGTTATGTGAATGATTCACTAAGTATGAGGGATGAAAAATCATCATGGTCCTCAGTGAAGATTTTACGATACACGATACGTTTCAGAATATATACGACTGTTAAAACAGCAGGACTGTGTTTAATAAACCTGTGAAAAAAATGATATAATGTTTTGTACTGAGTTTAATTATTTCATAAACTGGTGTTGTATTTGTGTGCGTCTGTGGCTGCTTGTGTGTACGTGTGTGTGTGTGGATGTGCGCTTGAGAGAGTTTATGCCATTTAAATGCTGCGGAGTGTGCGCGTACGCGCGTGTGTGTGTGTGTGTGTGTGTGTGTATGTCTGAGAGTTTGAGCCATGGATTTGGATGCTGCGGAGTGACTGTGCATGCGTGTGTGTGCATGCGTGTGTGTGCGTGTGTGCGCGTGCATCTGCAGGTGTGTGTTGGAGATTAATCAGAATGGGTCTTGATCTTTGTGGTGCTCTGTGTTTGCGTGTGTGTGTGCGTGAGTTTGAGCTATTTGGATGCTGTGGTGATGTGTGTGTGTGTGTGTGTGTGTGTGTGTGTGTGTGTGTGTGTGTGTGTATTAACACGCTTATTCTAATTCGGTATCGTTTCTATAGTAACAGCATCCTCCCGTTAAAACGCAGAGCAGTTGAACGTACAAGAAAACACAAAAGAAGCACGGCGTCTCCGAGTGTCTGTCAGCGCTGTGTTGGTGGCTGCAAAGGAAATTTCCCCGCAGCAGCGCGATATTGCAGCGACGTATTCGATCATTTGATTTGCTAAAATATTTAACTCTCGCCAAGAGTGATGAATAATACAGAAACATTTCTACATTCCTGAATATAGAACCGCTTCAGTGCCACATTCCAATGAAAGTTTAGGGGAAGCGGGACTTCAAATGTCGTCTTAAAGCAATCACGTGTGATCTTGTGTAACGTGTGTGCGTAATGTGTGTGTGTGTGTGTGTGTGCATGCGAGTGTGTGTGTGTTCTGCTTCTCCAGAATAAGTTTTCTAAAAGTGATTATCTGTGTGTCTCATTCTGTGTGCGTGTGTTTCTGAATTTTGGGTCAGATAAAGTGGTTATTATCTGTGTGAATCTCTCTACAGGTTGGTTTACTGTGGTGTGTGTGTGTGTGTGTGTGTGTGTGTGTTCGAGCAGGTTAGATCTTGAAAATGATTATTATCTGTGTGAGTGTGTGTCTAGCTTCAGGTTGGTTTCTGTTGTGTGTATGGGTCTGTGGTCTGCATGATGGGTCTTGCTTTTTTTTTTTTTTTTTTTTTTTGTTTTTTTGTGTGTGTGTGTGTGTGTGTGTGTGTGTGTGTGTGTGTGTGTGTGCAGGTTGGTGTATTGAACACTCTGAGGAATTTAATGTTGGAACATCAGGAGCCAAAATTTTCACGGGCCCGAAATTGGATGAGTTTGGTTACACGGTGCAGCAATTCAGCAATCACCAGGGGAAATGGTAAGGACCGTCATAATGCTTTATAACCACCATATTCATAAGACGTCTTACTGCCAAAGATATGACACAATCAGCTCTGCAACTTTCAGTCTGTCCATAAAAACACAATAGTGTGTGGGGTGTGTGTGTGGGGTGTGTGTGTGTGTGTGTGTGTTCTATATTAAATAATAAATTGCATATTTGTGTAAGACAGAAACAGAATGATGACACTTTTGCCATCATCAAAAAATCCAGATCCTATGAATATGCAAATCGGGGACACCCCCAAACCCACATGCCCCACCCCTTTTCACAGAAAATCAGTGCTGCGTTGTCTGCATTTGCAAATTACATGCTTGTCAGATGTGTAACACTAACTCACATTTTCCAGCTTATAGATTAAATAGATTTTACATGCAAGAAGCCACACCCACTTTATTGACTTCAAAGACCACGCCTCCTACATTAGGACTGACACACACATAGGCCACACCTCCTTCATTAAGGCTAACAGAGAAGAAGTCACACATCCTTAATTAGAACTAACAGATACAGAGGCCACGCCTCCTCTACTAGGACTGACAGACTTCATTAAGACTGACATGCAAGAAGCCACTCCTCTTTTATTAGGACTGACAGGCAAGAAGCCACACCTCCCTAGTTGGAACTAACAAGCACAGGGACCATACCTCCTTCATTAAGACGGACAGGCACATAGGCCACACCTCCTTAATTAAGACTGACAGGCACATAGGCCACACCTCCTTAATTAAAACTGACAGGCACATAGGCCACGCCCCCTTTTCTTTTGACACAGACTTCATTCCACAAATTGGTAAGAAAAAGTTTAAACAGTATAAATAGCTGCTGTAGAAAGTAATGCTTGTCTATATAATACACTAGTACTGATAGTTTCCTACTCCACACACACACACACACACATTTTTCAAAACCCTTCATGCTTGCCACTCTACAGAGCATGCACCAGCACTTCCTCCTGCACTTCCTGTGTTGGTGTGTAGTGTCTGCAGATCCCTGCGGAGCACAGTTCCTCTGGAACTTATCTCAGGAGAAGTGGGTTCCTTCCTTTCATTTACTACACAAACAAATGCAGAGTCTCTGTTTTGGGGAGTGCCGTGGTTTTCTCAGCGTGCCAGCGGATGCAGCGTACACAATATTCAGAGTGTGGACAATATTCAGAACAATATTCAGGATACTGTTCCAGTAAAAAAGAAAATTCCCTCCTACATGTCCAGGCTGCGTTGCTTTCCTGTGGTTTTGATGAAATCTTGACAGAGCTTTGGATATCTCCGTGGATAGGGGTCTGCGTTAGAGCACGGAATGTTGTCAGATATTCCGAAGACATTTTTTCAGATGCCTCTGTTTTTTTTTTTTTTCTATTAAAGAGTGGAATAAACCACTGCAGTGACAGTTTTCACACCTTGACCACCTGTGCACTCAATTTAATGATTCATTTTATAAAGCTTAGGGTGACTTCAAGGCAGCTAGCAATTCAACATACGATTGTAAAAAAAATTTAGAGTTGGATTTATTTACTACTACTACTGAGACTGACAGACACATAGGCCACGCCTCCTTCCCAAGGACTGACACGGAGGCCACGCCTCATTCTCTGTGACTGATGGCAACTGAGACCACACCTCCTTTACTAGGACTGATGCAGAGCCCACACCTCCTTTACTCCTTCCTCCTCCTTCAGCGTGGCTGATGTTTACACTTCCTTCACTCTCACCGACAGCCGCAAAGGTCCTTTACTAGGCCTGACAGACGCATAGGCCACACCTCCTTCTCTGAGACTGAGGGACACTTTGGCCACACCTCTTTCATTGGGACTGACAGTTACAGAAGCCACGCCTCCTTTAATTGGACTGACAGGCAAATCTTTATTCTTTCTCTTTTTTTTTATGTTGCACATACACTACAAATCATGTCACAGAGATTAATTTGTACTTTTTTGTTAAAGTTAAATAAGGTTCATTAAAGTTTATAATTTGAGCCTTTGTTCAGAAAGACAAGTTTGCTTTTTATTGCTTGATTTACTCTATAAACACCTTTATGAGGCTACACAGAAATAAAAGTGGAACGCGGTAACGTGACTGAACCTGAAACTCAGGCCAGAACCACATGCTGCATGGACGCATCATAATCTCGCTGTTTACACTGCTGATTAAATCATTTTACTCTGCCACAAGCACCGTAGATAATTAATTCAAATTCAAATTCAAATTCAGTTTTATTTGTATAGCGCTTTTAACAATGGACATTGTCACAAAGCAGCTTTACAGAAATAAATAAATAAAATAAAAATAAACAATTACTGATTGTTTATTACCTGCTTAAAAATTTAGCCCTGACGTGGAGTCAGGATGTTACTGATAAACCAAGTTTACAATAAATTACAAAAACAAGATAAAAAAATATAAAACAATAAGCCAGCAGTTACAGAAGAGCAGAATCAAGGAAATACGTTGTTTTAGCAAATATTTCTAGTTTCTGTTATATTTTGTTAAAATTTAATTTTAATTTAATTATTAATGTGTATTAATATTTTTGATTTATTTATTTATTTATTTTTTTAATGAAACCAGGGAAACATTTTTGTTCAGAAGTTTCAGCATTTTTACTTATTTCAGTAGCCAAGTTTGTGTGTATGTGTGTGTGTGTGTGTGTGTGTGTGTGTGTGTGTGTGTGTGAATAATTGAAATATTTACTTTATTTACTTTTTCATTACAAAAACATGTTGGATTCCAAACATTAGTTTTCCAGCCCAAATTAAATGAAATTACATTTAAATGAAAAATATTTACATGAAAAATGTTTGTATGTCAGTAAAGAAAGCATTATATTGCATTAAAAGAGACACTTTTCAGATAAAAACAGAACGAAGGCTGCTGGGTTTCGCTGCAGAAATAAGAAGCGAGTCGACAGTCAAAGTCTCCAGAAGAACTGCGGCTGCTTCTGCAAGATGCTCAGTAACACTTCCAGCTCATTTCCTTATCAAACTGCACACACTGCACCTGAGACTATTCTTTTTTTCTAAGCATTTCTTTTCATGTGCCTAAGACTTTTCCACAGGAATATTTATATATTACACACACTGTGTATATACACAGATCAGCTGTAACATTAGAACCACCTGCCTAATATTGTGTAGGTCACTCTTGTGCCACCAAAACAGCTCTGACCCGTCGAGGCATGGACTCCACGAGACCTCTGAAGGTGTGCTGTGGTACCTAGCAGCAAATCTTTTAAGTCGCGAGGTGGGAACGTGTTTATCCAGCACATCCCACAGATGTTCGATTGGATTGAGATCTGGGAAATTTGTCATGTTCCTCAAATCATTCCTGAACAATTTTTGCAGTGTCTCAGGGCGCATTATCCTTCTGAAAGAGGCCACTGCCATTAGAGAGTACCGTTGCCATGAAGGGGTGTAACCTGATCTGCAACAACGTTTAGGTAGGTGCTACGTGTCAAAGTAACATCCACATGAATTCCAGGACCCGAGGTTTCCCAGCAGAACATTGCCCAGACCATCACACTGCCTCCGCCAGCTTGCCTTCTTCCCATACTACATCCTGGTACCATCTCTTCCCCAGGTAAGCGACGCACACGCACCCAGCCGTCCACATGATGTAAAAGAAAACAGGATTCATCAGACCAGGCCACCTTCTTCCATTGCTCCATGGTCCAGTTCTGATGCTCACATGCCCATTGTCGAAGCTTTCAGTAGTGGACAGGGGTCAGCATGGGTACTCTGACCGGTCTGTGGCTACGCAGCCCCATACGCAGCAAGCTGTGATGCACTGCAATTTGGCCCTTTGTCAAAGTCGCTCAGATCCTTACACTTGCCTATTGCTCCTGCTTCTAACACACAGACTTTGAGAACTGACTGTTCACTTGCTGACTAGTATATCCCATCTCTTAACAGGAGCCAATGAGATAATCAACGTTATTCACTTCACCTGTCAGTGGTTTTAATGTGATGGCTGATCCGTTTGTGTGTGTGTATGTATGTATATGTATGTGTGTGTATATATGTGTGTGTATATATATATATATATATATATATATATATATATATAGTATGTTTATATGTCTTAAAAATATATAGCCTTTAGATGGAAAATGGACCTGTTCTGTTCATAAATATCTGAAATTCACAAGAGAGTCACCTCTACACGTGGTTGTGACTTCAACCTGATTTCCATTTATGGAACTTCCTGTCTTATCTTTGCTGAAAATAGTTTATTATTCACGGTCATCTGGAGACGTCTGGATGTTTATAAACCCCTGGGCGGGCCTCAGAAAAATCCCTGACCACTTCCTAGCAATGATGCAACAGTCCTGACTCTGACTGCTTATTAAGAGGAGTCATTTCCCGTTCCTTCATTGACTGGGGCTGATGATGTCACTTTGTTCTCCTTTTGAATAAGCTGAATGTTCAGTATGACTCTGACACACACACATACCAACCTCACACACTCCCAAAAACAAACAAACACACACACACACACACACACACACACACACACACACACACACACACACACACACGGTACATGCGGAGGCCCAGAGCAGGAGCCAGGCTGTAACAGCAGCTATAAAATACACACCCCGGTCCTTAACAGAACATAAACACTGATAAAGTTTCCTAGTGGACTTTGAACTGTTAATATCTGTAGCTGATACGTTCTATAACCATTACATTACACCCTATGTAGTAGGAATATATTGTGATATTCTGGTGAATTTTACCTGAATCATGGTTCATCAAGCTAAATACAAAATCAGGGGAAAAAAAAACGTTATTGTAGGTAAATAACTAAAAAAATGAATCAAACATATTTTTTATAATTTTATAAAATTGCAGTGTTTCCTTTGAAATCCTGCAGAAAAGCGAGATTAGAAAAGAGAAGGAAACTTCAGCAGATAGTCACTACATGACTGAAGATCACTATTCTGTTAGACCAATCAATGATCTGTACCATTTCTAGCTCCGCTCACGTGCCCCTGTTCATCATTGGAAACCTATTTGCCTGAAAAAATGACAGTCATTGGAAAAAGAAAGTATACCCTCCTTTAATTCTATGTTTTTATTCATTATTCAGGGCCTAAATAATAATTATGCGGTCCTCAATAAGTACAAAAAATGCAAAAATAAGTATAAAAAAAAAAAAGTACACCCTTCCTACTTCCATAATCTTTACGAGAGTAATTAGCAGCCAGGTGTTACTAATGAAATGCACAAGATTAATTAATCTTGTCAAGAAGTGTGACTACCTCTATAAAAGCAGAACCTTTGGCAGTTTGGTGTTGTGGAGCACTCAGGTGTGTGTCTACATCATGCCAAGAATAAAGGAAGTCAGCTGTGACCTCAGATAAGCAGTTGTTGCAAGCAATTGAAGCAAGGGTTATAAGGCCATCTCCAAAGAATTTGAAATTCACTATACTATTCTATAGTAAGAAGAATTGTTTACAAATGGAGAGCCTTCAAGACAGTTGCCAGTCATCCCAGGAGTGAGCATCCCAGCAAATTCCGGTCCAAGGTCAGACCATTTAATGCTCAGAGATATAAAGAAAAATCCAAGGGCTACATTGGGTGACCTACAGACCTCTGTAAGCACATTAAATATTTATGATCATGACAGCGCAATCAGAACAAGTATGTCTTTCATGGAAGCGTGGCTAGGAAAAAAGCCCCTTCTCTCCGAAAAGAACATGCCACAGCCACAGGACCTGGGAAACTTGCAGAATATTCTTGAGACAAATGTGAGGCCATCTATCCAGTAGCTTAACCCGGGCTGAAATTGGGTCATGCAACAGGACAGTGATCCCAAGCACACCAGGAAACTGACATCTGGATGGTTAAAGAAGAAAAAAATCAAGGTGTTGGAATGGCCAGGTTAAGGTCCAGACCTCAACGTCATTGAGATGCCGTGGAACGATTTTAAGAGAGCTGGACATAAACGCATGTCCTCACACATCAATGAACTGAAGCAATGTTGTACAGACGAGTGCGCTACAGTTTCTCCAAAAACGATGTGAAAGACTGATAAACTCCTACAGAAAACATTTACGTCAAGTTATTGTTGCTAGAGGTGGTTCTACATGTTGCTGAATTATAGAGTGTACTTATTTTTTCCCCACCAGGTTTCTGAATGGTGGTTTACTTTTTGACTACATTGAAATCTGTTGTGTTTTTTGTCGTCACCTGATTTTTTTTTTTTTTTTTGATTGTTTATAGAAGTTGCTGAGGACCACACAATTGTTATTTGTGACCTGATTAAATAAAAACCTAGAATTAAAGGAGGGTGTACTTTCTTTTTCCCATAACTGTAGAAATAAAATGTTAAAAGATAAAATGAAACTCTTCTCCTCTGCCCATGAAGGGACATGAATTTGTGACTTACTATATCTAGGGTACGTGTAATTGCGTGGGTGTGTCTATAATACAGTGTATAATCAAAGGAAGTGCAACACACACACACACACACACACACACACACATACTTGTGTTATTGTCCTACTGAGTCAGCTTCACTGCACAGTTTCTAGATAAATGTGGCCAGAAATGTGTTGATCCCGCAAACTGCGTACTGTGTCAGTAATGGTCCAGAAAATGATTCAGCAGTGTAGTGTTTATTTTCACCCACACACACACACACACACACACACACACACACTTGTAATTTTATCTTCACAGGATTTTTTTTATTGATGTGCGTGTTATTGTAGATAAATAACACTGTCTACAGCTAACCTTAACCTCACTGTACTGAAGGGAATGGGGCTGATTTTATTTATTTGTTTGTTTGTTTGTTTATTGACATACACACACGTACATTTGCAATTTTATCTTTGTGGGATAGTTTCATTGACTGGGTTATTTTCATTGAATCTTAGTGCACTTTGTTTGTTTGTTTGTTTGTTTGTTTGTTTACTTATTTTGTTTGTTTATTGTTTGTCCATATGTCATCAATTTTTTTTCTCATGGGGACCAGGCAAATGTCTCCACAAGCTGAATGCTATCATTAAGGGGGTCTTTATTTGGTCCTTATAAAGAAATGGCTCACAGTTTTTTACACACACACACACACACACACACACACACACACACACACACACACACACACACACACACACACACACACACACAGGTCATTACAGGTTACAGGTGTTGTTTTTATACATTCCAATCCAGTGAAATCCTCTGAACACTATGTTCACAGTGTGTGTAAGGCGTCTTTCCTGTGTGTGTGTGTGTGTGTGTGTGTGTGTGTGTGTGTGTGTGTGTGTGTGTGTGTGTGTGTGTAATCACCAGCTTACAGTCCATCAATTATCATAAACTTTAGAGACACACTTCATAGGAGGACACCAGCACAGATTCAGCTTACAGTAACCGGCTTGCTGATGCACAAACACCGGAGTCAGGCTGACATTTACTGCTGAAGATGATGACGATGAAGTGCTAAAAAACACTAGATCTTTCTAAATGTGTGTTCACACTAGCGAGTGACAAAGTGTCCGGCCACCGCCCATTTCCTACTCACAAGCGAAACGTGACACGAAACCGAGCAAAGCGGCACGTGAGCTGAGATAATCTCAACTTTAAGCAAGTTTGACTGACTCCTGTAACCGTCGTCTCGACTGACTCCTGTAACCCATCATATGCTGCACGCCGTGCAACGTTTTTTTAGTTTCAACATGCAGTTAGTTCCTGTGTTCTGCTTGACTCAAAAAAAAAAAAAAATAGCTGTGGTTTCGTCTTATAGCTGTGGTTTCATCTTATCCTGTCATATACAACCCATCATTAAATGTGTACAGAGGCATTAGGAAGAAGAATAAAGCTAGGAAAGATCGTTGGTGCCTCTAATGAGTGTATGTCGCTAGCACGGTTAGCTTGTTTTGCTAATCTTAGCTTGTTTTGCTAATCTAAACTGGGAATGAAGCTGGTACAAAGTGATTTTCACACTGATCAGTGCATTAATTAATTTTCATTTTTAATTTACTTTGCATCACGCATGGTGAAGTACATTTGGAGAACGTGGAAAGTTGGTGCCTCTGGAGAGTGTCTGTAGCTATTACAGTTAGCTTGCGCCACAAATCTTCTAATAGCTAATACAAAGCCTGGTGCGCAACATGTAAGTCAAACAACCAAACTTCACACTTTGTCACTTTACTAAAATATTGGATTAAACTGTAAACATATGCAGGTCGTATACTTTAGTAAATTATGTACAGTTTGGCTATGGACGGGCGCAACGCGCGCTCGCCGCACGCCCACAAGAGACGGACGTTAAGCGTCTTGTCGCTCGCTAGCGTGAACGCAGGGTAAACGTGGCTTTCTTTCCTGGCTGTGTGTTTAATGGTGTTTAATGGTGTTACAGGTTATTAGTGGGAGCTCCCTGGAGAGGCTACAATCAGAACAGGAAAGGAGATGTGTATAAATGTGCGATTGCAGGACCTACGACTACCTGCGATAAACTCAACCTACAGAGTAAGTTTACACACCTCACTTTACATTTCAGCGCACTCCTTCTTTCTCGGCCGCTCCCGTTAGGGGTCGCCACAGCCGATCGTCCGTCTTCATTGTGGAAATCTGGTGAACGAGCCGCATGTTTTTGATTCGGCACAGATTTTACGCCGGATGCCCTTCCTGTTGCAACTCTCTAATTTTATCCGGGCTTGGGTCCGGCCCTGAGAGTGCACTAGCTTATTATTATTAATATGTTAATAATCATTTTTTTAATAAAATATTGACTCTTCTTCTTCTTTTTTATGATCAGATTATATTTAGTATAAATAATTGTTAAATTGTTATTAATTAAAATGCTAAAAATGATTGCAGATGATATAAATTATTATTAATATGCTACTAATACTGCTACTACTGCTACTAATAGTAATAATAATAAGAAGAAGAAGAAGAAGAGAAGCATTAACAACATTTTAAACTTTTTCTACATTTAAAGGGCAGCACAAAGTGCTTTACAATGTGAAGTGAAAAACGGAGAAATAACGAAAAAAAAAAAGGGTCAAAAGGGAAAATAATAAAAATGCCACAAATGCAAGCAATGACAGAAAAGAAAATAATAAATGTAACGTGTCTGTAAATTTAAGGCACATCATAAAAGCTAGTTAAAAGCTCTGGGTGTTGAGAAGTCAGTCCTGTGTGTGTGGGTGTGTGGGTGTGTGTGTGTGAAGCCTGGTTGTGAAACGCACATTTCAGTGTTTTATCATTTTACTCCAGCTCAGAGAGCCCATCTGATGACACAGTACAGTGCCAAGCCTGCTATCTGTGAGATAAACAGTGACATGGTTCACACACTCACGGTCGCGGGGCTAATATGGAGCTCCACAGCGGCTCACGCTGATGTGTATTTAAAACTTCGTTGTTTAGCAGTATGTGGGCTCGTTTTGAAAGAATCCTAAAACAGGAAACCGCAGATGTGTACATGGTCGTCGTGATTTACAATAATGCACTTTTAGACCCGAGTAGCCTAGCAACCTAACCCTACTCAATTCTAACCAGTATATCTCATTTTCTAAAATATATTTTTTAAACTTAAAAACCAATTTTGTAAAAAGAAAACTGTTCTTTCAAATAAATACCACTCGGTTTGACGTGTTGTTTTTCGAATGCAGTAAAACACATACGCCTACAAAATCCTGTCTAAATGCTTATAAGTATTTAAATTATTGTTTATGAATGCTTATATAGCCTACATAATGTTATCTAAATGCTCCTAACATATTAAAGATAAGATAAGATAAACTTTATTAATCCCCGAAGGGAAATTCAGTTTATTAGCTACTTACGCGCATTTATACAGGATTCTGTAGGCTATAGAACACATTATAACGCAATGAACTGCTTATGAGTGTTTATACAGGATTATGTAGTCTATAGAACACATTATAATGCAATGAACTGCTTATGAGTGTTTATAAAGGATTCTGTAGGCTATAGAACACATTATAATGCAATGAACTGCTTATGAGTGTTTATACAGGATTCTGTAGGCTATAGAACACATTATAATGCAATGAACTGCTTGAGTGTTTACACAGGATTATGTAGGTTATATAACACATTATAATGCATTTAACGACTTACATGGCCTATATAGTCTTGTCTAATGTAGTTAAATATTGTTTAGTAATGGTTATATATAGCCTACATAGTGTTATCAAAATGCTCATAAGACATTATCAAGCTTTTATCTGCTTATGAGCATTTTTACAGGATTTTGTTGGCTACATAACACATTTATAAAGCATCATAATGCTTTATAACCACCATATTCATAAGACGTCTTACTGTCAAAGATATGACACAATCAGCTCTGCAACTTTCAGGCTGTCCATAAAAACACAATAGTGTGGGGTGTGTGTGTGTGTTTGTGTGTGTGTGTGTGTGTGTGTGTGTGAGACAGCAGGAAATCATTAAGAAGTGAAGTGCAGGGTCAGAATGTCGTGATGACGCAATCCTGTTAACAAAGAACATTCCTCCACACGGCCGAACGGATGCTGTGATCTGTAATGGATGATGGTGGTGATTTATTTTGTCCACATGCTGTGCATTTAACTGCTCGTCTGTTTTTCTTTTTGTTTTCAGACAATGTCAACATACCGAACGTGCAGAACATCAACATTAACATGAGTCTGGGTCTGACCCTGATGCAAACCACCAAAGACCGCGGATTTATGGTAAACGTGCCGCTGGAATGCAGTGGCGCACAAATGTGGTCTTTATTTAGTGGACAGATTTGTTAAGTGTGTGTGTGTGTGTGTGTGTGTGTGTGTGTTTCAGACGTGCGGTCCTCTCTGGGCTCAGGGTTGTGCTACTCAGTATTTCTACCCGGGAGTGTGTGCAGAAGTGAGCCCTCTGTTCGCTCCACAACCAGCGTTCTCTCCTGCACTACAAAGTACGCCTCAGCTCTGATCTCTCGCTCATGTTCTTCTGTTTCTCACACACTCACACACACACACACACACACACACACACACACACTTTTACATTCCCATTTTACATTTAAAATCTGTTAATAATCCAAATCCTGGCTCAATTAGGATGTAAAATGTTTCATATATATGCTTTGATAGATACGGAATACGGAGTCAAGCAAGGTGGGTTAAATTCCTCTCAGTAATTGTGAATGTAAAGGTTCGTTCAGTTTGAATAAAATTGTGAAGAAAAGGTACACAGCTGACGATGTGAGCAGTGTTAGTGAAGCTGAAGTGTATTTGCCGCTTTAGCCTCTGGATTCGGGCCCTGTTAAAATCCTGTGGTTAGAATTTTAAACCTGAAACTACGAAGAAGCTCAAAATATTCTGCATGGAAGAGGATCCGAGGAAGAGACTCAGTGCTGTTATTCTCTTAATTCATGTGCAGAGAAATGTGGTGCTCAAGGAAAACTGTACGGTGCCTTTTATATCACGTGCACTTTGAACTGTACGTTTATGATCTGTTTGATTGTCCTGCAGCTTGCGGTGGGCCGATGGACATCGCTATAGTTCTGGACGGATCTAACAGTATTTATCCTTGGCCTCCTGTTGTGAATTTTCTTAAGCAGCTCTTAGGACACCTTGATATCGGACCCCAGCAATCTCAGGCATGTAACAACGCTCGAGGTTAAACATTACCAGTGGTGTCTGCTGTCAGAATGATTTATTTCATCTTCTTCTTATTATTTATACGATTTCATGTTGGATCAGGTCAGCATCATTCAGTATGGCGTCGACCCCAAAATGGAGTTCACCCTGAACACGTATAAAACCAGAGAGTCGATCGTTCACGCGGCTTCGTTGATTCCTCAGAGAGGCGGAACCGAGACAAACACGTTCCGAGCTATCGAGTATGCCAGGTATGTCTGATCTCACTGATCTTGCCTGTGCACATCCAGACCGGAGACATCAGAAGTGGTTTTCATGTGTGTGTGTGTGTGTGTGTGTGTGTGTGTGTGTGTGTGTGTGTGTGTGTGTGTGTGTTGCAGGGTGAACGCTTTTCTGACTACAAACGGAGGACGTCCGGGTGCCAGTAAAGTGATGGTGGTGGTGACTGACGGAGAGTCACATGACAACTCTAAACGAGACAAGGTCATTCCAGCATGCGAGAAAGACGGCATCACTCGCTTTGGCATTGCTGTGAGTACGTCACGAGTCACGACCCATGATGCCTTGGTGCTGTTCTACAGCTGCCGGTTCAGGGGACCTTGTGAAGTTTGATGGCATCGTGATTTTTCACATACCAAGTACCAGGATGTTGTAGCTAAACCCCTGGTTGCCTCTGCCAGGAGGTTACAGTTTGGTTAATTTAAGTTAAAATATTTACAATTTTTGAGCCAGTGCTGCAGAGATAAGAGAGATACGTGAGAAGTACGCTTTCTCAGATAAAGGTCAGTCCGAAAAACGGATAGGATTCACCCGCTGGAAAAGCCTACTCACTGAAGGGGAAAGGACACTTTCCCAAAAAGGGGAAGGCATCGCACTTTTAAGGGTTTATTTATTTAACTCACTGTATTAATTAGCATCACGCTGCATGCTAACTTTGCCTCACAGTTTTCTTTCTGTTTCTTGGCTGAAGGAAAAAAAGCCGTTGCGTCCACCGACGTACGGTTTTAGTGGTAAAATTCAGATTTTTTTGCTAGAATTGTCTTGTTAGCAGTGTTGGCATGTATTAAATATTAGATAATGAATAATTCATACCTTAGCTGCTGTAATTAACTCACATTATTTTGACAGTTACCAGAATATCATTGAAATCATTTAGATATGTTGATGCCTTCCAAATGTTACCGACGCACACCGTGCTGAATCAGTGCAGCCGCTGAGACATCGCTATCCCAACTCCTACTTTCATTCTTATGAACTTCAGGTGCTCGGGTACTACATAAGGAATAACATCGACAGCAAAAAACTTGTTGAGGAAATCAAGTCAATAGCCAGCAGTCCTTCCGAAAAATATTATTTCAACGTGTCTGCCGAAGAGGCTCTCCTGGAGATCGCCGGAACTCTGGGAGATCGCATCTTCAACATCGAAGGTAAAAAGAATATTTTAATAAACGCCTGTGTCAAAATCGAACACACGATTTTGGAGTAAAAGTGTAAAAAATTGTCTAGAAATGTATCAGGTATTTTAAACATTCGAAAAAAATTCGACTTTGATCCTGTTTTGTCTTCTGTAAGAATATAAGGATAATGTAAGAATTTATTCAATATTCATGTTGTTCTTTAACGATTTGCTCAAAGAATCCTGGTCTGAATTGTCAGCCAAAAGTCACCATTCCTATTTCACGTAAATCACGCGAGTCATATTGTGAATATTAAATATTCCCGCCTTTCCACAGGCACAGGAACCGGCGGTGAATTTCAGATGGAAATGTCGCAGGTTGGGTTCAGCGCACACCAGACCAAAAACGAGGTGTGAGCTCCGGGACTTTTTCACTCACGCCGCTTGATGACATAATTACGTTCTTTTATTTATTTATTTTTTTCCTCTAACACTGCTCTCCCTGCGTCGTGTGTCTGCAGGACGTGATGATGCTGGGCGCCGTTGGGGCGTACGGATGGACCGGAACTGTAGTGCATAAAACTGCTCAGAAATCAGAGATTTTCCCCAAAGGCGCTTTTGAGCGAGTCCTTGAAGACAAAAACCACAGTTCACTTCTGGGTGAGTGGCTCGGGTTAGTTAACAACTTAACAACAGGTTGGCAGTTCGTCCTGAAACGACATCATGTGCATTTATTCGTGCAGTTTAGTGTCTGATTTGGTCTTGTTCTTGAATTTTAATGTATGTCAACATCCAGACACCAAAACACGTCTTGGGTGAACGATGACGTGTGAAATATGTGTGAAGTCTTTAAAAACGTTTGAAGTCAGGCTATCCGTTTATCAGCTCAGGTGAAAATAGGAGTCAAAAATGTAGATTAGCTCATCAGCCACTGCTTAGTTGCTTTCCAAATTATCCAACGCTCATATTTCTATTTTCTAACAAAAGAGCACCAAAACAAATGTAACTGTTATCATCTTCACTTTATAATGATGTGACTGTATATATATCATATCATTAAATCTATATATAACATGTATTAAATGTATTTCGGTGATAAATGTATAAGATAGATGACAGGAAGACAGACTGGTAATGTTGCCATTAACAAACAAAGCTTTATTCATGTGTTTCTTCCTGGCAATCACCGGTCCGTCTTCCTGTCGTCTGTCTTCCTGTTGTTGTCGTCTATCTTCCTATCCTTGTGTGTGTGTGTGTGTGTGTGTGTGTGTGTGTGTGTGTGTGTGTGTGTAGGATACTCGGTGACCACTCTGCATAGCGGTTCCACTGAGTACTTTGTGGCCGGTGCTCCTCGCTCTAACCACACGGGACAGGTCGTGGTGTACACACTCAACACGCAGAGACAGCCCGAAATCCGACACTCCCAGAGAGGAGATCAGGTAAAAATATATCCTGCTTCTGACCAATCAGAATCGAGAATTCAGCAGCACTGTTGAATTCTGGATTCTGATTGGTCAGAGGCGTTGATTCATTTTACATGCTACGTTCTTGTTTCTATAGTAACAGCTCATTCACAGGGACGTGTAAAGTGGACACGCCACAGTAACAGATTATTTTAAAAAAAATCATTGGTATGATGAAGTTTTCTTTAAGGAAAATAAATGTATATGTAAACATTTATGGAAGGAGTCTCCAGTGCCAGCGCTTCGTAACACTCAGAGGTAAAGTTAAGCTTTCCGAAGTCTTCAGGACGGAGTAGTTTAAGCTTTGTGCTTCATCCGTAACATGACAAGCTGACGAGTTCGAGAGAGAGAAAAAAGAGAGGCTGGTGAGGGAAAGCTGCTATAACGTAAGTGAGAACAGGAACTAACGGACTGATTTGCAGATCGGCTCGTACTTCGGAAGTGTGCTCTGTCCCCTGGACGTGGACAGTGACGGTGTTACAGACCTTCTGCTGGTTGGAGCTCCGATGTACATGAGTGAGGAGAAGAAGGAGATGGGCAAAGTCTACATCTTCACCATTACCAACGTAAGCCGTTAAGTAAAAGCACTGCTCCGTAACCACCAAAGCCACGCTGAAAAACTGGTAAAGATCCACTGTCTTTTTTTTTGTTTGTTTGTTTATGTATCTACAGGGGTTCTTGAGTAACCAGGGGTTTCTGGAAGGTTCCTCTCCGCTGGAGAACGCTCGATTCGGAATGGCCATCGCCGCTGCTCCCGACCTCAACCTGGACGGATTCACCGACGTGGTGGTCGGAGCGCCGCTGGAGGAGAACGGCCAGGGAGCCATTTATATTTACAACGGAGACGCAAAGAGCATCAGGAAGCAGAGCTCACAGGTAGAACCGCTCTATCCAGAACCCGACAGAGGCAGACATTAACTGATCTTTAGGGTGGCTACCTGTGCCGTAAAAATCCGAGCTAATATATGGCGCTAACTGTTGATGCGGAAAGCGAAAGCCGAGAATAAAAAAAAAAGATTTTGTTTGTAGGCAAAATTCTCCATCGTCAGTCACTGGCTAAAGAGTCTGTGTAAGGAATAAAACGTAAAGGAAATTAATCCGTGACGACTTGGTGTGATGGAGCAGATGAACTGTCTCCACCCAGAAGTTGATTCTTTTTCTATAACAGCAATAGAAATAGTTGGTACATACTGTACTGTAAAAGCATTTAAATGTAAATTAAAAATCTTTTTTAACTGAGCATTTATTTAAAGTATTGACTATCTTAATATTATAATTTGATCTTAAATTTTAGTATTTTAAAATGTGTTTTGTAAATATATATATATATTTATTTATTTGCAGAAAATTCTTGCCATGAAACTGGACTCAAAGTTGAGGTACTTTGGACGTTCTTTAGACGCCAGTGGAGATCTGAACGGGGACTCGGTCCCGGACGTCTCAGTGGGGAGTTACGGGAATGTGCTTCAGCTCTGGTGAGACTCTCTGGCGTGTGAAATGTTTCCCATCATGCACTGGTGGTACCTGTTTGTGAGTAGGAAAAGTCTGGTGCAGGAGTTTTTCATTTCAGTTGTAATAGTTTTGCAGCTGGTTCATCCTCAGTACAGCAGCTGGTGTGGTTTTCAGGCGTCAGTGATGAGCAGCGCAAGCGATCGTAGAATAAAGTTTTGTTTTGATATACTCAAATAAAAAGTTTTATATGTCCATATGTTTTGCATTTAATCTTTTCAAGTGGAAATAGAGTAGTTTTCCTGGTTCACAGCTTTGTAGTTTTTACTCTTTTGACTGGAAAAGGAGGCGTTGTGGTCAAAATGTTTTTCTATCTCAACTTCGTTTTTTTTTTTTGTTTGTTTTTTTTTTGGACATTTCACTGCATCGTCTCACATTCTGCACATTCTCATGACGTATCTCAAAGATCGTGACTTTGTTATTTTTTTCCCCCTCTGGTCCCACTACAGACTCAATCACCTTTTATTTATTAAGTGAGGAATAAAACACTTTGGAAAATGCTATTATTTGAAAAGAATTAACTTCAGGGTGGTAACTCTCGGTAACTCCATACAGAGTAACTAAGAAAAGTGTACAAACGTGAGACCATGTTAATATGATTATTTAAATTTTAGTTTCAGCGCCAGCGCCAGCGTATTTGGTCTCTTTAAAGTCAGAAGAGAGGAAAAAGTGAGCTGCTGTAGTGAGTGTAACAAGAACGAACTCCCATGTCAGGAAACTCACTGAATGTTACAAAGCACTGACCTCGACACTCCTTCAGCAAAAGTTAAATAAACAAATTCCTATAGAAAACTTAGAACCATGTAAACAATTATACACTTTTCTTTGTTAAATAACATCTTGTTTTTAATCTGTTTATCATCAGGGTTCGTAGTGTGTAATCTCCCTCCGTTATTATGATGAAGTAGCCTATTATGAGTGCATTTATATGTCTATGTTAATAAAAAAATATGCAGATCCGTGCTGCTGTAGAAAATTAATCGCCTCATGATTTCATAATTAAATTCGGGTGTGACGTCATAGTGTAAGCGCATGTACGCTGCTTAAAATTCCAGCACCCCAGTCCAGAACACCTTCCCGCACAGCTGTATTAGTTTAACTGTACTGCAGCTCCATATGCGCCTGAACATTTTCACCACTGTGTTAAAATTCCTGAACCCAAACATAGTCTGTGTGACTAATCAACACGAGTTCAGCCAAATTTCTACCCATAATTCACCTCGCTTTAGACGTTCATCAGGGTCGAGAAGTTTTGGACCTGACTCTGATTCTGACTCTGTATGTGTGATTTCCGCGGTTCTGTGGCGTGCGGTTTCAGGTCCAGGGGAGTGGCGGTGGTGACGGCCCGGGTCACGTTCACACCGGACCGGATCAGCGTCCTGAGTAAATCGTGTAGCCTCAGCGGACGGATGGTGTCCTGTTTTAAAGCCAAAGTCTGCTTCAGCGCCGCGTTCAAACCGTCAAACCCCGTCGGACCTGCAGGTACATCGCTAATACTTCTGTCTTTAATCTCATATAGAACACTTTGCTTCACTTATACAGATTAAAATATGTGTTCCTATGTTCCTATCAATGAAAATGCAAGTTAAGCAATGTCGAATTCTGATTGGTCAGAAGGTGTCGATTAATTTTCTGTAACAGCAGTTTAAAAAAATGATCGTTTCTATAGTAACAGTCCATTCTCAGGGACTCGTACAGTGGTCGCTCCACACGAACGGATTACATAGCAGTGTGCAATCACTGATACGGTGAGGTTTTCTTAAAGTGTCGAGACGTTTGTTTAACATTTATGGAAGGAGTCTCTAGTGTCAGCGCTTTGCAACAGTTTTGCGACATCTTCAGGACAGAGGAGTTTAAGAAAGACGCTGCTGAGGGAACGACTGTTTCTAGCTGCTATAATGTAAGCGAGAACAGGAACTTACTTGTTTCAAGGACATTAAATGTAACTATAAACTGACAAAAAGTGCAATGTGTCATTTCTGGGTAGTTATAATTGTAATCATTGGTAAATTGCTCTGGTATAAGAGAAATAAAACACTTTTATGGACCTGCTGTTATAGGAAAATAATCTACTATCTAAATACTTATCAGGATTTATTCATTCTCGCAGAAGTGATGTCTTAGCAAGTGCCTATAGAACGACTATTTCAAGCTTGAAATGAGCACAAAATGTTGAGAATTAGGTTAAAATTATTATTTATTTGGTTTGTTTTTAATCTTATAATAGGAAATACTAGATGTATTTGTCTGTGTTAAAGATATTTTCACTTAGTAAGTTTTTTTTTTTTGTTTTTTTTTTACTTGCAGTGTAAACATAATAAAATGTGATATCGGTGAGTTTAGCTAAAGTTGGCAATGTATTTAAACACCTTCTATTGATATGTTTATTAAATAAATAAATAAATGTGAGCAAGAAGCAGACTGATTCTGATTCAGAACAGATAACTAGATAAATAGTTCAGGTAGTGAAACAGAATAGATAAATATAACAGATGAGATAATGACGTTTGCTCCGCGATGGCGAATAAACACAAGTAATCTGTTTGAGATGATAAAATAGAATCCTGCTTTTCAGAGATCAAGTACAACATGACGTTGGACGCTGACCTGCAGTCGTCTCGAGTCAGCTCCAGAGGTCACTTCGGGAACTCGGAGCGAGTGGTCCAGCAGGACATCAGCGTGTCCACGGCCGAGACGTGTGAGGAGCATCAGGTGTACGTTCAGGACACTCCTGACCTCGTCAACTCCATCGCCGTGCGCGTCGACATCAGACTCCAGCAGCCGGACTCCAGCCCCGTCCTGGATGCCTTCAGTCCCACCGCATGGGAGTTTTTTGTGAGCATCACGTCCAGCCTTGTTGTGTGTTTTTGTTAATTTTGTCGTTTTTTCATGGACTTTTAATGACAGATTCTCTTTTTTTTTCGATTCAGATCCCATTTTCTAAAGACTGTGGTGCTGATGAAGTGTGCTACAGTGACTTGGTGTTGAGCGTCGAGAGAGAACCACCGACTAGGTAAGACTAGGCTTTAAATATATATACACCGATCAGCCATAACATTAAAACCACTGACAGATGAAGTGAATAATGTTGATTAGGGGTGGGATATATTATGGGGCTGCGTAGCTGCAGACCGGTGCCCATGCGGACCCTGTCCACTACTGAAAGCACCTACAATGGGCATCAGAACTGGACCATGGAGCAATGGAAGAAGGTGGCCTGGTCTGATGAATCCTGTTTTCTTTTACATCATGTGGACGGCCGGGTGCGTGTGCGTCGCTTACCTGGGGAAGAGACGGCACCAGGATGCACTGTGGGAAGAAGGCAATCTGACGGATGCAGTGTGATGCTCTGGGCAATGTTCTGCTGGGAAACCTCGGGTCCTGGAATTCATGTGCATGTTACTTTGACACGTAGCACCTACCTAAACGTTGTTGAAGATCAGGTTACACCCCTTCATGGCAACAGTACTCTCTAATGGCAGTGGCCTCTTTCAGAAGGATAATGCGCCCTGAGACACTGCAAAAATTGTTCAGGAATGATTTGAGGAACATGAAAGAGAGTTCAAGGTGTTGACTTGGCCTCCAAACTCCCCAGATCTCAATCTGATCGAGCATCTGTCCCCACCTCGCGACTTAAAGAACCTGCTGCTAGATACCACAGCACACCTTCAGAGGTCTTGTGGAGTCCGTGGGAATGGTGGACCTACACAATATTAGTCAGGTGTTCCTAATGTTAGGGCTGACCGGAATATACGGTATATCATGTCTAATAATTATATCGTATACAAATACCTTTTAAGCATTTAGCTAACTCTTTACCCAAACACACACACATTTTTCCAATTCTTTTCTGTTCTTTTTTTGTTCGTTTGTTTCTGGCATGAAAAAAAAAATGCTGGAGTTCTGAAGGCATGAAACTCTATAAATATCTATATATATATATATATATATATAAATCGCTAAAAGTAATGTGTGTATATCGCTTATTTTGGGTGCGAAATTGTATTTAAAAAGGATTTACAATTCTCTAAAGTCTTCCACGTCCGTTCTTTAAAAGGTGTCATGGTTCCCTGTACCAGTACTGGTTCTAGTAGCAGCACTGTGACAGTGTGAAATGATTATCATCGTGTAATCCTGGTCCCAAAGGTCAAAGGTCATACAGTGTAACGAGTCCAAAACTCTAAACCTGTCTCTCTGCGCCTGCGCTTCAGTCCACGACTTCACTCACCCCTTCACGTCCTGTTCTGCATTCGTCTCTGGAAGTGTTTTACTCGTAATTTTTTTTGTTTTTTTTTGTTCTGATGAGGATGTTAAGTTCATTTACTAACACACTACACACCAACGCTTCCCAGAAAAGCTGCCTGTAAAATGTCAGATGCCGTTTAAGCGCTTTTGCAAATGGTTTGTCCGTTTCCGTCTCCGTGGTGCAGACCAGAACTGTGTCTTTGTTCCCAATAGCCATGTCGGCCCCTCATAAACACTCGCAAGATGGTAATTAAACCCGTGTGTCAGTGTATCAACTACACTCAACTCCAGAATTATTGGCACCCTTCATGAAAATCAACAAAAACAATATAAATGTAATAAAATATAATGTGATAAAAAAAAGTGGTATTTTGAGGTGTGGATCATTAACGCAGTATTTGAAAACGTAACTTTTCTTAAGTAGTGTAATATTGCCGCTAAGCGCTGGTTGCAAAATTATTGGCACCCCCACGTCTAGCACCTGGTGAAGCCTGTAATTTCTAAGATTAGAGACACTTTTGAAGCTCCATTACGTTCTCCGTTAGATTCACGCGCGTTAATGCTGCCTTTGACTACAACTCCCAACTTGGATCTCTAAGAGAAAACTAAGAAAACAACAGGAAAAAAACAAAATCTCGTCAAAAAAAAAAAAAGCCAAGAACGTCTCCTCAACCCCGAGATCAACACGTCACGTCAAAAATCAGCTTCTCACAGCACCAACAATAAACAAAGTAGGACGTCTTTATTTTTAAAAGACTTATACTGTATATACAAGCACTTGCTTTAAATCAGCATACAGACATGTTCGCTTGTTAAATCTAAAACATTAACACGGTTTTTGCTAACAAAAGCCGAGCATGGAAGCGTCCATGTTTATTCCCTACTTGAAAACTCGAAAAAACTTCCCACTTCTGAGGATTTTACACCACAGAAGTTCAGCAGGGTTCAGAGTCTGAAAGTCTGAAGTAGTCATCGCAAAACAATGAGTTTGTGTTCAGCCATCGTTTTTGTGTTGGTTTGGAAATCTTGTTTATCCATCTCCAGCCTGAAGTCTTAACCTCCTGGTAGATGCAACCTGGGTTTTAAGCTGTAATATTATGGTACTTAGTGGAATTCAGAATTCAGAGTCCCTGGAGCATCAGTGCTAAACCGGCTCCTCAGCTTCACTGGGGGTTTGACGGCGTTGTCTTTTATAACAGTAATAATAATCTTTTAAACATTTAAAATTATAATCGTAAGAATCCACTTCATTTATATTACACCTTTCTGACGCTCAAGGTCGCTGTATAAAAGAAATATTAATACCTTTATTTAGATGAAATGTTAAATACACAGGTGCACTGCGGAAAATTATAGCGAAGATCTCTCGAATAAATGAAAGGTTACCTAATATTTCTCATTATGAGATTATTATATAATAAATATAAGACCATTAAGTCTATTTCTAGACATATTTACTTATGCTTGCATTTTACAAGCTTAAAATTGTCATTCTATTGGCAAATATTGAAACATTGCTTGAAAGAAGTAAAATTATCTGACAACAGAATAAAACAATTTTAATTTCAAGCTTAAATGTCTTATTTGTTTTAAAACAATCTAATAAAAAAAAATTATAGTTCTTAAGTGACTTATTGTTTTTATAACACAGTGACAGAAGCAATATTTTTTTTATTATTTTATCACCAGTAATAATAGTCACAGTAAACTATAAAAACTTCGTCTATACAATGTAGTCTGTTAAGAGTAAGCTTTGGTTGCTAAGCAACATCACAGATAAAGATTGGGGTACTCGTAGGACAGAACAATGGCTGTAGTGTAATGGATTTTTTTTGGTTTAAAATCTGGCGCGTTAATCAGAATTCAATTACTACGATGCGTCTTTGAACGCTGCTCAGCCAATCAGATTTAAGGACAGATGCCGTCCGCTGTATAATAGATTTATAGAACAGATTCGATCTGTTTTATAATAGAACCACATCGTTCTACATAGAACCTTTACAGAGCCCAAGACGGACAACCGAAAAGAGCGTGCAAGCGTCCTTACTTTGAATCATTGCCTCTTTGGTTTTTGCAATCGCCTTTCTTCTTTCTCTCCCTTTCTTTTGCTGGTGCCAATAATTTTGAAGTCGACTCTAAGACTAACAGACTTTTTTTGGACACACCCATTTCAAGTGAGAACTTGAGAATGATGGAGTTGTGTTGCAGACTTCATGGCGTCGTGCCTGAATAATAAGGTCCAGCTGCAGGGCTTCACACTGTCACGTTGTGTCTGTTCAATCTGCTGTTATGGAACTTCTAGTTAATGAATTCTCATTTCTCCGCCTTTGTAGCTCCTCGTTGCTGGTGAGTCATAAGAGCAGAAGGCTGTCGCTGACCGTGACGGTGATGAACAGGAAGGAAAATGCGTACAACACCAGAGTGATCGCACGCTACTCCAGCAACCTGTTCTACTCCTCCGTTACGCCGTCTGTACGTCTGACCCCTTTTCAACATCCGTGTTTTAGCGTAGGGTTAATCTGAGC
Source organism: Pangasius djambal (assembly GCA_022985145.1). Taxonomy (NCBI): domain Eukaryota; kingdom Metazoa; phylum Chordata; class Actinopteri; order Siluriformes; family Pangasiidae; genus Pangasius; species Pangasius djambal. The sequence goes on from CM040991.1 coordinate 21,913,668, forward strand.
GGACCTCATGCTCTCACCAGGCTATAACAATTACTGCTGGATTTTATTTCCCAAGCACCTTTTTCTGCTGAAATGTTCTGCGTTTTGTTTTGTTTTGTTTTTTTTCCCCAGAGCGATGGTACCGAGGTCAAATGCACCTCCATTAAGGATACCGAAACGGTCACGTGTCAAGTGGGATATCCAGCACTCAGGACTGACCAGTCGGTGAGACTTCCTGACTCACTAAACACACACGTGTAAATAATAATGACATCTGTGTGAGGCATTTAGGAGGCACTTTCTTATTTACAGTTCCCTTGAGTTATAAAAAGAAAAGACACAAGAATCCAAGCAGAAGGGACTGAAGGAAGCAAAAAGAAAAATTAAAAACATTGAGTAAAACCTTGAAAATAAGATGTATAATTCAATATTTCTTTGTACATGCATGAAGGCTTTTTTTTTATTATAATTATTGTTATTAATTTAAAGATTCAGTAAAAGAAGTAACCTCTGTAATTCCACTAGGGGGCAACATAGAGTAATAAACTCAGGGCCATTATCTCCAGTTAAGTCGAGATAAATGGGTTTTTATTGTCATTACTCTATATAGCTGGTAAACATTGTTTTCCACAGTCATTTCCCAGGACCACGGTGCAACACATAGCGATACAGTACCACAGTACGCAGTATACAATAAATGGGATGGTGATGTATATATGTGAACCAGTGCAAACAATTTTACTGTAAAGTGTTGACTATGAAGAGAACTGAAGCAGCAGTATCGAGTGTCCCAGAGCAGCAGCATTATTATAAAGCGCAGGTCTCTGTTTTGGGAATGGTTTGATTAGTCCAGGTGAGCACTGGAAGGCAGCAGGGTGTTGAGTATTCCGACCACGTCAGGGATGAAGCTGTTGCGGAGTCTGGTGGTGGTAGGATGGATGGAGTCCATGAAAGGGATGGGAGGGTTCGTCCAGAATGCTGGTGGCCTCAGACACACAGCGATTGTGGTAAGAGGTGTCGATATAGGTAGAGAGACCACAATGATCTTCTCAGCTGTCCTCACAATCCACCGTAGGATGTTGCGCTCTGAGACGGTGCAGTTCCCAGACCAAACACTGAGCCGGCCGGTCGGGACGCTCTCTACTGCCCCTCTGTAGAAGGAGGTGAGGATGGGAGGGGGAGGCTGACTCTCTTGAACCTCCGCAGGGAGTGGAGATGCTGCCGTGCTTTCTTGGCCATGCAAGGAGGTGTTGAGAGTCCAGGAGAGATGTGCACACCAAGAAGTTTGGAGCATTTAACTTGCAGCACAGATGCAAATGTGACAATGATGTGGAATTGTTCGTTAGCAAGATGAAAATGTGACGCTGTAAACCAAGTCTCTTTCCAGAATAACTAATGTAGGGGTTTTGTGGCAACGGGGGTGAATATTTTTACACAGTGTACAAGCATCCCCTGTCTACGATGTTTGTCACACACACTGGTATTGGTGCCTACTTCTTGTTACTGAGCAGTCAAGTTTTAAACACAGATATTTTTGTAATTTTTTTTTATTGTCGTGGTTGTCGCTTTAAAAGACAAAAGTCCTACAAACACCACTGCCTTCATGTGAGCCTTGGTGGCTCTGTGGTAATAGCCTTGCCTTTACCCGCAAAGGTTGCTGGTTCAAACCCAGCTTGTGTGCTGAGTGATATGTGAGAAGAGGTGAAGTGGTTGTGGAAAAAGAGTGGCTGAAGAAAATGGTGCTTGAAGGCCCCAGAAAAAGTGAGGGTGATAGGTTTTCCAGTGGCACCTATATATGCAAAACTAAGTTAACACTCTCTCTTTATGCACCATAATCCCCTTTATTCATCTGCCCAGGCCCTGGGGGGGGGGCAGTTGCCCAGATATTACCCCCCCTCCTCTCACACCACACCACACCACACCACACCCCACCCCACTCTCCAGTTCCTTCCACAACCACCTGCACATCATATCCTGGAGCCCTGGCTGGGGTTTGAACCAGCAACCTCTCAACCCAGAGGCTACGCTCATCCAATTGAGCCACAGAACCTCATGCTGACAGGTTCTTTTATAGACCTTTTTACTTTTGTACACTTAATCCTGCCCTGAAGCTTAAGCAAAAGCACAGACTTGAACCAAGGCTGTCAAACAGCAGGAACGGTGATGCTATCTACTCCACCACAGCAGAAGCAGTAGGAGAAGTGCTTATTGGACCTTTGGCTCAATAAATGGCCCAACAGTGCGAGTTGAGAACTGACAGTGAAATGTTTAGTGGAAGAGGAGATGGTTGAGATTCAACGTTCATCGATTTCCCATCTCTCTCGGTAACAGGAGGTGTAGTGATGAGAGCACGTCTAACCAACACACTGCTGGAGGGTTTGGTGCGCTGTACCTGTGTGCCTTCCGGGAACTGTTTAAAATGGTTGCCTTTGTACACGTTTGGCTTCTCACATTTTTTGTTGAACTATTTCAAAGCCAAGAATAGACAGACGGACTTATTTATAGGTCTTTCTTTGGTTAATTAGTAGTAATAGTTATTCTATACACAGTATTTATTTACATATATAGATCTAGAAACCCCTGTCCAGGTCTTGACCCAACAACCGCTACCTGCTAAAACCACAACACTAACCACTGCACCACAAATAGAGGGTATGTAATATTAGGCTTACCAGTGTTTGGTCTAGACATAAGTAGCTGATTTGAGCACTCAGCATATAATTAGCTAAATCATCTTAGCGGTCAGTAGCACCCAGTTATCATCCTTCCCACTTTATTATCTATTTTGTTCAAAACATTTGTTTATATTACTTTGCTAGATAGCAGTTATGTAAAGCAGTCAACATTCCATCATTACAGTAGATTCCAGGAAGAAACCATTCTGAGTAAATTATGTTCAGATGGAATCTGACAGAATAATTCTTTTAAAACCTTGTCAAAAAAAAAAAAAATACATGAATTGTCTTTAGAAGCCAGAGCAATAAAAATAATTTTTAGAAGACATTCCAGGACATAATACCTCAACATTTAGACTTTGTAAACCCTGACACTTCATGGCACCATAGTCTATGAGGACATTGTCCAGACTCACCCTGAAGGCTCCAGTCCACATTCCACTCAGACCTTCAGCACTCATACCCCTGAGACCTAACTAGGGTTTGAACCAGCACCTCCCTGAGCCTGTGCCAAAGCTCATGCAATTAAACTACAGCATGTAATATATATAGAGAGAACGTTTTGTGTTCTTAGGCTCAAACTGTGCCACTGAAAATGTAAAATGTGTGTTCTTGTCGAATAAAGGGTTCATTTGAAACAATTAAAACAGAGTTGAAAAAATTAAGCAAACAAAAAATAAATCATAATACATACTAAAGGTCTCCATAGTGATCGAGCGTGTTTATGAATAATTCTTTATGGCTGAATGGACATATTTCTATATGAATACAGAAAACAGAAGGGGTTGTAGTTATGGCTGTTTTGGTTATTGCTTTGGTTATTGTTTTTGTGGTGGTGGTGGTGGTGGTAGTTGCGGGTATTGTGGCTGATGTGCTTTTTGGTGATTGTGGCTATGATGATTGTTGTGTTTAGTAGTTGTGGTTGATGTGATGATTGTGGTCGTTATGGTTGCCATTGGGATTACTGTTGGGATGATTGTAGTTGTGGTTGTTATGATTGTTATGGTTATTGGTATGTGTGTGGCTGTTGTTGAGATGATTGCGGTTGTTCTGTTTTGTTGCTCTGTTGAGTATTATTATAATAATAATAATAATAATAATAATGAGTGTTGCATCACTTTGTTTCAGGTAACATTCGAGATTAATTTTGACTTTAATTTGGCACAATTACAAAAGGAAGTCAAAGTGGTTTTCGAAGCCCAGAGGTAAGAAATAAAACACATTGCCCAGACCATGAAACGATGACGGAAATGATGAACCGTGCCGCTGATGATATTCTTCATGTTGTTTGCAGTGACAGTGCAGAGGAAACTCCAGCGGATAACAGCGAGACGGTGATGATCCCCGTCCAGTACAGGACAGAGATCATCCTCAGCAGGTCTGATTATAAACACACTGACACACTGCTGAATTCCAAACATCAGCGGCAAAACAGAAAACTCCGAAACTTCGTCCGCTTTCAGACAAAGTCAACTGAGAAGTGATGGTTTATTGAAAATGATTGAAAACTGGAATCCTGTCTGACCTTTTAACAGAGAAGCCAACTTGAATGTTTACTTGCTTGACGAAAAGGATGAAATTACAAACCCGATAAAGACGTACAGCGACATCGGCCCGGAGTTCAAGTTCACTCTCAAGGTCGGTGTTTTTTTTTTTTTTTTTGCTATTTTGCCAAAAAAATTTCCCTCATAAAGTTTTGCCTAATTCATAATCGGGCTGAGAGTAAACTGTGCAGAAGTTAATGAATTAGTTAACAAGAAGCCGCAAAGTATAAACTCTCAAAGATGTCAGACAGCTTAAAGTTACAGCTGTACCTCTAACTGTTACCAAGCACTGACACTGGAGACTCCTTCCATAAATGTTGCATAAACATCTCCTTACATTATGCAGCACATCCACCAGACAAGTCTCTACAAGTAGTAGTTACTATAGAAACGATCATATAAATATATGGCATAAAAGAAAACAATCAGCTTCAGGGTGGTAACCGTAACGCCGCTTAATCACACCAGCATGTCGCTGATTATTTTCCTGTAACTGTATGACCCTGAGTGTTTAATTGTTTACAAAAAGCATGTTTTCATACAGTTCTGTTGTTGTATGGCTTTAAACCAAAGATGAATAATTAACACCATTTACAGACTTTACAGTTTTGTGCATTCATATTAGCCTGAATTATCCTTTTACCTAGTGTTATTTTATAAGGAGTATTTGAACTGCTTCTGTTCACCAGTGAAGCTTGTTAGCCTCCTGGATATTTCAGCTAAAACAGAATAAGATGCCCTTTTCCATTTTTCTGTAATGAAGATGTACAGAATCTACGGGTGTTAATACAGGTATACTGTATATTGTGGTGTATTTTTCTCCGCTGTAGGTTTCCGGAGCAGTTTTTCCAGTCAGTCTTGTTTACCTCAATGTGTCGCTGCCCATCAGTACGAAATCAGGGAATCAGCTGCTGTATATAACCTCAGTCGAGGGCACACCGGTGAGAACGTGTTCATCAAGGTCATTTCGTATCGTCTAGTCGCAGTCAGTCAGAGTTTCGTTACAGTCTAGAAGAAGTTGCATTACCTCATATCATGCTGTATTGTTGGTCGCATTCTACCTTGAGAACGTGCCAGCTACGACAAAGCTCGGCATAAACACGCATAAATAACTCACTGATTTGTTGCTGTGGTCATTAATTAAACAGTTTATAACAGTAAAGATTGCATTAACATTAACTTTACCTGTCCAGAAGAAATGGAGCTAATTCAGTGTCGAACTTCATCCTCTTCAGCATCTCCCAGAGTTACTATTTTTATTTCTTTGGCTTCGTTGCACTTTTACATTTTTGCAAATTATCTGAGTTCCACCATGTTTGTTTGGGGCGTGTCTATAACATGACTGAAAGGTGGGGCTATTTTCAGCCGTATGAAATAGTGTTGTTTAAACAGTTTTTTACTAGTAAGAACTGGGGCTGCGTCAATACCATTACCAACATCATACCATTACCAACATCATACCATTACCAACATTGAAGCTGAGATGAGTAACCGACTTAGTATCAATCAAGCAATCAATCAATCAGAGGCATCATGGAATATTTTATTTCTCTCTGTTTAAGTCCTGGTGTTGAGTTTTATATTTAAATTATGGTGTTTAAACGGTGTGTTTAATAGAGAGCAGTGAGCACGGCCGACCTGAGAGCGTGCAGCAGTATCAGCGGGCGTGGTTATTATCGTGCTTAGTGCTCGCTGAACTGAAGTGCTCTCACATGCGACAGTTTCTCGGCACACTCATGACACTGCTCCACGCTCTTCAGTACCTTTGTGTGCACAATCCACAGCACACTGCGTTCATTTTTAATGATCACACTCGCTGATACGGCTCTGCGCGCTCAGAGTTGTCCGTCCTCACACTCTCTGTTAAATACGCTGTTTAAACACCATGAAGCCGCTTTATCACCTGTATTGCAGGATGCCATAGTATTTTTTTCTCTTGTTTTCAGTTTGCTTTGTTTGCTTTAACATTTTCATGAGTAAATGAGCACAGTATCAGACTGATCAGACCGGTTATACATGAACGTCATTACATTTATAAATTGATTTATTTATATCTGAAGTTGTCGCTGTTGATGTGTGTGTGTGTGTGTGTGTGTGTGTGTGTGTGTGTGTGAGACAGCGGAGTGATGTTCAATGTGAAACCCAAGCGCTGATTGACCCGTTTAACATCAGAGAGACAGAATACACAGCCAAATTCACCAAGGAAAGCTTCAGAGGAACCAGTCACCTGGTCAGTGTGTGTGTGTGTGTGTGTGTGTGTGTGTGTCTCTTTTTCTGTACACTATAACATTATCGGAACGCATAGAAACTAAATTGGCTCTCCAAAATCATTTTGATTACACGTGCAGCTTTTTTGACATTAAATTCTCTCTTATTTTATCTCAGTCCAAACTTTACATTTTTAAAAAAGGCAATTATTTTATTTTGTAAAAGCATTTACTATATAATACACACAAATATTACAATCATGTTTAATCCACTTTAAATAATAAATGCACTATTCAAATTGCGTATGAAAAACCCTACAGTGTTGATGTCATTTCCCACGTCCGTGTTTTTCCACGTCTGTTCTCCACAGAACTGCGGCTCGGCCGTGTGTAAGCAGCTGAAGTGTGTGCTGAAAGACCTGGGCGTGAAAACGGAGTACTACATCAGCGTCTCCGCCAGGATTTGGAACGGAACGTTCTCTCAGGTTTACTGACCGCTGTCCTCTCTTCACGAATCTGAACGACAGCAGGGTTGCCAGATTGGACTGTCTGTTTTCAGTGTTATTATTCAATTTAGTGAGAGACCAATAAGAGATTTTTCTGGATTAATAAAGTCACGTTTCGACAGACAATTAACCAATTTGTCAGAATAATATTTTTGTTGTGAAACCGCAGTGTAACAGCTGTATAGCCATCTTTCACTCATTTCTCTCTCTCTCCCTCTCTCTCTCTCCCTCTCTCCCCAGGCTGATTTCCAGTCAGTCATATTAGACGTGAACGCTCAGATCGAGACGTCTCAGCCTGATCTACTCGTTATCGCCCACAAACAAGTGACGGTACTGAATACTTTATGTTTGATTTAGCTAACATTTAACAGGTATATAGCTAACATCAGTTACTGAAATCTCTGCTTCTGAAAAATTTCAGCCAAAAGACAAAAAAAGGGTAAATAGGCTGACAGCAAAGCATCAAATCTAACATTTTACATGTGATTTTAGTGGTAATGATCATTAAAAATGCTGCTCAGCTATGATTTTCAGCACAGATACACTGAAACAGTGTGAGCAGTCAGCCATTTTGTGTGGAACTGGAACATAGACAAGTGATTCGTAAAAGGATATGATGGAAAATGTACTGTTATGGTTTTTTTTTTATCGTTCACTGCGTGGTTATTGTTGTCTTCTGGCTGGCATCGTAGAAGTTCAGGGGCTTTCCCGGGCTTCCACACAAATATATTCAAGTAAACTGTGTCGTCACGGCTTGGCTTGGAGATTCAGGGTTTTTTTTTTTAAACACTTGCATGTTTTTCTGGACAAGGCTACATTTGGTGAAGTGCAAAAGCTGATCCCTGGTCCTCTTGAAAACGGTGGTCTGGGGTTCGGGTCAAAACCAATTTTAGTTTTGTGATTCCAGGGAAAGGGTTGTTATAATCAGCAGAGGAGACAGAACACCTTACTGAGATCTACAAACTGACTTTCACAGGACTGGAGCTCTGTAATTAGCTCAGCTTTGTGAGAACATGGTGAAAAACCGCACGTCTCATGCCAGCGTGCATGGCTAAAAATCTTCTTGTATTAAAACACCTCCTGGTTTGCAGGTATTCCTGCATGACATGCAGGGATGGTCTCTTCCATTTGCATGTCAGTCCCACAACGAGCGTTCTTGTGAACTCTGCCATCTGAACTTGGAAGGCACTAAACGAATTTAAGAGTAGTTTGGTTAGTGCTTGATTTATTTATTCATTTACATAAAAGAGCAGTTTGATCAAAAATTCTTGCAGAATGTGAAATAATATTTTGATAATTAGAGTATGACCCAGTATTTAGAGATTTTGAATACAAACAAAGTCAAAGATGGCTTAAAAACCTTGACTCGCGTTATTTCTTACTTGTCACCACCATGTTCAAGTGACGTCACAGAATCGCAACTCTGAGAAGTTGGAGCTCTTGAAAAACTCTGACTTTCTGAGTAGGAGCTGGAGAGCCATTCAAACGGATCTTTCCTACTGGGAAGTGGGAAGTTTCCCCGTTCCCACTTAGACGTGAAGGCAGCATTTGGGCCAAGTGTAAAAACAGCGTCAGGGTTCACGGCCGGTGTTTTTCTCCGGATCAGGTCGACGTCACTGTGAGTAAACCCGGCGCCAAAGGTGATGTACCTGTGGGTGTGATCGTGGGCAGTGTGATTGGAGGATTACTCCTGCTGGCTGCTGCTGTCGCAGTGTTGTGGAAGGTAAGATTTTATTTTCCTTTTCTTTTTCAGAAATACACCTAGTGCTTAATAAATGGCAAGTGACTGAATTTTAGTGACCGAGTGAACGCGTGCGTCTGGAGATGTTTCACGCATAAGATTAAAACTTAAAGCTTCCTTTTCTTCCTGTACTTCTCTCATTCTCCCGCTTTCACTCACACTTTAGTTTTTTTGGTGTTTTTTTCTCTCTCACACACTCTTTTATCCCTTTCTTCCATTTTTATGCTTTTCTCATAATTTCTCTTATTCTTTTTTTCTCTACTCCTCCCATTCTTTACATCTGTACTTCCTTCCTTTCTTTCCTACTTTTCTTTCTCTTTCTTTCTTTCTTTCTTTACTTCCTTCCTTCCTTCCTTCCCTCATTCCTGTCCTTCCTTCCTTGCCTTCCCTTCCTTTCTTTCCTACATTCTTTCTTTCCTTTCTTCCCTCTTTCCTTCTTTTGTGCATTTCTTGCATTCTCTTTCTTTTTAATTTTCTATTATTATTTTAATAATAATAATAATAATAATAATAATAATAATAATAATAATAATAATTTTCCCTCCAATGTCCCCAAACAGTTCATCAGCAAATACAAAGATTAAAATTAAAGATGTTAAAATCTCACACTTAACACGTCTTAGCTGATCGACTTTGTTTAAAGATTTTTCTCTCTTGAAAATGTAAAAGATCATTTGTGTTTGTGGCGTGATCTCTCCAGCTGGGCTTCTTTAAGCGCAAGTACCAGCAGCTGCAGAGAAACGAGGACGGCGCTGAAGCAGAAGGACTACAGGACAGCGCAGGACAACCGTGAGACCAACACTGACGTCCGATCCGTTTAAAGACCGTCTGATCTCAGATCAGCTCGAGCCAAAGATGTAACCCTCAGAGACACGGAGATCAAATCAGCAGCAGCGAGGCGGAGAACCTCAACCAGACACCAGCAGCAGGAAACGGCTGCAATCTGACTCGAATGGACAACAATCCGACTGTTGTGCTGCCGTGGAAAATCCTCATGTCGGCGGTTTATTTTCACCAACACTGGAGAATGTTTCACTTTTCACTCCAAGTCTCTGAATCAGCGTCAGTGACGGGAAACGGACCTCCTTTCCTGTTTGTTTTTCACTTTTAGTTTTGAAATACTGTAAATATTACTGATAGAGGAATATTGTTGAAAATGAAAATGGCACGCAAGCTGCACTGACCGTTTCCCTGACAAAACTGGTTTTATTTACAAGCGCAGGACAACATTATTATGGAAAATGTTCCCCATATGGAAAATAAGAGTTCTTCCTTTTTAGATAATTTAATTTTTAAAAAAAAAAAAAGTCTAATCATTTTGAACATCATATGATATGTATCATTTTCATGAGAAACATTTCACAATATTCAATCATTTCAGTTTTTAATGTTTATACATTTCAGTATTGACGGTGACTACAAAAAGTTTTTGATGTGATTTGATATAAATTATTCTGAAGTCGGATCATCCAGCCCTTCAAATGATCGACTACTGATTCATTCGTAGTGAAAATGCTTTTTGGTGAAATGCTAGCTCAGGTGCGACCGAAAAGCATCATTCTAACAAACAACACGTGGAAGATTAACATTACATGCATTCGAGTGCACGAGTTTTTATCCCCTTTAATCAAGACCTCAGTTACAATGAGCTGCAATATTGTCATTAATTGTAACTGCCAGTCAGTCGTTAAATACCAAGTGCAATCATGAAAAAGGCTACAAAACAAAACGTTTAGCCACACCCACAAAACTCCATAAAAGGTAGAGAGTGCTAAAAATGACAAAACGGACACCAAACAGTGAACGAGCATGTCCTAAGTGTGGCGTGCACTAAGTCTTCCAGTAACGCAGTTAAGCAACTGCAGCAGGTCAGCTACGATACTGACGACTCCTCTTTTTATAGGGCGCCATTACTTTTGTCCTACTCGAATGGCTAGTGTTATTCGTCTTCGTCTATGCATTTGTTTTCCTTCAAGTCATTAATATGAAGTGAAGTGACAGAGTTTGACAAAATGCTCATTAAATTGGTTAAATAAATGATTTACACGTGACAACGTAAACCTTACTAAAAAAATTTTTTTTAAATCGCAGTAACTCATCGACCATTACACGACGTCGGTGAGTCTCCTGATATGGAAATTTACACAGACATTTCTTGTGTAAATGCTCCTGTGAATGATTTTCGAATAAATTAATGCGTATCCAGTGTGATAAATGAGGTTCAGCGTGGTACAATACAAACCACACACTCAGACACACAAACTTATTTTAACAGTTTTATAGCTAAATAAAGGCACATTGTGCCTTTTTCATCTAAAAACCATGCAGTAATAAATATTTGACTTCGACTGTACATCCAGCATTAAATACAACATGAGTACAAGACTTTTAAAAAAAAAAAAAAAAAAAAAAAAAAAAAAAAAAAAAAAAAAAAAAAAAAAAAAAAAAAAAAAAAAAAAAAAAAAAAAAAAAAAAAAAAAAAAAAAAAAAAAAAAAAAAAAAAAAAAAGTGTAAAGGTCTTTTTTTGGGGCTAGTTTGAAACGGAGGACGTGATTAACCAACAGGAAACAACTTTTTTTTGTTAGAATTGTTACAGAACTCTGTGTGTGTGTTTCTACACACATAAATATACATAAACGCACTTCTGTAACAATTCTTAAAAAAAAAAAAAACCTTTGCATATGTTTCCTGTTGGTTAGTCACATCCTCCGTTTCAAAGTAAGTGTGTGTGTGTGTGTGTGTGTGTGTGTGTGTTTATACATACATATAAGTAGACATAGTAGAAAGTTAAGTGTAGTGCACAAGGTTGCATTGAAACAGTACCTTTCAGACCGAAATCCTTCATCAGCTGTGAAAGCAAAGTGCTATATGTATATATTTATATAATCACAACAGTACGTCATTAGAAGATGCACTCAAACTGAAAGAACAAAATCTCTACGTCAGATACTATAAAAGCTTGTTTCTGCTGCGTATGAGAAAAGATTACGCAGATTTATCTCACAGTTGCAACTTTTTTCTCCCGCAATTTACATTCCTATATATATATATATATATATATATATATATATATATATATATATATATATAAATATATTCCAACTTATATTCCTCGTTTACACAAAAAAAGTCCTGGTGTTGTGAGAATAACCCGCAATTTTGAGATTTTCTTTTTCTTAAAGTCACAAATTAGTGATATTAACTTGTAATTGTGAGAAACGAAAGTTGCACTTGTGTCAAAATAACCGCGCAATATTAACTCACAAGCACGAGATAAAGTCACAGTTGAGCGACATTTACTCACAATTGTGAGATAAACACACGACTGAGTAATTCAGTTGTAAGAAAAAAACGGAGCAGTTGCATGAAAAAAACTCCCAATTACGAGATTTTAAAAAAAAGCAACTGCATGATAGTCACTCGATCACGAGCGTAACACTGTCTGCGTGGTAGAAACAAGCTTCCACAAATATAACAAACTGGTGAAAACATTATTTATACCTGTGTGTTTGTTGGAACGTGTTTAACACTGCTTTTAATTTTAAACACTTCGTTCTTCTCTCTCTCTCTCAGGAACAGAAAGCATAACACAAACTACTGGAACTCTGTACTGTAATATTTAAACACTCTGCCGACTGAAACGTGGTGTACACACACACACACACACACACACACACACACACACACACCAGCCGGCAGAATGATGTTTCTGGGAATTTAAAAAATAAATAAATAAATCCATTGTTTTTCACATTCACCTCCTTACACATTTCACCACAAGTGAAAGTTTATTGTTTATTTTTCCAGTTCGAATTTTCTTTCCATGTTCAACCGGCACTTTACTCGCTTCTCACTTTTACCTGTTAGTTCACGTTAGAGATTCTGATTGTACTTAACCTTCTGGATTTACTTCTTTTTCTCCTCTTGTATTTTATTTCTATAAATGCCTTACTTTATATTTCTTTTGACCATCTAGAAAAAAATGTACATTTTTTTTTTTTTTTTAAATGTCAGCTTTTTTTTTTTTTTTTTTCTCATCCAACCCTTAGGCTTCGGTAAGAGTTTGTATTTTTATATTTTACTCAGACTGTACAGCACAACTGTAAATGTAAGATTATTATTTGCCGAATCTGAATTCTGCAATAAGTTAAATACGTACTGTAGTCGGATTTTACCCTCCACATAGAAAGAAATACTGATTACTATAATAATGTGTTTCTATAAATTTATCAGAGCTCTAAATGTTTACAGAATTTTATTATTATTATTTTTTTTTTTTTTGCAATGGTACGTTACTTCAATTTCTGTCTAGAAATAATAGAGAAAACAGGGCAATTTGTTACTAACAACTTTATGGCAATTTATCAGTAAAGTGATCAGTAAAATCTTTAATTTGCTTAATTTGTTGTGGTTTTCATTAATATTTCTATATACTGCCTTTCTATTTTTGTGATTTCACTTAATCCACTACAGGGGTTTAACGGAGAAAAGATTCAAATGAAACACACACACACACACACATATATATATATTTTATACTTACTTTTTACTAACTAACAATCAAACTAACGCATATAATAAAGCTACATTATTATCTGTACCGTAGAGCTAGTGATCATATTTGTTTAACATCCGGTGTATTTTTTTTTTAATGCATTTGAAAACATTGTCTAATAACTAACATTCATGAATGTGACTTCAAATCCTCTCAGAAATCCCATCAGGTTAACTCGAGTAAGCGAACTCGTGCAAAAACACGTGCACGTGAATCATCAGCGTGTTTCTTCTTCTTACCACTTCCATACCTGGGTGTGAAGACACACCCACATTCTCATCCATGTTCTTAAGGGTACACTCAGAACTGCTCAGATTTCCATATATGGACTCAAAGACACACCTACCTGTTGTCTGCAATCTGCACAGATCTGATTGTTTATTTATCAGGATATTTGCCCAGGTAGTTACTGATTAGTTACTGATTAGTTACTGATTAGTTAGTTGTAAGTTACAATGCTTTCTGGTGTCACCTTTTGGTGTGATGCCAACATACTATCACAAAACATGTTCTTTTAAGTTTTCTCAGAACAAATACATGTTTTTAATGAATTTTAAAATTGTAAATAAACTATTGTAAAGAATTTTCACATAAAAAATCTAGCATTTGGGATTTCCTCCTGATAAAACAATCATTTGACATTTTTATAGAGATAAATCACGCTTGACATTAAAATGTGTAAGAATGTGTAAGATGTGTAAGAATTCATTTAATACATATTATATTTGCTAAAAAGAAAATTTCTTTTAACCTCAAACCGGAACCTAAACTGCTAATGAAACTTATAAAAAGACATCTTCATTTTTCCTATCAGAACTTCCACCTCTGTAAGTTTAACTTCAGATTTATTTTCTTTTAATTTGAAAAAAATAAATAAAAGAAGGCTTCATGTGAACCTACACATCCACTTTATTGGTTGCAGTTAGTAAAAATGACCACTAGGGGGCAGCTGGGTAAAATAGCTACATCTTGTGTTTTATTTCTTTAAATCAGCAAACAGTTGATCATTTAGGAGAGAAAGAATATGTACATCTTGCTTTACATTTCATTTTTTATACAATGCAGTACAAGATTTTTTCCACAAATGCTCACTTCTAGTTCTTAATAGTGTATTTGTTTAGATTTTAACCATCTCTCAGATTCATATATACTGTATTTGTAATTTGTTGTAATATTGCTGAGTCGTATTAAAATAAGAAAAAAGCCACATCTCACTCACAAGCTGTAGGTTCATGACCCCGCCTCAAGATAAAATCCCCACAGCTCACTACAGTCCAGAGGTCAACTCGTTTTTCTCTCGTCCCGACTTCCTGTCCACAGACACTCACTGTTCTCTTTCCAGCATGGCTCCTCTGATTCATAGATTTCCTAAAAATAAAAAAATAAAAAACACGAGAAGCAGGGAGTCAAACACTCAGTGCGGTGCCGTTAAGGGAAACTAATCAGCGAGGGGGTGGAGTGATGAAGCAGAGTCACTGTTACCAATCTGAAGTTGATGATTTTTCTGTAACAGCAAGTTTTATTAATTTTATACGATGACAATTTTATTGAAGAACAACGCGTTATACATTTTATCCCTTTATAGTTGCATGTAATGCTGAAGAGCGTCCACGAAACAAGTCCTCACTGACGTTATAGCAGCTATAAACAGTCGCGGCTCGTCATGTTACCGAGAAACTGCCAAAAAAAAAAAAAAAAAAAAAAAAAAAAAAAAAAAAAAAAAAAAAAAAACGTAAACTCCTCTGTCCTGAAGATTTCGGAAAAAAATGTAAAGTTACAGCCTTAACTCTGACACTGGAGACTCCTTCCATAAATGTTAAATAAACATCTCCTTACAGAAAACTTTAATCCGTTGATGTGGAGCGTCCGCTGTACAAGTCCCTGTGAATCAGCCGTTACTATAGAAACGATAACGTATTAAAACGAGCGCGTTAACGTTAATATAAACCTGTGAACTGCAGCTGCGCTACTGTCAGAGCTGCCGTTTTAGAAAATGAATCAACACCTTCTGACCAATCACAATCCAGCAGCGCTGTGGTGCAGCTCACACTACATGCAGACGCACCTTTTTCCAGATGGGGACGGTGGATTTGAGAGCGTCTATTCCGTACTTCACGGCCTCCAGAGAGTCACTGCGGTGAGGTGACGAGACTCCGATAACCACACTGGCCTCAGTAACAGGAACCACGCTACACACACACACACACACACACACACACACACACACAGGTCAAATACAATCAATGTCCTGATTTAAGAAACAGATCTGAACTCTTTACACTCTTTTCACTCCTATATTATCAACAGTGTGCCGTAAAATTGCCGATTTCAAGAAATAAAAGCTGAAATTTAGGTATTTTACCCATCATTTTAGTAACTACAACCAATAAAGAGAAATCCGTAGATTCACATGAAAGTTTCTTATTTTAAAAAATAAAATACTAAAAAAAAAAAAATCAAAGGATTAATTAAACTGGAGACAAATAACAGAGATTACAATCCTGATATGAAAGTATTAGTGCTTTTGGTCATCACGTGTTGATTAAGTTTCTATAACAACATCACTGACAACAGTGCATTTTTTATATTGCAGCTCGGTATCGTTTCCATAGTAACAGCTCATTTACAGGGATTTGTACGGAGGACACATAAAGCTCCACATGAACGGATTTTAAAACTCATTGATATGGTATTGTTTTCTGCAAGGGGATAAAAAGTATGTTATGTCATTTGATAATAAATTTTAAAAAATCGTTCATGTCGCTAACAAGTAACGGAAGCCTAAAGCCACCAATTTCGCTTAATGTCTAAATAACACATTCTTGTCACCTTAAACCGTGTCAGGAGTTTCTCACACAGACGTACCGATGCGGTTTCTGACTCTGTATGACTCTCTGTTATCAATAAACACGGACAAAAGAAAAAACTTCAGGATCAAACTCAGGTAGGGGGCGTGGCCTGAAGTACGAGGGCGGAGACTGTGCATTGGAAGTGATACGGATGAGGTGTGGTTTACGCTTAATTTTACGCTTAATTTTACGCTTCTCTGACGTCATACACCAAAGCCGCCTTACACCTGACGCATTTTCGGCTGCAGCCGCTCACCCGAGTCTGTGATGGATGCAGATGTGTCGGACTGTCGGCCATCTTCTCCTCACGTCAGCACATATTTTCCTCATCTCTGACTCCGCCATGGGCACGTACGCTTCATATTCCAGCCGGATGACCTTCTTTCCCTCGAAATGATCTCTGGTGGTTCCTGAAACACACATTTATAAATTAAAAACATACGTGACAAATTCTCACGCTAGTGACAGCTCTGTTCAGTGAGTCAGATCACCTGATTCGGCTCACCAACAAGAGTCGACTCTTTCAGTTACGCAAACGACTCATTGCCTTTCTTTTCCCTGACTGGACAAAGCTGTTGAAGAACAAATCACAGCCTGATGTTTTGGCTGAAATTCCTTCATGAAATCTTTTAATAAACGAAATAACTTTACTCTGCGTCACGCTGAATCATTTAAACATCTTGGAGCCAAGCACGCGTGTCATCACTCGTGCTTTTTGAACAGCTCAGATGTTGAAAAAAGGGTTTAATGAAAGATAAAATTGCACTGCAAGAGTTATGGTATTGCCTTACATTAAAAAAGGAAAAAAAAAAAGGCTCAGGTGAGTCATTCGCAAACGAGTCGACTCTTCTGTGAGAATGCTGACTCAAAGACTCGACTCTTCTGTGAGAATGCTGACTCAAAGACTCGACTCTTCTGTGAGAATGCTGACTCAAAGACTCGACTCTTCTGTGAGAATGCTGACTCAAAGACTCGACTCTTCTGTGAGAATGCTGACCCAACGAGTCGACTCTTCTGTGAGAATGCTGACCCAATGAGTCGACTCTTCTGTGAGAATGCTGACTCAAAGAGTCGACTATATATTAAAAGACAAGTTGGATGATGGAGACAAAATACTCAAATACAATTATTGGAGCTTGTTGGATTGTTTAAACACAAAAACTCTTACAGTATCTACAGGAATTCCGAATCTTTTCAGTGAGTCAGATCATTTGACTCGAATCACCAATAAGAGTCGACTCCCAAACAGCTCAGTGCCGTTTAGTTTTTTTGCTAAACCAGAAAAACTGTGCGATACTTTATCCTGCAATTGTTCTACTTACGCCTGAAATTGTTTGATGAAATCTTTACTTTGTAATAAACAAAATTATCATTACTTTACACTGCATTTTATTAAACATGCAGCGGATTCTGTGTCACACTGAATCACACACACTCTAACACGTCTCATTATTCACTAAAGAAACAGCTCAGATGTCGCAAAGAGATTTCTGTGGAAGTGTATGGATGAAATTATACGGCAAAAGGAAAAAACAAAAAACAAACGGCTCATATGTGTGAGTCAACATTCATCTAAAAGAGTCGATTCAAAGAGCCGACTCATTATCAAACGACACATCACTAGCTCACATAAAAAAAATACATTTAAAAAAATCTGTATATTCAGGAAGTTTGTTATCCTACCGATGAATAATGAAATGGCTCCACAAGAGGAACATGTCACTGATTCTGACACAGCATCAGTGGAGAGTTTGTCTGTGGTGAGTTTAATCAGGTCCAGACCCTGTCCATCCTCCATCACTGCTGCTTCACACACACACACACACACACACACACACGTTGTGTAATTGTAAATTACCAAGCACATTCACATCACGGCTTGTGAGATTCGTGCTCTGAAGGGAGAAAAGAGGGGGCGTGGCCAGACATACATAAAGTGTGTCGTGTACACATTACGTCATTACAGCGGAAAAAAGCTGGTTATGAGTCAACTGTAGCTACTAGTCACTCTAGCATCAGTATTTAGTCCATATTTTTATTAATGAACCTGTTAACAAGGTCAGAAAGGCTGCAAAACTGAAGTCAGGACTGTAAATAAACCGAATGAGTTATTAGCTGTAACTAGGCTCATTATAAAATTTAAACGAAAATGATATAAACTACGTGTACATGTGCTCTGTGATGAACAGAGGAAATACTTATGGAATTCTTGATGACACGCAGTTTCTTTTTCTTAATTTTCATGTTCATATCACAAAATAAGCACCACAAAATATTTCTGTCGATCTTAAACCTGCAAAAGCTTTTAAACCGACAGACATTTAACTTCATCTTAACCTTCCAACTTCATCTCGATTGTTGGAATCTATAAGCCTGGTCACAGCTGATTTACATTTAGCCACGCCCACAAAATTCCTTAAAAGACAAAGAGAGCTGAAAACAACTAAATGACGACTAAACGGTGAAAGAACACATCCTAAGTGCGGCAAGCGCTAAATCTTCCAGTAAAGCAGCTCGGCCATTGCAGAGCGTCAGCTACCACAGACACACACTAACTCCTCCTCCTCCTCCTTCTATAGGGCGCCATTACTTTTGTCTTCATTGAATGATTATTATTCTTAATTTATGGATTTGTTCTGAAATCCTATCTTTCCCCAAATGATCATTAAGTCAGTGTGTAAGTGAAATAAATAAGTGATTTAAACTTGACATACGATTCAAAACGAAACGTAGGACAGACGTCGCCATCGTTTTTCCCACCCGACAGGATTTTCATGAAGAGCACATTTCTTAAATAAATGTAAAAACTTCCGCAAATGATTTCTAAATGAATCTGATATGAATATCACCAAAACCGGAGCCTTGTGTCAGTGTCGGAAAAGCACTAACCTGAGAGCTCGCGGCACTTTTAGCGCTTTTAAAGAGATCCTTTATATCTTCTCATTTCCTCTTTTCTTGCATTTAATCATTCTTTTCATTAAATCGGATTTTTTTCCTTCCTTTTCTGTGTAGCTTTACTTAGTGACAATGCTACTAAATTTACTAGTTAATAAAAGTATATTAGGGTGCAAGGATATTATCTTTATACTTACTATTTATTTTATATTACTGTTATTATTAATACAATACAATATCACATTCCTTTTAGATTTTACTTCTATTTTTAGATTTATTTATTTATTTATTTAACAGAATTTTCTTATATTATTGATTATTATTTAATTTCTTTAAACCACTTCTCCATGCAACATTTAAGAGAAAAGTGTAACATTTAGGGGGAAAGAACTGATTTAATAACGTTGCTTCCTGTGAACTTCTGATCTCCTCTTACTGTATTCGTTCTTATTTCGCGTGTGTCCTCGACGTTTTTTCTTTCAGCCAATTAAAAATTTCGGGTCGCTTAAATTTCTCGTGTGAAATTGAAAATGACTTGAAACACACGCTGCTGAACTGCGACCTCAGTATCAGAGGAAATAAACTCTGATCGTTCTGTAGTCCCCTAAACAACCCGCGGGAGAATTTATAGGAAGTTATAGGAATTCAATTTAGTTATTTTAATTACACCAACGACCCTGGATTTGTAAAGTAAACGTCGGCTGGCTCTTGTTTTAAAACACGCGAAAACAAAATGACGGATTCCCCACAAATCTCTGTGGAGCGACATCACATTCCCAAGTCCTTCCCCAAGTCCATGCCTGTGTTTACGCTGGAGCAGCAGTGAGAGAGAGAGAGAGAGAGAGAGAGA